>CAUYUJ010001914.1:450000-500000 GCA_963575745.1 Prorocentrum cordatum | reverse complement strand
GGAGAGGTCGTCGAGACTGCGGATCTGCTCATGCAGGAGTTCAAGGCGCGGACGATGGCCATCCGCGACGGGAACTGGCGGTCGGCACGGTGGCTCACGCTTGTCGCACAGGAACAGCTTCCATCAGGCGCCTCTCTGGACGAGGAGAACGCTGCCGAGAAGGTCGAGGCCCGGGAGCTGAAGGTCGCCGAACTCCGCCAGCGACTTGCAGACCGCAGGCCGGGCTAGGGGTCTGGCCGGGAGCCGTCTCCGTTGCAGGGGGGTACGGCACCTGCAGGCCATGGGCGCGCGGAGGCGCGCCCCCCGCCCCCTGCTCCCGGGACGCCAGTCTCGGGATCGCCCGAGGCGATGAGGATCCTTGCCGGACGAGTTCCAGGCGACGGTCCCGCAGTTCCCCCCGCCGGGAAGAAGCAGCCAGCAGCGCGGAGGGCCAGCCGCAGTCCCACGCGGTCGGTCCAGCTCCTGAGCGACTCCGAGGGGGACCCCGACGCATCAGCCGCCGCCCGCGTGCCACCAGCGGACGCGGCAGCAGGCCGGAGCTTCGCGCAGCACAAGGCGGCCCACCCGAGGCGCGAGGGCGAGACCCAGGCAGCATGGAAGGCGCGCATCGGGAGGCCGCTGGCTGCCAAGAGCCGCGGCAAAGGCAAGACGGGGAAGAGCCGCGGCACGAGCGCTGCTCGCAGGACGGCCTGGGTTCGGGCGTGAGGGCCGACGCGGCTAAGGCCGCGGCCCCGAGCATGCCCCTGCCTGCCCTCCGCCCGCCTGAGCGGCAGCTACGCGGCAGCTCGCAGGCTCGGCGGTGGCGCCAGATGCTAGCCGAGGTGGGCACGGGCGTCAGCTCCAAGTTCAGGCTCGCCCTCGCGGTCCACGAGGCGGTGCACGGTTCGCCAGGGGCGATCGGGCGGTACGTTCGTAAGATGTGCACTTCGCCAGACCCCACGGCCAGCTTCGCGCGGCTGCGCGAGGTGTTGCCGTTACCGCTGCCCGACGCCCCGCTCTTCGAGAGGCACCGTGCCGCCTGGTACCTGCACCAGCAGCTGCCGGAGACCTGCGAGGTGGACGCCGCCACGGCGCAAGGGTGGGCCCAGCTCGTGGTCTTCAGCCTGAACTACCAGTACACGGGGCACATGCGTTGTCCAACCGTCGCCGCAAGGCGGCCCACGGCAAGTCAGATCAGTGCGCTCGGCATTGTGCAGGAGGCCTGTGAGTATTTCGTTCAGGATGCCGCCACAGCTTTCGAGCTCCCGGACTGGGACCAGGTCATCGCGTCGAGGACCGTCTCCTACGGGGGCGAGGAGACGTCCCGCGCCTTGCCACTCTCGCTTGCGGGCATCATGCCAGGCCTCCCCGCGCGGGGCGTCGCCGCCTCTGTCAAGGCGGTCGACATCGCGGACGCTCAGGTGGGCGCCTGGCTTGCCGACCCCACGCTGGCCTTGCTCCCTCGAGATGAGTGGCCTGCTGAGGTCCCGCGGGCGGCGATCCAGGTCACGTCCAAGCAGGAGTGGTACAGTATCGGGACCAAGCTCGTCGAGCTGGGGCTGGCTGCGCCGATCGCCGACGACCGCATCTTCAAGGTCGGGAACCGCAAGGTGCTCGCCGGGGCGTTTGGGGTCGCCAAGGGTGGCGCGCCGTCACCTGGCCAGGCGTGCGTCCAGCGCCTGATCATCAACATGGTCCCGGCCAACAGCTACCAGCGCATCATGAGGGACGACATCGGGACCCTTAGCGCGTCGCCCTCGTGGGTCGCCATCCCGCTCCCAGAGGGCCACATGCTGCTCTGGTCGTCAGATGACCAAGCCTCCGCTTTCTACTGCTACGAGCTGCCCGAGGCTTGGCAGCCGTACATGGCCCTCGCGGAGGCGATCCCGAACGAGCTCATCGGCGTGCCGGGTCCTGGGAAGACACACCTCGCGCTGCGCGTCATCCCGATGGGCTGGATCAACGCGGTCACGGTGTTTCAGCACTGCCACAGGCGCCTCGGGTTCGGCTCTCGCCCCCTCGCTGCGGGGTTTCCCGCGGAGCTCGAGTGGCGCAAGGACCGACCACTTCCGTTCAAGTCGAAGGAGCTCGAGCAGCAGTGGATCCAGTACTACATCGACGACTGGGACCATGGCGAGGTGGTGCCCAACGCGATGGTCGCGGAGCTCCTCGGCACGATGAGCTGCGCGCAGGAGGAGCAGAGGGCCGCCTACGGCCGCTCGGGGATCAGCGTCGCCCCCGGCAAGGCCAAGCACCGCGCGCTGGTCCTGGAGCGGATGGGCGCGGGACTTGACGGGGCCGTCGGCCGGGTCGGAGTCACAACCGAGAAGCTTCACCAGCTGCTGGCGTTCATCCTGTGGGGCATGGGCAGACAGGGCCTCTCGTCGCAGGGCATGCTCATGATCCTAGGCAGGTGCGTCAGGGCAGCGGAGTTCAGGAGGCCTTTCATGGGGTTCCTCAACAGCGTGTGGGCTGCTGGGCGCTGGACGCGCCCGCAGGCTGTTCCCCTTGGCATGTGCGACGAGCTCTTGGGCTTCGCGATGGCGCTGCCGCTGGCATACACCGACCTGCGCGCAAGGATCGACACTTGTGTCATTGCGACCGATGCCAGCGAGCGCGCCGGGGGCATCTGCCACACGGCCGGGCTCTCGGCGCAGGGCGTTGCCTGCGCGAGAGGGGGAGCATCAGCAGTGACTTTGCGGCCTGGTGCAGTTGCGGCTCCTGTGCGTGGTGTGCGGTGGCGCCCTCGCATAGTTCTCATCGAGCTCTTCGCAGGCGCTGCTGGGGCCGCGGTGGCGGCCTCCAGACTCCCGATCGACGTGATGGCCCACGTCAGCTGCGAGGTTGAGCCCGCTGCCCGGCGACTGGTGCGTCGCCGCTGGGCGGGCGTGATTGAGCTTGGCAACATCGAGGCCGTCGACGCGGCGCGGTTTACTGAGATGCTGAAGGGCTACGCACGGGACGCCGACTGGGTCGTCTTGACCGCGGGGAGCCCGTGCCAAGACCTTGCGAGCATCAATGTCGTGGGGACCGGCCTAGAGGGGTCGAGGTCGAGGCTCTTCTTCCGGGTCCCCGAGCTGATCCAGGCAGCGGAGGCTGCCTTTCCTAAGCGCACCATGTGGTTCGTCGAGAACGTGTTCAGCATGACCCTAGAGTCGAGGGCAGAGTTCACCAGGGCGCTTGGAGTCACGCCCGTGTTCCTCGATGCCAGGTGTCTCACTCACGTCAGGCGGCCCCGCCTGTACTGGTGCTCGTGGCCTGTCACGGCGTTCTTGGCGTCCGACGCCACCGTCGAGACCAAGGGTGTGGGAGAAGCCGCGTACTTCAAGGTCTCGCTTGCGGTGGAGAGGCTCCCACTGAGTGCCTCGCTCCTGGAGGGCTGGTCGACACTGGACCCTGAGGCAGACCTCCCTTGCTTCACGAGGCCAATCCCGCGACGCCACCCGCCGTTCCGGCCCGTGGGCCTCGACCGCGCCTCGGTGCAGGCCGCGGAGCGCTGGGCTGCCGACAGCTACCGCTACCAGGTCAACAACTACGAGGACGGCAGCCTCATCTGGGACGCGAGGCGTGAGCGGGGCCGGCTGCCCGTGCCTGAGGAGCGTGCTGCTCTGATGGGGTTCGACCGTCTCTATTTCCAGGCCGCTGTAAAAGATAGTGCCCCCGCCGCCGAGCGAGACAGCGTCATTGAGTCCCTGATCGGGAATGCGTTCTGCGTCCAGGCTGTCATGTATCTTCTCGGCTCGTGGCTCGCTCAGGTGGGGGCGCTAGCGGCCGCCATCCCAGGCAGCAGCTGCCTCGCTGTGGGCACGTGCGAGGCGAACTGGAACGTGGTCCCCGACTTCCAGCAGCCGGGACATCACGACCCGCAGTTGGAACGCAGCCTGATCGTAGAGTTCCTGAGGGTCGCGGACCGCGGGGGCACGGACGTCCGGCTTGACACCGGGGCGCCCTACCGCGCCCGCGCGTGGCCGCGGGCAGCCCTCCGTGCGCACCTCTGGGCCTGGCGGATCGCCAAAGGCTTTCGCTGGCAGCGGCCTGGGCACATCTCGGCGCTGGAGCTGGAGGCTGCGGTGGCTGGAGCGCGCTGGAGGTGCCGGGCAGTTGAGAACCACCGCTGCCGCTACCTGCACATTCTGGATGCCCAAGCGATCGCGGCAGTCAGCACCAAAGGCAGATCGAGCGCGAGGGCTTTGCAGCCAGCGCTCCGCCGGCTCAACTCCCTGCTCCTCGCGACGGCAGGGTACCCGCTGTACGGCTACTGCGACACCGACGACATGCCCGCCGACACGCCGTCCCGCTGGAGCTTCGGCCGCCGCTGCCACGCTCCCAGCGCTGCCGCCGGCGAGGGCCAGGAGGGCCGCCCCCGGCAAGCGTGCAGTGCCAGCAGCAGCAAAGGTGAGCCGGGTCACGGCCCAGGCGATGGCGCGACGAGCTGCAGCGAGGTCCCAACCGCTGAGGGAGTCGATGGTCACGCCACTCAACCTGCAGCGGTACCGTGCGGCGGTCGATGATGTCGTTGATTTCTGGATCCAGGAGCACCGGCAGCCGCAGACGCCCGCTCAGGTCGACGCTGGCGTGGCCGCCTTCATCGAGAGCCGTTGGCTGAGCGGAGGATCTTTGTTTGAGATTAATAATGCAATTGCAGGCATCACGCACGCTTTCCCGCCCGTGCGAGGGCACTTGCGGGACAGCTGGCGCTTGGCCAAGACGTGGCAACGCCTGGAGCCAGCTGGGCGGGCGCTGCCGATCGGGCCGCTGATTGCGGCAGCGTTCGCAGGGGCATTTGCGGCCGTGGGCCAGCTCGGCGCTGCGGCGGTGCTGGCAGCAGGCTACGACGCTTTCCTCCGGACGGGTGAGATGACCTCGCTCGTGTGGTCCGATGTACAGCTGTATCCACTCCGCCAAATGGCCGTGCTGCAGCTGCGCAACACCAAGAGCCAGCATCAGACTGGTGCCCGAGAGTTCGTGCTCGTGCGGAGCGGCGTAGCGGTCGCCCTCCTTGCCAGGGCAAAGGCTCAGGCGCACAAGCAGGACTTGTGCCTCGGGATGGAGCCAAGCAGTTTCATGAGCACCTTTGGCCGCGTGCGTGAGCTGCTGGAGCTGCAAGATGCGAAGCTCACCCTCTACAGCTGGCGTCGGGGCGGCGCCTCCGCCGACTTCCGCAGCCACGGCTCCATGGAGCAGACGCTGCTCCGAGGCAGATGGGCCTCGGCGCGCACGGCCCGCTTGTATGTTCAGGATGCCGTCGCCGAGGCCACTCAATTAAATCTCTCGCCCACGCAGCGGAGGCGCTGCGGCCTGCTCGCGTCCCGACTGCGAGCAGAAGCGAGATGAACTGTTCTTGCTTTGTACTGCCTGTCTGTCTGTCCCGCCCATCCTCCACCTTTCCTCCCTCATTTCATTACAGCAGGGTGGAGGGAATAGGTAAGAGCAAGAGGGAGCGGCTTTTGCCAGGGTAGGGACCGTGGAGAGAGCTAGGGGGTTCAGGGGTTGGTGACGTTAACCTCCCGGCGGTGCAAGTGTGTCAGCTCGTCTGGGACGCAGCGCGGGTGCTTAAGCGCCACGGCTGTGCCAGGCGGGTTGGGAGGCCCTTGGATGCCGCTGACGGGGCGGGACCTCTCCCAACTCCTGGGTTGACCCCTGAGTAGCCCCCAGAGGTCCTGGCCTGACAAGCTCCCTGGCGGAGTGCACAAAAACAGGTGTAGAGAAGCATATAGTAACCTTCCAAGGAAGCCTATGCGGAGTCCACCTGAGCGTGCGCGACGCCGTTGATGGAGAACGGTTGAGTTTCATCCATCTTCCGTAGCTGTGTTGGCCCACCCACAGACAGGGGGCAGCATTGCTACCGTCTCGCGCGTGGCCGTGCCTGCCTCCGCGCGAGTGATTGCCAGGACGAGAGCTAGGGGGTTCAGGGGTTGGTGACGTTAACCTCCCGGCGGTGCAAGTGTGTCAGCTCGTCTGGGACGCAGCGCGGGTGCTTAAGCGCCACGGCTGTGCCAGGCGGGTTGGGAGGCCCTTGGATGCCGCTGACGGGACGGGACCTCTCCCAACTCCTGGGTTGACCCCTGAGTAGCCCCCAGAGGTCCTGGCCTGACAAGCTCCCTGGCGGAGTGCACAAAAACAGGTGTAGAGAAGCATATATATATATATATATATATATATATATATATATATGTGTGTGTGTGTGTGCCTTCCCACCCCCACATAACGTAACGCTCTCCCCCCGAGTGCGTCCCCGGCACTACCGCACTGCGTTTGCACAACAGTCTGTGGTATTGGAGGGGGCGTGACGTTATGCCCCCTTCCACCCTCTTCCATAGCGCCCGCATTCGCTGCGAACACATAACCCTAAGGGCTTCGCCCCATGCCGCCGGCCCCCTGTCTCGGATAATGGGAGATGCAAAAGCTAAATCATGAGGTCTGGGCGCCGCCGTGAAGCAGTGTCGGGACCTGTTTGTTTTTCGACCCTGACCCTACGGATCTGCGTGAGGGGTGCCACCGAATTTCAGAAGTGTGGCAAAACCCTTGTGTTTTTGGACCCTGACCCTACGGATCTGCGTGAGGGGTGCCGCCGAATGTCAGAAGTGTGGCACATCCCCTGTGTTTTTGGACCCTGACCCCGCCGATCTGCGTGATGGGTGACACCGGATTTCAGCAATGTTGTGAATCCTATGTGTTTTTGGACCCTGACCCCGCCGATCTGCTTGAGGGGTGCCAGCGAATTTCAGAAATGTTGCAAATCCCATGTTTTTTTTGACCCTCAACCCGCCGATCAGCGTGAGGGGTGCCACCTGATTTTAGAAATGTTGCAAATCCTTTATGTTTTTTTTGATCCTGACCCCGCCGATCTGCGTGAGGGGTGCAAGCGAATTTCAGAAATGTTGCAAATCCTTTATGTTTTTGGACTCTGACCCCGCCGATCTGCGTGAGGGGTGCCACCGATTCTCAGAAATGTGGCAAATCCAATGTGTTTTTGGACCCTGACCCCGCTGATCTGCGTGAGGGGTGCCAGCGAATTTCAGAAATGTGGCATATCCCCTGTGTTTTTGGACCCTGACACCGCCGATCTGCGTGAGGGGTGTATATTTTTATTCACCCCAACAATTCAGAGCACACGTTAAGTGCGTGCTAAACCTGCCCGTTTGGGCCTCCCCCCTTCGCACGGTCCATCAACAAGGAACAGTTAGCAGCAAGAAGCAGTGAAAAGTGGAAGCTGTAACTGGTACAGGAAACTGCGAAGTTTCGGCCTACAGCCTCGTGGCCCCACAAGGGGGCCGGCGGATATATGCTCTCCTCACTGTCACAGGCAGGCCGAGAGTTGGTGTGTGCGCTCCCGCTCCCCAGCTTATCCGCATCATTCTCCTCCCTCCATTCTCGCTGCAATTGTTGCTCAAGCGCTGGCCCCGCCGGGCCCTGGCGCGGTTCTGAGCAAGCCTGTTGCTGGCGCAGAACGAGCGGCTGCTCACTCGGCGGCTGGTGGCGAGGGTCTTGGCCCGGGGAAAAGGCAAAAGCCATGCTTCGAGGGCGTAGGGGATGTTGTTTTCGTTTCGGAGTCGGCCATATTTCAAGCTCAGCAAGACACACACAAATTTCGTTGAGGATGGATTCGGAGCCAGACATGACATGCTTCAAGATTAAGTGGTGTGATCGAGGAAGTCGACATCGAACCCCTTCCTGGTCTCCCGACCCTGACACAGTTCCCAGCTACCCCGTCGAGGCGAGGCGATGCGAGGCGAGGCGGCCTGCGACTTCCTCATGACAGGCCACCCAGCGTACACGAGGCCCTGGCTCCTTCGTCCAACGGCACTGTACCATGTGCCTCATCCCCACTTCACTCCCACGGCTCTGGCCGGAGGCACCTCCCTCTCCAGGGCCCATGCAGCGAAGTCCGCTCGCGACCCCAAGTGGTTCCGCGAACGCCTGGTTCGTTTGTAGATGCTGAGGGCGCTTCCGGCCCCGAACTGCACAGTCCCGTGGCACCTCCTTGGGCCAGCGCCGCTGCGGGCACGCACCGATCACGATATCCACGACGCCACCGGGCCCCGTTGATATTTGTTCCTGCCTGAGCCAGGGCACAACGGTGTCGGTCTCGCAGTCTCTTCTTTTGGTATCCCCACCTCCCAGACCCCCGGCGCCGTGATCTGTACACAACGTCGACCCCTGGAGGCCTGGACCCCGTTCCAGGACCGAGCCGTTTTTCGACGGTCCCGAGGCCCGGCAAGGGCCCCCGGAGGCCGAAGAGAACGAGAAACGCATCCCGTCGTGAGTCCTTCGCGACGCGAGGAGGTCTCCGGGGCGTCGGCCTCGCAGCCTGCTCTTGTTGGTGCCCCCCTTTTGGCCGCCTCCGCCCGAGAGGTCCCGAGCGTCGCCGGCATGCAGACGGGCGGCCGTGGCGCGGCGAGAAAGGGCGAGGGCAGGGGGGCCGCGGCTCCCGCGGGCAGGCCCGCGGACGTCTCCAGCGTCAACCGCGACCGGCTGACCTACTGCCTGCTGGGCCTCGTGAGCCGAACCCTGACGGTCAAGCTCCGTGGGGACACGGTGCGTTCGGCAGCAAGTCTTGGGAGCTTGGCGCACCTTGCTACTTCTGTCTGTAGCGTCGATTCAGCGTCGATTTGGCGTCGGCTAGCGTCGATTAGCTTCGCTTAGCGCCGATTTAGCGCCAGTTAGCGTCGATTAGCGTCGATTTAGCGTCGATTAGCGTCGACTAGCGTCGATTAGCGTCGATTAGCGTCGATCCGCAAGAGGAGGAAAAGTCGGCGGTGAGCGAGGGGGGGAAAATGAGAGGGAGAAGGCCTTCTCGGAAGGCGGCGGGGCTTCTCAGAAGCCCTCGCGCCTCCTGAGAAGTTTTCTGTTGTCTTCCCGAAAGGCTTAGGAACTTCTCCCTCTCGCTCCCCCCCGTCCGTCGCTCGCCGCCGAAAAAGGTACCCATACAGCTACCCTCCCCTCGTTTTCCCCTTTGGGGGCCTCCTGGGAGGCCCTCATCGCCACCGCTGGATTCGCCTCGAAATCTTGGTCAGAACGCACCCCAAGAGAAGTCTGGGGAGTTGCGGTATCGGCACCTTTTGGTTTCCCCAGGTGTACGAGGGCAAGTTCCACAGTTGCGATGTCAACGGTGACCAGTCCATCACGCTGAAACACGCGCGCAAGGTGACGGATGATCCCTCGGCGGACACTGCAGTGATACCGAGCCTCATCATTTCTGGCAAGGACTGGCTGCAAGTGACTGGCATGGACATTCCGCCGCTCGCTGAACCAGAGGAGCCCTCCCAGAAGTTCGCCACCGACAGCGAGATTACGAAGGGCAACGGCCAGATCGAGGCCTATGAGCCGTCTTCTTCCTCCTCCTCCTCCTCCTCCTCCTCCTCCTGCTCCTCATCCTCCCTTTCCTCCTCCCGCCTCCTCCCCACCTCCCTCTCCAGCAGCGGGAGCTCGTCCCGTGGACGGACAACTCCGTGCCCGAGACCGCCGGTGGCCTGGGCAGCGCCAAGGACATCGAGCGCTTCGACCAGTTCGAGGTGGCGAAGCGGATGACGGGCAGGGACTCCGGCGACTTCGCGATCGAGCAGTACACGACGCAGCTCGACGTCAAGAAGATGGACCCGGACGTCCGGCGCAGGGCGGACGCCATCGCCAGGGAGATCGAGGCGGGGCAGCAGCACTCCCACACCGAGGCCCTTGGGGCAGACAATCGGCGCGGGTGCCTGGCTCCTCTCGCCGAGAGCTGCCAGCTCTGACTCTCGAGGTCTCGTCCTCCTCCTCCTCCTCCTCCTCCTCCTCCTCCTCCTCCCGGATGGGGTCGGAGTGGATGGGGTCGCAGGATCACGCCGCATCGCCGACGCATCGCCGAGGTGGCTCGATGTGGAGCCCGGCTTTTCTCCACACCGATGGCGCCGATGCATCGCCGACGTCGCCGATGCATCGGCGATGCGGCGCGATCCTCCGACCCTATCTACTCGGACCCCACCTGGGAGGCCTTGATGACTCTGGGAACACCTGCGAACCCTACCCCTAATGGTCCAACCGACGATGAGGTGTCGGACACCCCCGCTGAGCTTCGCTGCAGGCATCCTTCAAATTTTGAACCACAGCCAATGATTCTGAAATCTGACCTGCAGTGCTGGGGTTCTCGTGTGCCTACGCTGCCACAGATCCCGATCCCGGCCGGGCCCCTTCTGAGCCCAGAACTGGCGCACAGGGACAGAACTCGTGGCGTGGGTGCCCAGGAGCGCCCTGGCCGTTGCGCAGGAGCGTACCACCCCGTAGCTGCCAGTGCTCTGTCTCACAGGCTTGCCCCCTTGGGCGCGTCATGGGGAGAGGGTGGAGAGGGTGTGGGGTGGAAGATCCTCGCCTGCGGCTCTGCGCGAGGAGAAGCTGGAGGGAGGCGATCGCGATGGCGACGAGGACCGGGGGCTCGAAAGCGCACGCGTGGGCCAAGGGAGGATGATAGCAGGTACTGTTTTTTGTCCGATGCCGAGCTTGGTGAGGCTGCACCCCATCCCCCCCTTCTCGTCTTCCTGCTCTCTCTCTCTCTCTTTTCCGCCTCTCCCTCTTCCTCCCCGTCCTCCCTCCCTTTTTCATCTTCCCTCTGTTGTTCTCCTGCTGCGGCACCTTCTGCTCCTCCTCCTCCTCCTCCTCCTCCTCCTCCTCCTCCTCCTCCTCCCGCCGTGGCAATATTGCTCAATCACTTTGGTCAAGCATGGGGTGAACTTGCGGCCTGCCGCTGCGTGCTAAAGCCGATCCGTCTCGCATGAAGATGGCGCGCCGTTGCACACGGTCTACTCTTGACACTTCGACGCGTACCGACGGGTGCGCATTGGCGACGTCCCACCTGTTGACACCCAGGCGATCGGCGATCACCACATGCTCCAGACCCGAGGGCTCCACGCGGGGTCTCGAGTAGACGGCTCGGATGAAAAGCGGACCGCTCCCGGAGACCTGACACGCGTAAACGCTACGGGCGCATCAGACGAGTGTCCGCCTCCACCTCCGCCCCCCCGACCAGTGCGGCTCCCCCACGACGCCGCGGGCCTTCCCGGCCAGACCTCGCCGCCCCCCACCCCGTCGGCTGGAGGCGGCATCTGCCCTCCACGACGTGCGTGTGCTTCGCGCGAGCGGGAACCACCGGGCATGAAACACAGCCATGTTCTGTGCCCCGTGGCAGCGTTCAGGTGTTAGCGGGGCGCCTTCACAACCATCCTGACCAGCGGGTGGCAGATCCAGCTCAAGCAGAATCCATGGCGTCTAGCCCTGGTCTGGCTCAGCACGGACCGGATGCTCAGCGTGATGACTTCGCCGAAGCCCAGGCTCCAGCTGAGGCCGTACCAGTGGTTTTGGCCAAGGACGTGCGATTGACGTACCTTTTGAGCGCGCGGTGTCGCACCCGATGCCCCGCGAAGGAGAGCCGCTTCCTGGACCCCCGCGCGATCCCCCGGGTAGTCAGTCTAAACATGGCGACCCGAGCTTCCGCTCCAGTGACACCCACTAGCATCCACTAGCAGGCCACATGCGAACCCTGCCCCACCACCCCACGATTTCTAGGGGGGGTTCACTTAGTTCGGGACCTCCCGAGCGAGTTGAACCCCACCTCCCCCCTTAGAAATCGTGGGGTGGTGGGGTAATTAGGGTTCACATGTGGCCTCCTACCCACTACTCTGCTTGCGGGACGGCGCGGTGAAGAACACAATTGTTGGCCCGAGCGAGTTTTTGGCGGATGCATCGGCTCATCGTGACAAATTAATCATGAATCGAGGGCAGCAAAGACGAGTTTGCGGTCCAACGGCTGTGAAACATGTAAGGGTTGTTGCTTGTGTGCGACGTCACTGTGATAGTGGGACAACATCGTCAACATCTCGGCACCGAAGGCTCCAGTGGCAGGGTCCGCATGCGTCACCGCCACCCAGGACAGCGCTTCGTGGCCCCATGGGGAGCTCGGGCTCCAGTGGCAGGGTCCGCATGCGTCACCGCCACCCAGGACAGCGCTTCGTGGCCCCATAGGGAGCTCCACCGAAGGCTCCACTGGCAGGGTCCGCATGCGTCACCGCCACCCAGGACAGCATTTCGTGGCCCCATACAGAGCTCCACCGAAGGCTCCAGTGGCAGGGTCCGCATTCGTCCGCGCCACCGATTTCGGCGCACTCCTCGCACGCTTCGTGGCCCCATAGGGAGCTCCACCGCATATGGTTGGGTCCTTCGTCAGGCTAATTGGCCTTTTTCTGGCCTTCCTGGAGGCCCTCTTGGAGGCCTCTTGGGCCGTCTTGGGTCAGTTGCGAGCCAACTTCGGCCATCTTGGTGGGCTCCTGGCCCGTCTGACGCCGTCGGAAGCCGTTCGGTGGGCCTTTCTGGGCCGACTTGGGGCCCTCTTGAGGTGCTCCAGGGCCGTCTTAGAGGCCATCTTGGGCGTCTTGGAGGCCTCTTGGGTCGTCTTTGTGCCCTCTTGGGGCCGTCTTGGGGGCCTCTTGGGCAGTCCTGAGGCCATCTTGGAGGCCTCTTGGGCGCTGTGGGGGCGATCTTGGGGGCCTCTTGGGGAGTCCTGGGTCGTCGGAAAGCCGAGAAGAAGCGAATGCGAACATCCTTCAAACACCTAAGGATAATCAATGTTTTTGGCCTCTTCGGGCCCTCCTGGGGGTCCTCTTGGAGGCCTCTTGGGCCGTCTTGGAGGCCTCTGGGGGGCCTCTTGGGCCGTCTTCGGCCGTCTTGGACTCTCTTGGGCCGTATGGGAGGCCGTCTTGGACCATCTTGGGCGGACTTGGAGGCCATCTTGGACCATCTTGGAGGCCATCTTGGGCAAACGTGGCCATCTTGGAGACCATCTTGGGCCATCTTGAGCGAACAAATCCGAAAATTCCGGGCCTTCCGGGTGGCCGGCGGGACGGGCCGAAGCCCCAGGGGAAGTTCTTTTGACAAAGAACCAAAACCAAAACCGAAAGGATCCAGCACGCCAGGCACCCCTGCGATGAATCAACAGGGGGCGGCGTGTCTAAAGGCCTTCGGCCCATCCCGCCACCGTGCCTGGGTTGTGGGTAGGAAGCGTATTAGATGTTTGTTGGGATCTCGTGGTAGGCTTCTCGGGGGGCCTCTTGGAGGCAGTCTTGACGCCTCTTGGGAGCCGTTTGGGGGCCTCCTGAGGGTCTCTTGGGGCCTCTTAGGGGCCTCCTGGGGCTCCCTGGGCACCTCTTGGGACCTCCTCGGATTCTCTTGGGGCGGAAGGCTCGGATTTTCCGTTCGTGCTTCCTCTTTTGGGGTCCATTTGGGGGTTGCCTTGTGGCCTTTTTGGCCCGTCTTGGGCGCCTCTTGGCCTGTCTCGGGGCCGACTTGGTGCCCTCTTGGAGGCCTCTTGGGCCGTTTTGGCGCGGTCTTGGGGGCTCCAGGTCCGTCTGCGAGCGTCGGGGATCCGACAGGCGAGAACGCCCAAATCCTCCAAGAGCCTAACGAAAATCTATGATTTTGGCCTCTCGGGGCCCTTTTGGGAGGCCTCTTGGGGGCCTCTTTGGGTGTCTTGGAGGGTCTTGGAGGCCTCTTGGGCTGTCTGGAGACAATCCTGAGCGTCCTGCGGCGATCGTTCGGCGACTCGGGGTCTCCTTGGGCCGTCTCGGGGGTCTCTTGGGGCTCTTGGCCCGTCTTGAAGGCCTCGTGGGCCCGAACATGTCACGCGGGGAAACGTGGCGGGCCCCGGAGGAACGGCGGCAAGCCCCGAGAGATTTGGCAACTTGGGCTCCGGTGTCTTTAAAGACTCCTCAGGACTGAGGCTCTGGGGATGAGGCAGAGGACCTGGGGACACGCCCACTCCGTGCCTAGAGGCACGGTGGCGGATCAATCCCAAGCTCGATTATGCTATAGCCATGCTTCTTCTGCTCGCAGTCCTGCCCTTCTCTCTCCTCGTCGCCTCCTGCATCCTTCCTGCGCTTTCTCGTTCTCGCCGTCGTCCTCCTCCATCCTCGTTGCCCTCCTTCCTGCTCTTTCCCGTCCTTTTTCCTTCCCCGCCTCCACTTATGCCTCCTCTCCCTCGTCCTCGTCCTCGTCCTCGTCCTCCACCTCCTCCACCTCCTTCTGCCAATGTTGCGTGCTGCTGCCGCTTCTCCACCATCCTCAACGTTATTCTCGTTTCGGGCGGAGGAGGAGGAGCAGGAAGAGGAGCAGAAGGAGGAGAAGGAGGAGGAGGAGGAGGAGGAGAAAGAAGAGGAGCAGGAGGAGGAGGAGGAGGAAGAGGAGGAGGAGGAGGAGGAGAAAGAGGAGGAGGAGGAGGAGGAGGAGGAGGAGGAAAAGGACCAGGAGGAGGAGGAGGAGGAGAAAGAGGAGGAGAGGAGGAGGAGGAGGAGGAGGAGGAGGAGGAGGAGGAGGAGGAGGAGGAGGAGGAGCCTCCCCATCATCCGTCTGTATGGTCTTGTCAGATCCACGTGTTCATTGTACAGCACTTGCTACTCGTGCTTCGTTCTGCTCTTGCTGCTGATCGCGTTGCTGCTGGTCCACATCATCCTCCCTTCGCCTCGGCCGAATCCACTTCCTTTTCCGTCTTCCATCTTCCACCCTCCCTCCTCCATCCGACCTCCTCCGCCTCCGCCGCCTCCGCCGTCATCCTCCTCATCATCCTCGTACTCGTCATCCTCCTCAACTTTCGCCTGCTCCTCGTCCTGCTGGTCCTCCTCGTCCTCGTTCCTGTTTTCCTCTTCTCTCCCACTCCTACCTCCTGACTCTTCTGGCCCTCTTCCTCTCCGCTGGCTCCTTTGCCTCCCCTCCTTCTCCCCTCCTCCCTCTCCTCCCTCCCTCTCTCCCCCCTCCTCCTCCCCCCCCCCTCCTCCTCCTCCTCCTCCTCCTCCTTCCTCCTCCTCCTCCTCCTCCTCCTCCTCCTCCTCCTCTCCTCCTCCTCCCTCCTCCTCCTCCCCTCCTCTGTCGCCTGGCCCGTGGGATGCCCGGCAGGGGCGCAGGCCCCTCGGGACGAAAGAGAGAGGTGCTCCGATCTCGCGGGGAGGGGGAGAGGACACGACGAGCAGTCAAATTCAGCCACGCGCAGAGCAGCTTAGGAGCGCGACGCGCCAAGTCTCTGACCAGACGTCCGGCGGCGGAGCAGCAGCTCCGACGGCGCGCGGCACCCGCGGCCAACCGAATGGAGCACGTGCGGCGGGGCCGCCCTGCCTCCACCGTGGCCTCTCCGTGAGGTGCTCGTCCTACCCCTGCTCCTCCTCCTCTTCCCCCCTACTCCTCCTCCCGCAGCGGGCGGGGGGGGAGGGGGGGGGCTTCTTAGAAGCACCCCTGCTTCTCAGAAGGAGCGGGCCTTATCTATAGGTGTAAGACCGGCGCCTTCTAAGAGGCAGCCTGCTTCTAAGAAGCCCTCCCCCCTCCCCCCCCCCTTGTGCGCGCCGCCAAAAATATGCGGAGGAGGTGGAAGTGGAGGAGCAGGTAGGAAAGCGGGATAATACACATGTTGAGGCCTCTATTCGGCATGAGCTCTTGCATTCCCAGGACGATGTACAATGAAGGACGGGCGAAGCGAACCAACGAATGAGATCTTGCGTAACGGATTCTGAGAAGCGGCTACACAGTCCCCATTTTACCCGGAAGCTGGATGCAGTATTCTCTGTCATATTGGTTTGGGCGAGAGTTGGACATATACGTGGCCGATGTTTCGCAGGCGTTTGGTATTCGTATGGTTTGGTACGCCAGGCAGTCGCATGTGTATCCAGCGCGTGGCATACATATGTTCCGCTCGTGAATCCAGCCGTGTGTGTTGCCAGCCTCCAGGTGCTATGCACGGCCACGAGCCGAGCTCTGCTAAGGCAGCATGGCCTCGGCACGCACCGACCAGAAGGAGGAGGCAGGAAGAGCAGGGGGCAGGAGGGGCAGCAGGACGAGGAGCGGGGGATGAGGAGGGGTGGCCACCTCGAGCTCGTTCATTCAGCGGCTGTCTCACGCTGCGTGAGCCACCGCGGGCATGGCCTCGGCGGCCGCCGCCCGGAGCCCCCCCCTCGATACCACTGGCGCCTCCCGGCGCCCAGAGGTGCCAGGAATATCGGCCACGTGAGCCGATTTGCTACCCCCCTCGTCCTTCTCCACTTTTTCCTGCTCCTCCTCCTCCTCCTCCTCCTTCTGCTCCGCCTCCTCCTCCGCCTCCTCCTCCGCCTCGGCCTCCTCCTCCTCCTCCTCCTCCTCCTTCTCCTCCTCCTCCTCCTCTTCCTCCCCCTGCTCCTCCTCCGCCTTCGCCTCCGCCTCCTCCTCCTCCTCCTCCTCCTCCTCCTCCTCCTCCTCCTCCTCCTCCTCCTCCCCCTCGATATGAGTCAGAGTGACCTCCTCGGAGGCCCTCGTCGCCACTGCCGGATTCGCCTCGGAACTCGGGTCAGAGCGCACCCCTGGAGAGGCCCAGGGAGCAGCGGTAGCGGTACCTCTTGGTCTCCCCATCACATCCAAATTCTGCAACGGGGGTTGTCCACACGCACCAGACGACGCATTCGGATAGGGCTTTTGGTTGCTGGTTTGCGGAGCGGTTGCCTGCTTTCCA
This sequence comes from Prorocentrum cordatum, assembly GCA_963575745.1. NCBI lineage: Eukaryota > Dinophyceae > Prorocentrales > Prorocentraceae > Prorocentrum > Prorocentrum cordatum. The sequence continues at coordinate 483,532 of CAUYUJ010001914.1, read as the reverse complement.
CTGCGGCTCCTTTCGGCTTCTTCTGGCCAGTGTCAATCCTCCTCCTCCACCTCCTCTTCCTCCTCGTTCTCGTCCACGTCTTCGCGGCAGAGTCTTAGGCGCCTCTTGGGGCCGTCGTGGAGCTCTGTTGGGCCGTCGTGGAGCTCTCTTGTAGGCCTCCTGCGCCGTCTCGCGGGTGTTTTGGGGGCCTCTTGGGCCGTCTTGGAGCGTCGGACGCTCGAAAAGGCGAGAACCTGAATGGAAAAGGGTACGGGTAATCATTGTTGCCTCTCGGGGCCCTCTTTGGGGCCTCGTGAGGGCCTCTTTTGGCCCTCTGGGGGCCTTCTGAGCCTCTTGGGGCGGAGAGCTCGAATTGTCGGTTCGTGTTCGCCCTCTGGGGCCATTTCTGAGGGAGAAGAGGCGAGGGCCTCTGCCATCACGACGAACCGACCCGCGGCGTCGAGCATCGAGGAGGAAGATGATCAGGACAACGAGAAGGAAGGAGAATCACGTGCCCCGAGATCTGCTTGAGTTCGTTAGGAGAGAAGCGATACCACCACCACCGGGCCACCTTCAGCGAGGCAGGTAACGATGCTTCCCCGAGCTGGGGACTGAAGATGTCTCTAGCGAGAGGCCGCAGAACAGGGTGACCACACCACCGGAAGGAATTCCTCCCGATGGTAGTGGTGGTGCCGAGTTGCGGTCTTTTATGGATGGCACTGAGGGAGGAGGAGGAGGAGGAGGAGGAGGAGGAGGAGGAGGAGGAGGAGGAGGCGGAGCAGACAGATGTTGAACAGGAGAAGGGAGGAGGAGGAGGAGGAGCAGGAGGAGGGGAGGAGGAGGAGGAGGACGAGGTGGTGGAGGAGGAGGAGGAGGAGGAAGACCAGTGTAAACCCAAGAGTCATCAACGATGTTGGAATACATCCTCCCTCCAAACTCCCTCTTAATCGACCCCTGCAACGGTTCATTTCCATTGAGGGAACTGCCTCTTTGGAAGACAACCGTTCGAAGACCCTGAGGCATGCCAAAACATTATTCTCGGGATTCCCACGCCACGGATCAACCTGACTGTTGCGTCTTGACCATATTGAATCGTGCCAGAACGCCATTCCTGGGACTTGAACATTGCGAATCAGCATAAGTGTTGCACCCGCAAAATCGGGAATCCTTTCAAAGCGCCACTTCTGGCACGTTGATGATGGGAACCCGTGAAACTCTTGCACATGTTGTAAGCGAGCATGCGCCGCGCGAAGGCGAGGAGCCGCCTTCAATCCGTGAAGCTCTCGCAAATTTTGTTTAACGAATGTGCGCGGCGCTAAAGCGAGAGCCACATGTTGAGAACGACCCGCCTTCAATATTTGAAACCTTTTGATTGTTCAACGCAAAAGAAACGAATGCGCGCCGCGCTAAAGCGAGAACCACACTTCGAAAACGACCCGCTATCAATCCGTGAAGCTCTCGCTCAGTTTTTTAAACGAATGTGTGCCGCGTTAGGGCTAGAGCCACATTTTGCAAACGACCCGCCCACAATCCGTGAAGCTCTCGCACATGCTTACAGCGATTGTGCGCCGCGCTGAGGCGAGAGCCATATTCTGAAAACGACCCGCCCTCAATCCGTCAAGTTGTTGTACATGTTTGAAACGACTGTACGCCGCGCTAAGGTGAGAGTCACATTTTGAAAACGATCCGCCCCCCATCTGCGAAACTGTTGCCAACTTTTAAGCTTCAGAGTCATAAGTGGCGTGGAAGTCTCAGGCGAAATGTTCGGCCCGCCCTAAAACATTGTTCCGGAGTGCGACAGGGAGAAGTGATGTACAAAAAAGGGAGAGGGGAGGAGGAGGAGGAGGAGGAGGAGGAGGAGGAGGAGGAGGAGGAGGAGGAGGAGTGGGAGGAGGAGGAGGAGGAGGACCAGTGTAAACCTACGAGGGTTCAACGATGTTGGAATAAGCCCTCCCTCCAAGCTCCCTCTTAATCGGCCCCTGCAACGGTTCATTTCCATTGAGGGAACTGCCCCGTTGGAAAGCAACTTCTTGAAGACTCTGAAGCATGCCAAAACTCAAGGGCATAAAAAACGCCCCTACCCTGGTTTACGAGACGCTGTGCGCTGAAACTCGTGTGGGCTGACAGGGTAAACCCTGCGTGATGTGCCGCGTCCTGGCGGCTCTAGGCTTTGGGGTTCACAGGAGGTTTGCAGATCACGCACTTGTAACCGAGGGTAGGGTCGTTTGCTCCATCCCTCAAAAAACATTGTTCTCGGGATCCCAACGCCACGGATGAGCCTGACTGTTGCGTCCTGACGATCCTGAACCGTGCCAGAACGCCATACTGTGAATCAACATAGCTTGTGCACCCTCATAAGCCTGAATCCGTCCACAACAAAATGATTCTGGCTTGCTGATCATGGGAGCCCGTGAAGCTTCTGCAACTTGTTAGGACGAGTGTGCGCGGCACTAAGGCGAGGAGCCTCATTTTGAAAATCATCCGCCCGCAATCCGCGAACCTCTTCTCTTGCACATGTTTAAAACGAATGTGCGCGGCGCTAGGGCGAGAGCCACATGTTTCAAAGACACCGCCCTCAATGCGTGAAGCTCTTCTTGCAAATGTTAAAAACACATGTGCGCGGCGCTCAGGCGAGAGCCACATTGTGTAAAGGAGCCGCCCTGAATCCGCGAAGTTCTTGCACATGTTCAAGACGAATGTGCGCGGCGCCAAGGTGAGAGCCACATAGCTCTTGCAAATGTTTACATCGAATGCGCGCGGCGCTAAGACGAGAGCCAAATTTTGAGAAAGACCCGCCCTCCATCTGCGAAGCTGTTGCCAATTTTTTAGCTCCAGGTTCATCAATGGTGGAAAAGTCTCAAGCGAAACGCCTGGCCCGCCCTGGCCCCAGGGTTCGAAAAAGGGAAGTTACTTATAACGAGAAGGAATGGAGGAGGAGGAGGAGGAGGAGGAGGAGGAGGAGAAGGAGGAGGAGGAGGAGGAGGAGGAGGAGGAGAGGAGGAGGAGGAGGAGGAGGAGGAGGACGACGACCAGAAGAGTGAGGGTGGAGGGGGAGTGGTAGGATGAGGAGGAAAAGGGTTACGCAGAAGGTGGTGGAGGAGGAGATGTGGGACTCCGGAGCAGGAGGGTCCACGAGCGCCGCGGAGGGGCGATGGCATCGAGAGCGTCTTCGCTGCGCCCTCTGGCGCGCAACCCGGGGGGGGCGCCGGGCGGAGGCGGTGAGCAAGGGCCGCCCCCCCGCCCCGCAGGAGGCAGCCTTCGGCGCCTCGGCGCCCATCGTGAAGCGGGAGGAGCCGCGGGAGCAGCCAGCGGCCAAGGTCCAGGGCGGAGCGGCCACCAAAGGGCCCCCGCGCGGAGGAGGACGTCCTCCTCCTCCCTCCTCCCTCCCCCCTCCTCTCCTCCTCCTCCTCCTTCTTCTCATCCTCCTCCTCCTCCTCCTCCTCCTTCTCCTCCTCCTCCTCCTTCCCATGGGGAGCTCCAGCGAAGGCCTCAGAGGCAGGGTTCACGTGCAGCTCCCCGCCCGCATGTCCATTTCGACACACCCTTCACACGCTTCGTGCCCCCGTAGGGAGCTCCACCGGCGGCCCCAGTGGCAGGGTTCACATGCGACCTCCCATAGTTGCTTCATGTCCATGTCGGCGCACCCCATCACACGTTTGGTGGCCCCAGTGGCAGGGATTACATGCGGCTCCCCGCCAACTGCATGAGCATGTCGGCACACCCCTCGCAAGTTTCGAAGCCCCATAGGAAGCTTCACCGAGAACAATATTTACAACTGCGTTACCCAAAATTGCATATGATTGTTTCTTTAGCCAGGATAATTTTCTGACGGGACCTATCCAAGCCGTCTCTTTCAGTTTTACCGATTTGGGCCCACATCCAGCAGTGCCTCGAGGTGTCAACTGGGCATCTTGGAAACTGGACTCACTGTCGCATTCCAGGTCCCTTCTCCTCCTCCTCCTCCTCCCCCTCCTCCTCCTCCTCCTCCTCCTCCTCCTCCTCCTCCTCCTCCTCCTCCTCTTCCTCCATCCTCATCTCATGATTTCCGCATCCTGCCCCACCCCCTTACCTATTATTTCCTCCCCTCTCTCGAGAAGGAGGTTTGGTCGGCATGCTCCCCGTCAAGTGTGTAATTTTTGATCTGGGCAAACCTGGCCACGAAAAAACGATGACGGCGATGCCGCCGCCGTTTTGGGCTCGTCGACGTCTAGCATCCAACACCTCATCCCGCCCCTTCCTCGTTCCTCCTCCTGCTCATTATCTCCGCCCTGTTGGAATATCTGTTCCTTTTTCGGGGGCACTGACTTGCATCACCGTCACATGCTGCTGTTCTTGCCAGAAGGGGCTGGACGTCTTCCCCGTATCCCACAGGGGATACCGCCCCAACACGCCACGAAGTGGTCGATCTCCCCCCCCCCCCTCTCCCATGGTGGACGCATGGCAAGTCCGATTGCCTTCCTGGAGGTAGGAGGTCGAGGATAGCGCCAGTGGTCGCGAAGCTTGTGGCCCCTCAGAAGGCATCTGGCGCCATACCCCAGCTGCCGTCGCGGGAGCCTGGCGGGGGCCTGCCTGGCAGCAACAGGCTCGGGGGCGGCAAAATCTGCTGCGCAGTCCAAGGTGCGATTTGATGTGTAGGATGCAGCTCTTGGTGGCTTCGATTCAGCACCGGCGCTGGCACATCTCGGAAGCTGGAGCATATACATTACCAGTTGTGGGCTGTTTTTCAATCCCAGAACTTCTTGAGGGTCGGGGACGAGGTCGGGGTGCTGTGGTGTATACTTTTTGGTTCATTTCCCGGGCGGAACATCAAAACATGCATACACCAGGATCCGCTTTCCTGTGCGCATTTCAGTGTGGGGCCGGAAAAAGCGTCGGTGTATAGAGCTCCTCTCCTTAACATCCGTGGTCGAAAGCCGGCCTAATCCGGCAGAGTCCGACCTTATCTCGCCTAATCCAGTTCTGCCCCGTTGATTCCGGCCTTGTAGGGTTTATTCCATCGGCCCCTCAATCGGCATGATACACCCTAATCGTTATGGCGAAGACTTCCCAGGTATTGTCTCCTAACGTTGTGTTCTTGCTCCCCCCTCCTGCCCGCCCCCCCGCCCTGAGTTCCTGCCCTATCCTCAAGTCGGGCCTGTCCTTCTACAGGGGGAATTTACAAAAATTGTAAAAATTGTCTGGGGACTAGTTTTTAACCATTTTTGGCAATTCTGGAGTATTTTTGTTTGCATGTTTTATTGTTCATCCAAAATCCCCTTGTATGGGGGGCACGCCCGACTTGACCCTGTCCGTCCGATCCTCTTGCTCACCCTCTCGTCTCCCGCCGCCCCGTGATGTCGCTCGCGCCCTCCTCTCTCCGCGGGGTGGCGGCAGGCTCGCGAACGACCTGGGGGGCCAGAAGCGAGGGATGATGTCCGAGATGAAGCGCATCAACGCGCTGAACTTGGAGCCTCGGGGGCACAAGCTTATCCCATAGTGAAGGCCACGACCACATGCAGCTACGCAGAGGAGGAAGAGGTACCCATACCTCTACCCTCCGCCGGTTTTCCCCTTTTTGGGGTCTCCTGGGAGGCCCTCGTCGCCACCGCTGGATTCGCCTCGAAATTTTGGTCAGAACGCACCCCGAAAGAGGTCCGGGGGGGAGCGGTATCGGTACCTTTGCTACGAGTATCGCGAGGCAGGTGGAACGAAGGAAGAGTGGGGGCCACGGATCGCGTGCGAGCGGCGTGCCGGCATGAGCGCGGTGGCGCCATGCGGGCCCGCCCATGGGGCCTTCGTTGGAGCGCCCTGTGGGGCCACGGAACGCGTGAGGGGTGCACCGAAATGCACACGCGGTGGCGCCATGCGACCCCTCCCAGTGGGGCCTTCGGTGGAACGTTCTATGCGGCCGCGCAGCGTGTGGGGCCTCTGGTGGAGCCCCTTATGGGGCCACGAAACACGTGAGGGGTGTGCCGACATGGGCGCGGTGGCGCCATGTGGCCCTTCCAACTGGGGCCTTTGGTGGAGCTCCCTATGGGGCCACGAAGCGTGTGGGTGGTCGCGCGTCGACGAAGTTGCGTGCGAAAAGTGTGCGCCGCGCCCAAGCGGTAGCTCAATTCTGTAGAGAACCGAGTGCGGCGCTGTTTCAGCCTTTCGCGAGGGATGTGCGCCTCGTCCCGCTCCTGCCACGCATTTGGCAAGAGTCCGACGCGATTTCTGTGTGGAGCTCGAGCATGTCAATCCTGAGTGGTGTGAGGCCCCAGATTGGGCGGCCATCGGACGGTTTGGTGGCAGAGGGGTGTACGTATATCAACAAGAATACAACTATGACTGACAACCGTAACACGAATGATAGTGATAAAAACAATACTAATCATAAACATCAGGATCACCAACGAGGCATATAAATAAGCAACCCGAGCAAGTCCGAGCCCACTCCTGCCTCCCCTATTCGAACATTGGAACCAACGTCGTGACCAAGCAACTAGCGATTCGCAATGCTGAGGTGCGGAACCCCATTTGGAGCTGGGACGCAATAGTGGGGCGAGCTGACGCACAAGCGACAGCGACGACCGCCGCACCACAAGTCGGGAGCCACTTCTGACGAGTTTATACCTACGAGGAATTCAACGTGACACGTGGGAATCAAACGTTGCATGATCCCCATGTGCGATGGCTGGCATGGAAATGCCTGATTTCCAACGTGCGATGGCTATCTTCCCATGCCAGCTCTGGCATGGGAAGACAGCCATCGCACGTGGAAATTCGCCCAACGTGTTTCGATCCTCCAAGGAGCCCACCCTGCCCAAGGTCGATCACGTGCGAAGGAGTTTTAAGGACACCAACAGCCGATCCCGAGCGCCCCAAGACCCAATGAACCTGAAGGCCGAATTTCAGCAGTCCCTTGAGAAGATCAAGGGCAAGGAGGCGGCCAAGGCCAAGACGCCTGGGAATGCGCCCGGCAGTGGGGATGCCACGTGGTCGGCAGGGCAGTCGCAGGGCCAGCCGACGTTTGCCATGGCGCCCCACGGGAGCGACCAAGGAGGCTACCCGAACAACAGCGGAGGCGACGCGGCGAAGAACATGTCGAAGGCCTCGTCGCTGAACCCGGCGGCCAAGGCCTTCTCCATGAACCCGGCAGCCGGGGAGTTCACGCCCTCTGGGGGCGCCGCGGCCACGACGTCGGTGTCCACGCCGAAAGCTCAGCCAGTGATCAGCATGAAGCAGTTCCCCGTCTTGAAGACGAAGAACTGGGAGATGTCGCGGAAGGATCTGAAGGAACTGCTGGAGCCCTTCTTCCAGAAGTCGAAGGACCCGATGTCACCCATGAACACCGGCTCCGAGTGGGCCAACGCCAAGGTCCAGGTTCCGAAAGTCATGTCCGTCAGACAACTCGTGCCTTCATCTTCTGGGGTGGACTCCCTCTTCCTCCTTCTCTTGCTGCACCGCCTCCTCCTTCTCCTCCTCCTCCTCCCCCTTCCTCCTACTCTCCCGCACCTCCCACCCCATGCTCTCACTCCCCCTGATCTTCGGCGTGACGTCGGATGAAGAAATAGTTTCTGCCCCCCCGATCCTGTATCCTCCCCCTTCTCCGTTCCCCTCTGGCGCTCGAGGTACTTTGCTTTTTGTTCAGCCTTCTGGTGCGCGAGCAGGAGGGGGAGGAGGAGAAGGAGGAGGAGGAGGAGGACGACGACGACGACCACCCCCCCTTGCATGAGAACTCTGATCACTCCCTGGGGCGAGTCCTGTCAGATCGGTCCCCAGGCCGTCGGCTCTGGCCGCCAGGGACAAAATGGGGCTCTAGTATCGAGAACCGTAGAGGACAAGGTTTTAGCCGACCTCGACGACCGAGGATCGAGATTATATTGATCATGCTGAGATGCAGAAGAGCGGGAGAACCTGAACCATGAGCTCCTCTTCTGATCCTTCTCCTCCCCCCTCCTCCTCCTCCTCCTCCTCCTCCTCCTCCTCCTCCTCCTCCTCCTCCTGCTCCTCTTTCTCCACCCCCCTCTCGTTTTGGACAACACTCGCTGTCGGGCACCGACCCCGGTCATCCCGCTCGCACCTCTGGCGTTCCAGCGGGAGGGCGCCCCTCCTCCTCTGCCGCCTCCTCCTCCCTCCCGTGGAGACCTTTGCAGAGGACCTCCGCGAGGGCCTCGGGGTGTCTCCAGGGGCTTCCCTGGCGAGCCGCCATGGGCCTCCTTCTCCTCGGGGGAGGGGGGGCGCGGGGCGCACGGGCACAGACTTCTGGATCCGCCCGAGGGGCCGCCCTACATCCAGACCCTCGGCCAGCCCAGGGCAGGGACGCAGCCGCAGATGACGCCAGGTGGGAGGGGCGCGGGAGGTCCGGCCATAAGGCTGGTCGGTGGGGCGAGGAGGCCGTACCCAGACCCCTTGCGTTGCGAACACACATCAGGACGGGAAGTTGTTCGCAATTTTCCGCCCTCCGGGGGCCCTCGGCCTCGGGAGCGTCCACAAACAACTCAGGACGAGAAACCGGTCCCGGGGAAGGGGTCCAGACCTCTGGGGGTCGGCGTTGTGAACAACTCCTAACATCGGGGATTTGGGTACCGCGGGCCACTGCTTCCTCCTCGTTCTCCTTCCCAGACCTGCGACGTGGTGAACTTCTGGCAGGCAGCGTGTGAACCCCAGGAGAGCCCGAGCCCTTCCCCGGGGCCGGTTGTCACCCCGTGGCAAGGCTTCGGGCTGCGCGCAGGCAGCCCACCCAGGAAGTCATGGCTGGTCGTGCAGTCAACTAGCACAATAAGGACGACCGGCCTTCCAAGGTTGCCCTTGAATCCTTCCCCTTCGGACCATTCTTGGCCGCGTTCGCTGGCCGCGCCTCGCTCGCAAAGTGTCGGCATGGCCTTCCCAGGCCCTTGCATCCTTATCGTGCGTCCTTCTGATACGGGTTGACTGTAACTGACCCCCTGAGTAGTGCTAGCTGCCCTCAACAAGCCCCCCGAGTAGCCCAGGGCGGTCTCAAAACGCCTTAGCGCCGCCTCTGGCGGCGCCCACGGGACGTCTCTTCGCCCCGGGGTTGGTCTTCAGACCGCCCTAGACTACTCAGGGGGATCAGCCAGGACTACAGGGCGGGGGCCGTCTGTGCAGCCCGAAGCCTCAGCATCACCTTGGGCCTTCTTGTCGGCGGTCCCATGGGCCCGTAGGGGACATGCCTGACCGAAGGGTCGGATAGGGAAACGGTGGGGGTACGAAATCTGTTGCATGTAGCTGGTTTCCGCCCCGCCGCCGGGCCCAGTGCTCGATACACGGGCGCCTCCCGGCGCCAGGAGGCCCCAGGAAAGCCAGCTACACGTGAGCTGATGCTCGGCCCTGCCCTTTGCTAGCCTACTCTTTCATCTCCCCCGATGTTTTCCTGCTCATATCGCTGCTCTGGAGCCAGTGTGGATCAAACTGGTTTAGCTCAGTTCGTTTTGGAGTGCTGCCGGATAGGAAGTCCGTCATGTGTGTCTTCCCTCGAGGCCGCGGTGAAGAAGTGCAGGCAGACTGCGCAAGGGATCAAGAGGCGTATCAATCGAATACGGAAGACAGCGTACAGACGACCAGCATGGTAAGGATGGGCGACCTTCCCAAGGGTACCCCTGCATCCTTCCCTCCTCGGTCCATCCTTGGCCACTTTCGTTGGCCGCGCCCCGTTCGAAACGTTTCGAGATGGCCTTCCAAGGCTCTTGCATCCTTCTCGTGCGTCCTTGTGATACGGGCTGATTGTAATTGAGCCACCCATGTCGCGATTGTCGACGCGTACCTGAAGGCAGGCAGTGGCAACAAGCCTCCTGTCTGCGCGTCATCAGCTGCAGCGCGGCATCACAGCATGCAGCGGAGGCGGGTGGTGGCACGGGACTCCATTGCTGTTCGGCGAGGTGTGGAAGGCACAGTCGGAGCCCGGGGTGATCGTGGCACGGCGTTCGAATCAGCACGTGCCGTCAAGGCAGGTCTCGTCGTTGCTCCACGACATTTGGTATGCGAAGCTGGCGCCCAACGTGATTGGCGATGACATTGCCATGCAGGCCAAGACGCTGGCGGCGACCACTGGGTCTCCGCCCGTCGCATAACCATACATTCGATCGGCAACTATGCGCACGCATGGAGGCACATGCGGTGCGTGGCTTGTGCCTGGGCACGCGTCACGCCTGCATGACGCTCGCCAGAGCGAAACGGGTGCGCGCACAAAGACACAGTGCATCCTCATTGCCTTGTGTTATGTTCTGCCCTGCGCAGGTACGCATCACCTGTCTGAGACATTGCAAACTGCGCGCTGCGCGCGAAACGCGAATGCAGGGCTCACGCCTGCACAGCTCTGCACAGCGCATGAGGGACCTGTACGGCGGGTTGCGCCGTGCATCCACGCTGTTCGGTGGCACGGTGGAGCAGGAGGACCGCCTGGAACCATAGTCCTTGAGCGAGGCGCTGGTCCCCCCCAGATCTCGAGCGGCCTCACGGAGGCTCCAGACGCGTCTCGGGCGGGCTGCCCCCCCCCAACCCTCCCCGCTGACCTCCGAAGGGACAGTTGTATTGGCATGTGTTTTGGGTGGTTGTTTCTGGGTTCGTCGCTGTAGCTGAGCGGCCCGATGTCGGGATGGTATCCTGGCGGGGCCCGGGGACGGATGTCGAGAGCGCCTGGCCGGATTCAGCACAGCGCAATCTCCCTTCCCCCCCTCCGTTCAGCCACGAATCCCCGGGCTTGGCATCGCTCGGACGTGTGCATTTTTCCTTCGGCGAGGACCATCGAGGAACATCCTTGATCATTTCGCGAAAAAATCACGCACGAAACCGAAAAAAAACACAGGGAATGGACGTCCGAGCGATGGCCAGTGGGACGCGGCGTCGGGACCGATGGAGATGGTGTCTCTTCATCTGCTGGCGCGTGGCGGTCGTTTCCCGGGCCGAGCCCTCCCCCCCACCCGGGGTGACGGTACCGATCGTGCGTAGGGGCGGTGGGGGGGCGTGGATGCGCCCCAGCCCGCCCAAGCGTGACCTTTACAACGGGGCCCCAACACCCCCACCCCCCGGGGAACGACCGTTGCCAGAAATAATGCCAAACCACTCTCTCATGGTGGGGGCGGGATCCAGTTGTTCTGAGTTTCCTCCCGATCCTCCCAGGGTGCATTGCTGCACAGCTATCAGAATGCGGCGCTGTAGATGGCGGTGCGAGTTGGTCTGCGGCGATCATGCGACCGAGACCCTTTCTTAAGAAAGAGGGGGGGTGCTGTCCAGCCACCCTCCTGAGAAATTCTAGACGTTTCGTATAACCCCACCAGCCCATCAAGAGACGATGTCCAGGCGAGTTCCACTGACCAGGGAAGTGAGGCAGCTTACAGAGGAACAACGGGCTTGGGAAGCCGTCGTAACCCAACAGGGGAGAGGATGACGGAGGAATACGGAGAGGAGGAATAGGAAGAGAAGAAGGAGGAGGAGGAGGAGCAGGAGGACATGGAGGAGCAGGACTCCTTGGGAAACTCTTTGGCCACTTGGAGCCGTCCTGAAGCGGTCTTGGGGCCTCTTGGAAGCCACATTGAGCGATCTTGCGCTATCTAGCGCCATCTTGGAGGCCATCGTGCACTCTCTAAGGCCCTCTTGGAGCCATCTTGGACGCTCCAACTACCCGCGACCATCCCCGTCCCAAGTCCAGGGGAAGGTGTAAGGGGGAGGGATAAACCCCTCCCCGAAGGGGAACAAGGGGGTTGGAAGAGAAAGCGCTCAAGACCATCTGCGCCCAGAGGGCTGGTGGGATTCGCCAGGCGAGGGTGTCCTCCTCTGTGTGACGCCTCGTTCCTCTCCTGGGCTGCACTCCGCCGCTGCTGCCCTCTGTCCTTCAGCAGTCCGCTCCATGTCGTGTCCGAGCATGACTCGTCAGAGGCAGGAGGAGGAGGAGGAGGAGAAGGAGGAGGAGGAGGAGGAGGAGGAGGAGGAGGGAGAGGAGGAGGAGGAGGAGGAGAGGAGGAGGAGGAGGAGGAGGAGGAGCGAGGAGCAGGAGCAGGAGGAGGAGGAGGAGGGATGAGGAGGAGGAGGAGGAGGGAGGAGGAGGAGGAGGAGGAGGAGGAGCAGGAGAAGGAGGATGAGGAGGCATCAGAGGCAGGGGCTGCCTCCCCGCTCCTCGAGAAGGCAGGGGGGACAGGGCCCTGCGCCGGGTCCTGCACCGGCGGCTGGCAGCAGCAGCGGCCACAGGGGCCCCAGGGCCACGGCCCGGGCATGAACCCCGCGGGCGCTGGGAACAGCGGAGGCTCGACTGCCTGGACGCCCGACATGGGCACGGAACAAAATGGGTACAATCCCCAACACCAGTTCCTGTTCATTTTGAACAGGACTCGCTGTCCGCGCCGCCCGGCCTGTGTCCATTTGAGACACAAGGCCGCCCGCCCAACAGCGGCCGCTGTTGGTGTTGGACAACACTTGCTGTTGAGCACTGTACCCATTCTTTCCGTGCCCATTTCGGGCGTCCAAAGACTACACGTAAGAGTGACCCTTCGCCAGAGTGACCTTTGGTGCGGGCCCATAGGGGGCCCCCCGATCGCCGAGCGCGATGCGATGAAAGCGTCTTGCGCGCTCAAGGTTAGTTCCCCCGCGGCCGCCCAAAAAAGCCGCGCACCAGAGGTCACTCTTGCCCAGGGCCACTCTTGCGTTTAGTCGAGAGGCGCACAGCCTTCCGCCGACGATTGGAGGGCCAAGTCTATGCAGCAGGCGCAGCCTATGACGCAGCCTGGCCAGGGCGTGAACGCGGGAGGCAACCAGCCGCAGATGTATGGGCAGATGTACATGGGCTCAGGCCCCGCCCAGGGCTGCGGCGGCTGCATGCCTCAGCAGGGCCAGCAGCACCAGCCGCAGCAGCCCGCGCAGCAGCTCCAGCAGCAGCAGCAGGGAACCGGCGGCTTCGCCCCGCAGATGATGATGGCAGGCTGCGGGCGGCAGTGCCGAACGCGCTCCTCTCTTTCTGGGTCGGGGGCCCTCGGATCGCCGTCCGAGCGGGTCGGATCAGATTTTGGTGCGATCAGGGAGCTTGCATTCCTCTCATTACAGGTCTTCTACATGGGACGTCGATGCATCGGCGATGCGGTGCGATCACCCAACCCCACCTACTCGGATCGCATCTGGGAATTCGATCATGGACCCTTTGTTGAACGCAGCCGTCTAGCTGTTGCGCCGAGGGCTTCAGAAAGCGCCGAAGACCGCCAGAGGTCGCCGAAGGCCGTGCGAAGGCCGCCGGAGACCGCCGGAAGCCCGCCGAAGACCGCCCAGGGCAGGTGGGCAGCAGGGGTTCCACGGTCGAACGCGTAAGGTTTTCGTGCGATCAGCGGACCTGCATCTCGCAGTCCCCCAGGCTGCCCGCAGCAGGGCCAGATGATGATGGTGGCCCCCGGGCAGGGCGGAGGCCAGTGCGGCATGGGCATGGTGAACGCGGGGGCGATGCCGAAGATGCCGGGCCCGCAGCAGCAGATGATGGTGATGCAGCAGGCCCCGTCCTCCACGCCCTTCCCTCCTTCCCCCCCCCCTTCCCCCCCTTCCCCCCTTCCCCTTCTCCCCCCCTTCCCCCCCTTCCCCTCCCCCCCCTTTCCCCCCTTCCCCCCTTCCCCCCTTCCCCCTCCCCCCTTCCCCCTTCCTCCTCCCCCCCTTCCCCCCCTTCCTCTCCCCCCCTTCCCCCCCCCTTCCCCCCCCCCTTCCCCCCCCTTCCCCCCCCTTCCTCCTCCCCCCTTCCCCCCGTCTTCCTTGCTGGAGACGGCGCGGGGTCGAGCAGGAAGGCCCAAAGCAGGACGGGGGGCGCGGTCCGAGGTGCTTGGCTCGAGAAGGTTCTTGGTGTTGTTGTTGTTGTTGTTGTTGCTGTTGTTGTTGTTGAATATTATTATTTTTAAAGAATAATTATTGTTGGGCCCCCTGGTGCACGCCCCCCTCGCCGCGCCTAGGCCGCAGCCACATTTTCATCATTTTCGTGAGGAAGTCTCAGGCAAAACGGGGGAGTCCGGATCCGGTTGTTTTGTTGACGCCCGCTTTCCCTGTCAAAAAACAATATAAAATGACATGTCTTGTTCTAACATAACCAAACTTCAAGAATCCTTTGCAAAAAATGACGAAGTGCACACTCGCGCGCGCAAGATGAAATCCTTCCAAAACCTTAGTTTTCGTAGCGATTTTAACATAAAAACATGAAAAACCCAATGGTTTTTCAAAAAAAAGCTTCAAACATTCATCCCGCGCGCTCTTGCGGATTTCTTAGGAAACCCAATACTTTTTCAACATTTCTGTCAAACGGGCTCTTGCGAGCAACTTTTTCACGTGCTTCGAACTTCTGCAACAACGGTTGCGCGCCTGCCAGGGCCATCATCCCTGTCAAATAATACCATATGGGACACATTCGTTTTTTCTTCGCGCGCGCACGCCGGAATCTTCAATTGCAGGGGGAAAAGTCGTATACTAAGCTAGCTTACAGAAAATGTTACCACAACAAGTCATTGTACCCATGCGCCAGTGTAGTAGCCAAGGTCGTCCGCAGGCCACGAAGTGAGGTGTCCGAACGTCATAGGGCGGGAAGCTGGGTGTGGGTGGTGGCGAAGAGTCGTTTGGAAATTGGTAGAGCTTGAACCGGCCCCCCCACAAAGTGGGGGTATTGCCCGCCTCCTATGAAAACCCTGGCACTGGTGAGAACGGAGTGTCCCCACGTGCTAGTAATTGTTGTTGTTGTTGAACATTATTAATTCTAAAGAATAATTATTGTTGGGGCCCCTGGTGCACGGCCCCCCTGCGCCGCCTAGGCCGCAGCTACATTTTCATCATTTTCGTGAGGAAGCCTCAGGTAATTCGATGTGATCAAGATCCGGTTGTTTTGTTCCCCCCCGCTTTCCCTTGCAAAAAACACTATAAAATTACATTTCTTGTTCTAATATAATCAAATTTCAAGAATCCCTTGCAAAAAATAAGGTAAAGTGGACATTCGCGCGCGCAAGACGAAATCCTTCCAAAAGCTTAGTGTTCGGAGCGATTTTAACATAAAAACATCAAAAAACCAATGGTTTTTCAACAAAAAAAATGTCAAAATCTCATCCCGCGCGCTCTTGCGGATTCGTAGGAAACCCAACACTTTTTAAACATTTCTGTCAAACGGGCTTTTGCGAGCAACTTTTTCGAACTTCTGCGACAACGGTTGCGCACCTGCCAGGGCCATCATCCCTGTCAAATAATACCATGCGGGACACATTCGTTTTTTCTTCGCGCGCGCACGCCGAAATCTCCAAAAACCATTGGGCTTCTTAAGAATTTTAGCACCGCGCATCATAAAATCACACGAATCGCACCGTAGGTCCTCGAAAAACACCTGCACGACTTTTCAAAATTTCTACCCGCGCGCGCTGTCCGAATCCTAAAAAAACCAATGGTTTTCCAACATTTATGTTACATGAGCTCGCGCGAGCTACTTTCGCACGCTCTTGCAACGGGGTTCGCGCGCCTGCCAGGGGCCACAATCCCTTGCGGTTAACAAGGCTTAAGAACTTCTGTGGGTGTACGAACGTAGGCTTAACAACTTCTGTGGGTGTGTACTCCACGCCAGTGTAGTAGCCACGGTCGTCCGCAGGCCACGAAGTGAAGTGTCCGAACGTCATAGGGCGGGAAGCTGGGTGTGGGTGGTGGCGAAGAGTCGTGTGGATATTTGGTAGAGCTTGCACTGCCCCCCCACAAAGTGGGGGTATTGGCTGGCGTCGCATGAAAACCCTGGCACTGGTGAGAACACTGAGCGTTCGGGTAAAGTGATTGTTGTTGTTGTTGTTGTTGTTGTTGTTGTTGAACATTATTTATTCTAAAGAATAATTATTGTTGGGCCCCCTGGTGCGCGCCCCCCCTGCGCCGCCTAGGCCGCAGCTACATTTTCATCATTTTCGTGAGGAAGCCTCAGAAAAGAGGGTGTGTACAGGATCCGGTTGTTTTGTTGTAATCCGCTTTCCCTTGCAAAAAACAATATAAAATGACATTTCTTGTTCTAATATAATCAAATTTCAAGAATCCCTTGCAAAAAATAAGGTAAAGTGGACATTCGCGCGCGCAAGACGAAATCCTTCCAAAACCTTAGTGTTCGCAGCGATTTTAACATAAAAACATCAAAAAACCAATGGTTTTTCAACAAAAAATGTCAAAATCTCATCCCGCGCGCTCTTGCGGATTCGTAGGAAACCCAACACTTTTTAAACATTTCTGTCAAACGGGCTTTTGCGAGCAACTTTTTCGAACTTCTGCGACAACGGTTGCGCACCTGCCAGGGCCATCATCCCTGTCAAATAATACCATGCGGGACACATTCGTTTTTTCTTCGCGCGCGCACGCCGAAATCTCCAAAAACCATTGGGCTTCTTAAGAATTTTAGCACCGCGCATCATAAAATCACACGAATCGCACCGTAGGTCCTCGAAAAACACCTGCACGACTTTTCAAAATTTCTACCCGCGCGCGCTGTCCGAATCCTAAAAAAAACCAATGGTTTTCCAACATTTATGTTACATGAGCTCGCGCGAGCTACTTTCGCACGCTCTTGCAACGGGGTTCGCGCGCCTGCCAGGGGGCGTGAGGATCCGGCATCGCGCACCTCGGGACAACCATCGGGACAACCATCGGAACAACCATCGGGACAACCATCGGGACAATCATCGGGGCAGTCATCGGGACAACGATCGGGACAAGCACAACCATCAGGACAACCATCGGGACAATCATCGGGACAACGATCGGGACAACCACAACCATCAGGACAACCATCGGGACAACCATCGAGACAACCATCGGGACAACCATATCCTCTCTCTCTTGTGTATTCCCACATCCCTCAGGAATTTGCCCTAAAGATGTGATCAACTATCTTGTGAGTACGTATCATGTGTATCATGTGTATCATGTACCATATGCATCATATGCAACAGATGTTCTGTGGAAGGCTTAACAACTTCTGTGGGTTAACAAGGCTTAACAACTTCTGTGGGTGTACGAACGTAGGCTTAACAACTTCTGTGGGTGTGTACTCCACGCCAGTGTAGTAGCCACGGTCGTCCGCAGGCCACGAAGTGAAGTGTCCGAACGTCATAGGGCGGGAAGCTGGGTGTGGGTGGTGGCGAAGAGTCGTGTGGATATTTGGTAGAGCTTGCACTGCCCCCCCACAAAGTGGGGGTATTGGCTGGCGTCGCATGAAAACCCTGGCACTGGTGAGAACACTGAGCGTTCGGGTAAAGTGATTGTTGTTGTTGTTGTTGTGGTTGTTGTTGGTGTTGCTGTTGTGGTTGTTGTGGTTGTTGTTGGTGTTGTTGTTGTTGCTGCTGCTGTTGTTGTTGTGGTTGTTGTTGGTGTTGCTGTTGTTGTTGCTGATGGTGTTGTTGTTGTTGCTGATGTTGTTGCTGATGTTGTTGTTGTTGCTGCTGTTGCTGTTGTTGCAGTTGTTGCTGTTGCTGTTGCTGTTGCTGTTGTTGTTGGTGTTGTTGTTGTTGTTGTTGTCCTCTTCTGCCTCTGGGGGCCGCGCCTTTGGGCCCCTGGGCCGTCAAGAACGGCTCGGAGGCGCCTCGGCCCTCGGCCTTCTCATCATCATCCGCGTCGTCTCCCTCTTCCTCCTCCCTCCTTCCCCCACCTCCTCCCTCTATCCTTCTTCCGCATCCCTCCTCCCTCCTCCTCCTCCTCCTCCTCCTCCTCCTCCTCCTCCTCCTCCTCCTCCTCCTCCTCCTCCTCCTCCTCCTCCCCCTTCCCCTCCTCGGTCGCGCCGCCCTCCTCCAACTCCCCATGCTCAGCCAGGTCCTCTCCCCTGCGCGCTGAAGTTTCATCAAATGGAGTCTCCGAGGGGTCAGGGGGCCGATTTTGAATGGATTTAGGCCCATCCGCCGACCGATTTTCTAGGGCCCCAAACAGTTCAGACCCCCCTGGCCGCTTCCAACTTCCTCGTGCCGTCTAGAATCTCCCAGACCCTCCGGACGCCGGAAACCCGCAGGAACCGAGACAGCCGTCGCATTCTCCTGCCTTCCTCCTCCATTCCTCCTCCCCCCTCCCCTCCCCTTCCTCCCGGCCCTCCCTGAAATCCGATGTTGCGAACAAGTTGCAACGTCGCGAGAAGTCACGACCGGAAGAAACCCTGCACCCCCATCTTGCCGCGGCAGCTCTCTTCGAGCTGGATCGGCCTGGCGCAGGCGCCCTGCGCGAGAGAAGGGCAACGCCCGGGATCTGGGGGCTCCTGCTGGCCTCGGGCGTTGCGTGATGGGGGGGGCGATCCAAGGCAGGGCGACGAGAAGTGCACCTCTCCTGCGCCTTGGGGGCCCGAAGACAAACACACAAACAAACAAACAAACAAACAAACAAACAGACAGACAGACAGACAGACAGACAGACAGACAGACAGACAGACAAACAAACAAACAAACAAACAAACAACACACAACACGCACACGCACAAGCACACGCACACGCACAATGCACAATGCACAATGCACAATGCACAATGCACAACGCACCACGCACAACGCACAACGCACAACGCCCATCGCACAACGCAACACACAACACACAACACACAACGCACAACACACAACACACAACACACAACATATACCACACAGCACACAACACACAACACACACCCTGAGCAACGCCCCGTGGCCTTCCTCCCCTCAGGGCCCGCAGGGCCAGCAGCAGCAGATGATGTACGTGATGGTGGCGCCCGGGCAGGGCGGCTGCTTTCCGCAGGGGGGCTTCATGCCCCAGGGTGGCTGCATGGCAGGACCTCCGCAGGCGGGGGGGGGTCGTCGATCCTCGAGGCGTGTGGTAGCCCAAGGTGTGTTCATCCCGTTCTACCTCTTCCTCCCCCTCCTCCTCCTCCTGCTCCTGCTACTCCTCCTCCTCCTCATCCTCCCCCTCCTCCTCCCCCTCCCCTCCTTCTCCTCCTCCTCCTCCTCCTCATCCTTCTCCTTCTCCTCCTCCTCCTCCTCCTCCTCCTCCTCCTCCTTCCTTCTCCTCCTCCTCTCCTCCTCCTCCTCCCTCCCTCCTCCTCCTCCTCCTTCCCCCCTCACCCTCACCCTCACCCTTCTCCTCCTCCTTCTCCTTATCCCTCTCCTCCTCCTCCTCCTCCTCCTCCTCCTCCTCCCCCCCTCACCCTCACCCTCACCCTTCTCCTCCTCCTCCTCCTCCTCGCCTCCTCCTCCCCTCCTCCTCCTCCTCCTCCACCTCACCTGTTTTTTGCACAGGGGCTCCTGTGCATCGAATCCTTGGCATGCAGGTCGATACTGGCAAAGTGAGCGACCCGTTGGGCGATTTTTCGCAACGGAGGGGACCACATGTGTGTTTATCCTGTTCGGCTCCGCTGATGGCACCCAGCCCCGGCGTCGTATTGAAGGGTAGCGCTAACACACGTTCTGAGGATCATCAAGTGGGACTCCGCGGCATCCTCGCGTCGTGACAATATTAACGACGGGATGTTTCCGCCGAAGAAGAAGACTGCATAAACAGAACATTTCGGAGCTGTGCGCGGATTTCTTTGCTTTGCGTTGGGCCAGCCCTGGCGGCGCTCCCAGCGCCGCCCATGGCGCGCTCCGCGCGCTACGGAGGGTTAAGTCGGGCATGCCATTCTACAGGAAGAATGTCAAAAAATATGCGAAACCATATTTGCAGAGGCCGAAAGATTTTCCTCTTGAGCCCCAAATGTCAGAAGCGATGTGTCGTTCAGATGAGCGCATACATGTAGCGCTATCTTCGGCTTTGGGCGTGCCATATGATGGGAGGAGATGCGGGAGTTGGCCGGGCCCGCTGTGGCGTTCGACCAACCTTGCATTATGGGAGGACTTTCGGGAGATGGCTAGGCCCGCTATGGCGGTCGAGCAACCACATGCTATGGGAGGAGTTAGGGAGGTGGCCGGGCCCGCTGTGGTGCTCGAGCTTCCGATCTTGACACTTTGCTTGTGTGTCCTCATGCTCCCCGTCCTCACTCTTCTCTCCTCCTCCCACCTCCTCCCTCTGCTGTTAACACGCACCATGGTGTTGCAATGTCGGGGCTCAGTCGAACCCATGGACCGAGTTTTGTGGTCAAGCAGGTTCGCGAGGCGTCGCACAGACGCCAGTTACACTTACGTGATCAGAAGGCCCAGTGGTGGACACGAGTTCACACGGTCATCGCAGGTCTGGCGCGACACGAAGTTCGGAGCAATGGTGCGCACCAGGTACATCAATACCGTCAGGCCTGCCTCAAACTCTGCGGTGACCGCCCTGAGGGTGTACATCAGCCGCTTCGTGCAGGCCGATATCCACCCTGGCACGAGTGGCTCCAACTACTCAACGGCCAGGGATGCCAAGCGGCTCCAATGTTACAGCCGTTCGAGGCGAGTGCCAAGAAGGTCTCACAACGAGTCCAGAGGCAAGCGTTGGCGTCATCACTGCAGGAGTTTCGGAGTTGGGCTGCAGAGAAGGATGCAGTCGGTGTCTTGCACAAGGCACTCAAGCCCACGCCGCTCCCAGCCTTGGAAATAGTTTCGGGCGGAGCAGTATTGTTCCATCCACGGGACATCATGGACAAGAAAGGCAAGGATTTCCAGAAGCTGTGGGCGCCGTCCCCTCCTGACATTTCGGCAACCAGAGAGCTGTTTCGTCAGATACGTGTGGCTGCAGAATCGGAACCCTGCCTCCCATCGCGGCGGACATGGTACTCAAGGCGGCAGGGATGATGAAAGCAAAAGCTGGGCTAGGCATAGATCGCCTCACCCCAGTAGATATTCAAAGGTTGCCTGCGGCTGGGGTTGCAGAGTTGGTTTCGCTATTTGAAGCAGTGGAGGCGGTATTGGCTTGGCCCATCCAAACGGCCTTGGTAGTTGTCAAGCTCACTCCAAAGAAATCAGGATCCGATCGTGGAAGAGGTTTAGTACCAATGTTAGGCCGAATATGGTCTGAAATCAGAGAGAGCGAAGTCCAAGTTTGGTCACAAACTACGGCACAACACTGGGATGCTGCGGTAAAAGGAAAAGCATGCCTCCGGGAGGCGCTCCCCCGTGCAATTGATGACGAGATCGCCCACAATATGGGCACTCAATATGGACATGGAATGTTGGATATCGAAGCCTTGTATGATTCTATACCATGGGCCCCTTTAGTGGCAGCAGCGCTGCGCCTCAAGTTTCTACCAGCTATTCATTTTTTCTGGAACTATTACAGCGTATCGCCCCACGCGCGCAGGGGCAGCTAGGAGCTGCCAGCGCCCCGTTCGACCCCAGCCAGAGCGTGGTTCAAGGCCTTCGCTCGGTCACCAGGTTCGCGAAGATCATCGTGAACTATGTGATGCAGACGGTCACGACGGCCAACGTCCTTATGGGGCACAGGCTGTGGGTGGACGACCTCTCACAGGTGGTGAAAGGTGCGCGACGGGAAGTCCGAGAACTCATGATCAAATGCCTGCTCGACACCTGCCGTGAATTCGGTAACTGCAAATTGAAAGTTGCAGCGAAATCGACCGCGATGCGCACTACTCATCAAGACGCGCTGGTTATTGCGAAGGCTGCGAGGAAGGCTGGCTACAATGCGCAGCCAGTGCGGGCAGGCCACGTACCTTGGCATGGACTTCGGCTGCGGCCGCCATGCCAGAGCTAACCGCACTACGCGTGAGGCCAAGCATCTCGCCATGAGCAAAAAGATCAGACGCTTCACCAAGGCGTCTAGGCAGTGCACTGTCATGGCGAAGTTGCAGAAACAAGGCGGCATCCCCGCTGGCCTGTATGGCCACCAAGTGCACGGCGCGTTCGGGCACAGGCTCACGGCGGCGAGGCGCGGGCTAGGACGAGCGTGCTCCTCCTACAGCCGTGGGCGGTGCTTGGCGACGGTCCTGGACGTGAGAGTCCACGGGGCCGACCCAGCCATCACAATGCCCACCAAATGCATCGAAATGTGGCTCCAGCAGGCACACGCACGCATCAGACCGTCGGTACATCGAGTCTGGAGCACGAGAGTTGAGAAGATGACCTCGCTACCACCTGCCGATTAGGCGCGTAATGCGCGAGGCCCGATCCCAGCAGTTAGCTTTCAATTTGATACGACTGGGCTGGACACCAACGTCAGCTTCTACATGGGCGTTTCCGACGGGGGACAACACGTATGAGGAGTGGCAACTCCCAGGCGACATCTTCACAGGCTGCAGAGTTCGCGACTCCCACCGAGGTATCCTTGCTGCTGCGCAGCAGGCGGCATGCCTCATGGTGTGGGAGCAGGCGAGCAACCACTACTGCGGCAGCGGGCTCGGGCAGGGCGCCGACAACGAGTCCTACCGCCGTCTCATCGGCCACCTGAGCCAAGTTGAGCACGGCAAGAGGCTGGCGGAGACCATGCCCATGGCGGCGGCGGCGGGCTGCTGGCCCAGGACAAGGAAGCTGTAGATGGTGAAGAACTTTGCAGGAGGAGCTGAATGTGACCGATGCCGTGCTGGACCAGAAGCTCTGGAGCATCGGCATTGGACATGCGAGGCCAACCGAGGCTCCAAGGCCTACCATGATTCTGAGGATCTGGTCCGCGAGGCACCCACGCAGATGAATTTATGTGAAGCGTTTTGGTTGGGGGGCATCATTCCTGAGCCGCGGACACATGTGCCACCACCAGTTGCTCAGGAGCAATGGGATGTCTCTGGCATTAACGACATGGCGAGCGGACGCGTGGGACATGGCACGGCCACACGGCCGATTACTATTGCAGGTGATGCGCCTGGGGGCCCAGACCCCAACACTTCAAGAATCAGGAGAGTGGGCCTCGCCTTCGCCAAGTTCGACTCCCTCGAACCCAATGCCCAAGTATGTTCCACCATTGCGGCCCTTCCTGGACCGCGGCAGGTCGTGGCTCAAGGAGAAATTCATGTTTTTTTCTTATGTTAGCCACCTGGGCCACGACAGGCCACCTCGCGTACATCGCGGACTACGAACCACTGGTGCAAGCCTGGTATGAGAGGAGGTACGAGAGCCCCCATGGTGATGACGGGGGCCTGTGGGTGACGCTGGCGGACCTCCTCAAGACCAGGGATCCGAGCTGCATATCACTTTTGCTCGCACACGCAGCCACCAGACGGCACAGGATATCGTGAATGCCAAGGCTGTCCGAAGCCTAGTCCTTGCCAACACAGTGGCGGGCGAGGTGGCCGACCATGCAGCCGAGGGCTGCAGGATCCCAGAAGCAGACCGCCACAGAGTACAGCGACACGAGGATCGAGCACGACGTGTTCGACTACGGCTGCTGCGGGCCACGCTGGACTGCCCCGCGTCCGAGGCGGAGCTCGAGGCCTGCAGGAGGCAGAAGAGAAAAGTGAGCGGGGGGGACGTGGTCCCCCCTCCGCCTCCCTCCCCCTCCCCTTCTCCTGCTGCTGCCCTCGCCCAGCTTTTGTCCCAGCGCAATCTCGACGAAACCAGACTTAGGTGTTTAAAATGCTACGGCTCGGCCTCCATGGCCGCGGCTCGTGAATGGGTGCACGCCCCGTGCCCTCGCCTCGTGAATGTTGATGGCACCATTTTGTCCCCGTGTGTCGGTGCCCGAATTCATGTTGCGGGGGGCTGGCTCCACTCCACTCATCTCTTGAATTATCACACGGTTTGAAGATTTGGTTCTGTGGGCGGTGCGGGGGGATAGTTTACAAGCAGCTTCGGTCCCTTGGGAAGCCATGCTCCACCGTCACCCCTACGGGCAGAGTATATTTAGATCGCATCAAGAATGGGCTTAACCCCAAGGTCCTGAGCAAGGCCTAACTGAACAGTCGGCAGCTAAGGTCCTTTCTTTAATGTGGTCCACGAACTGGCATCGCCATGGGATCCACTCCACTCCTCCTCCTCCTCCTCCTCCTCCTCCTCCTCCTCCTCCTCCTCATCCTCCTTTTCATCTTCGTCCTCCTCCTCCCCTTTCTTCCTCCCTACCCTCCTCCTCCCTGATTGGTCCTCCTCTCTCTTCCCTCCTCCCGTCCCTTCTCCCCTCCTCCCCCCTCCTCGTTCCTCCTTCCTCCTCCTTCCCACCTCCGTCCTGGGAAGACCCCTTTCCCTCGTAGAATAAATAATAGCTTTGGTATACAGATCCGCTGTCCGAGCGCCGTCCGGTGCAATGTGTGTTTCGCTCGGGCGTGCCCCCGCGCAGGGGCCGGCGCCCCCCCGACGTGGCCCCTGCTTCTCTTGTTGGGTCGGGCGTGTCCCTCTACAGGGGGAGTATTCCAAAATAGCAAAAAATAGTCAGGGATGTTTTTTCTATCAAAAAAAGAAAAAGAAGAAACAACACAAAAGAGAACAAACAACTATTTTGACCATTTCGGGTATTTTGAACATAGTTTTCATTTCTCTTCGAAAATCGGCCTGTAGGGGACAGGCCCGACCTAATTCTCCTGTTGTGTGTTCGACTTCAGGTTGTTTGGAGCGGACCGACTGGTCCGATGATCTCGAAATCCCAGACGGTCACCAGACGGCTCTGGGGCCCAGGAGCCTCGAGACTCATGATGTTCCGACTTACTTTAGCTTTGATCACCAGAAAGAATCTCGAGCACCAGAGAAGTATCGAAACTCGATGGTTTTCACGTGTCGGGCCCCAGGAGACACTCGCCCGACACTGTTTCGACACTGTTTCGACAATTTTCCGGGTGCTCGACATCATTGCCGGGATGTGGTCCTCAAGTACGACAGGAACAACACGATTCGAGACATTTGTTTTGCAGAACGGCCCGTTTTCCAAAACCGTCCGCGCACCCCAGATCACTTTTGCCTCACCAGGCGGCGCGCTTACCAGACCTCTCTGGGGCCTCAGGCACAGCGGCCCGCCCGTGTGGCATCCCCCGGCCTCCTGCCGTCGTGGTGGCGACAGCGGGGGCCCTCGCAGGCGGGGCATTCTCCTGCCTCGCGCAGAAGGCTCGCCGAGCCATCGCAACGGGGCGCACTCAGCTGCATCGGGGCTCGGTGTCGGGGTCATCCGTGGGATTTCGCTTGGGGCCCCAGCAGGACATCTCGCCCTCTGATCTGGGAGATATCGGTTTCCCTCCTTTCTTCGGCTTCCCTGGGGCAAGACCTCTCCCTCGCCCTCCTTTCACCACCACCCCCTTCCTCCCTTCTCCCTGCGACGGCAGGGGACAGGGGGAGGGAGGAAGCCCATATTGGCTCAGGAGGGGGGAAAAGCGAAAGAGAGAGCAAGAGAGAAGCTCAGATGATTAGTCGCAGTTGCGTCCCCGCTGTTTCGTCGTACCATCTCCCTCCTGGCTTGCACGGGGAACATAGCTATCCCGCCCCTGGGGGATCCTCTTCGCCTGAGTGGCTTCCCTACTTTTGCATTTGCAGGCTCTAGTTTGATCAGCCTCCCCGGGCGGCAACTGCCGCTTGGGGGGGGGCGCAGCGCTTGAGTATCAAAACCGATGCCAGCAGCAACAACGACAGGAGGAGGAAGACGAGAAAGAGGAGGAGGATTCAAAGCGTTCAAAAAGCGGGCACATCTGTCTTCGACCGTCGTGGGCAAATCTTAGCACTGAGGAGGGAGCGGAGGAAAGCGAGAGAGGAGGAGGATGAGGACGACCAGTGAAAATCTAAGAGTCTTCAACGATGTCCAAGCTCCCTCTTCACAGGCCCCTACAAGGGTTCACTTTCACTAGGGAAATTGCCCTGGTGGGGGGCAACCGTGCTAAAACCTTGAAGCGTGCCCGAATACCATTCTCAGGATTCCAGCGCCACGAGTTTTCCTGATTGTGAGGTCGTGGCGATCTTGAATCGTGCGAGACCACCACTCCTGGGATATCAACAAGCGAATCAACGTAACTGTTGCGCCCTGACAATCATGATTCCAATCATGAGTCAGTCCAACACACGTTCTCTGGTACGTCAACCTTGAGAGGTAATTCAACCGTCGCGAACTTTTGGAATGAATGCGCGCGGCGCGAAGGTTAGAGCCGCATGTTGAAAGGGAACCACCCTCAATCCGTGAAACCCTGCCAAGCTCCTGCAATGTTTTAAGACAAGTGGGCGCAGCGCGAAGGCAAGTCGCCCTCGATCCGCTAAGCTCCTGCAGGTCTCTGAATCGAATGTGCGCGGCGCCAAGGCGAGAGCCACATGTTGAAAACCACTCGCCCTCAAGCCGCGAAACTCTTGCATTTTGTAAGATGAGTGTGCGCGGCGCTCAAGCGAGAGCCGCAACAAGTGGTGAGGAAGTCTCAGGCGAAACGCCCGGCCCGCTCTTTCGACCGGCTTCGGGGTGCGATAGGGAGGCGTTATTTTCAAGGAAAAGAAACGGTGGAGGAGGAGGAGGAGGAGGAGGAGGAGGAGGAGGGAGAGGACGACGACGAATACAGTGAAGAGTAGGACGAGCAGGAGGACGAGGGCGTGAGAGAGCAGCAGCGGCAGCGGAGCGGCGGGCGGAGCGCGACCCACCCCCCCCGTGCAGGGGCAGGGCGACCAGTCCCAGGGGCAGATGATGCAGCAGCAGATGCCTCGGCCCCAGCAGGCCCTGATCCGCCGAGACCCCTTCCCCTTCTCCGCCTTCCCCTGGGCCTCCCAGGTGGGGTCGGAGCAGGTGGGGTCGGAGAGTCGCGCCGCATCGCCAATGCCTCGCCAACGCATCGACGGCCATCGCCAATGAATCAGCAATGCATCGGCGATGCAGCGCGGTACTCCCACCCCATTTGCGTGGATTGAACCTAGGAGGCATCTACAGGTATACAATGTGTATACTACTCTCTCCTCTCTCCCCTGATGACAATCGGAAGGTGTCCGGCCCCCCTCCGAGAACTGTTTTCGTTACACTCAGGATTTCCGGGAAATTGTTTTTCGTTTTTCTCTTTTTCTTCCATGTTGGTCCCGCTGACGCGCTGGCCCCATTTCTGCGCCTCTGGTTGTTCCAAATGATGCTCCCGCTGCAGCGCGGGCACTCTCGGTTCTTCCAAGTAGGCCCCAGAATCTAGAAGGTGCCCCCCCCCCCGAAAAAAAAACATCGGGAGTGATTCCACATTCGGTGTCGGTTCGTTGATTTTTTGGGCCGCAGAATGCCACCCCCCCCCATTTGGGGCGTCGTCGTTTCCAGGAAGTCTCAAGCGGGAGCTCCGTTTCTGCTTTGTTGAAAGTAGAGCCAACGGGTGCTCTCCATCAGCCCCGCCTTGTGTGGAGCTTTTCGGGGAGCCCAAGGAGCCAGACATGGAGCCACGACTCCAGACCAGTCCAGGCCTCTCGAAGACGAGCCCCTTACCCTCCAAAGAACCTGGCGCCATGCCATGACGTGCTGTGCGGTGTTGTGTTCTGCGCCGCTGACCGATGCCATGTTTTGCGTTGCGATGTTGTGTGATGTAACGCTCCATTTCGCAATGCCACGCCATGCTATGGCATGCTACGCTCTGCCTTGCTCTTCTACGCCATGCCATGCCGCGCTCGACCATGCATCGCGTATCCTCTCGCGATCAGTGCCCCGTTCGACATCCGATTCTGCGAATAGAGAAGATACATACGCCATGGTAAGTGATGGGAGGGAGTGGTGGGGCGTCAGATACGACGCGAGCGCACCTAGCTTGGCCGACCCCCTCCCCGCTTCTCCTGCCAGGCGTGCGAAGACCTCGGTCGTTCGAGATCTTACGGGCTCTGGATTCGTGGATTGTCCCGCGGGGTCCGCGGCTCGCTCGTGTGGGTCTCGCGGGTGAGATGTTTATGTTTCAGTAGTCTGTTCGAGGTTGTAGATATTTCTGGGTTCCAGGGCGGACAGGTGGTCCCAAATTCGCGGCTGTTGTGCAGGCCCTAGGGCGTTCGCTTTCCTTTACGAAGTGAAGATTTCCCCCGACGGGCAGAAGATCACGGGGGGTGCTCCAGAGGGAGGAGAAGGAGGACCGACCAGACGGTGGAGGACACGAGTGGGAACAACAGAAGGACAATGACGGTTAATGGAACCTCCTCCTTTTGTTTTTCCTCGCTCCCCTCTCCCCTCTCCTCTCTTCGCCCACAGTTACTCATGGTGAATGCCTGGGCACAGCTTCCATTATCATCTTGCGCACAGCACGATTAGAATGAAAGGGGGCCCGTTGCAGGGTCCAGGCCCGCTGTGACACCCATCGGCGGCTGAAGGAGACATCCGGGCATTGGGGCGATATGTGCGGGAGGAATGGGATGCCAGATCTGGCGCGAGCGCGCCTGGCTGAATATAAAGAATGTTCTCCATTGTCCCCCGGAGATGGCTGGGGGGGGGCCCGCCCCCCTCGGCGTATGGTGCTGCTTTTTAGTCATAACAAATTTGTTTTAAAAAGGTGGGATGCCAAGCGTTGTTTGGTCTCTTGTATGTGTTTCCTATGCTCCTGTTTGGGTTTTCCAAAATGGTGTTGCCGCTACGGCGTGGTCTTCATTTTCGGGTCGGCGCTCAGCCCCGCCGTTCAGAATGGCCCTCCCCCGGCACGGGCCACCCTGCTGGACCCGCGTCCTTCCTCACCTTCGCCACCCAATTCTGTTCCCCTTACTCAGCTTTCCCCTGGGTCCTGTTGCTCCTCCCGTGGTGATGCTGCTGTTCGTCCTCGCCCTTCCCTTTCCTCATCCTCTTATCCGCCCCTTTTATATCTTTCCTTTTGCTCATCTGCCACCTCCCCCATTGTACGCAGCTCCCTTTTTTCCGGAAGGCGCATAACACGAGGGGTCGTTTTTGACATTCCAGGCCCGCGATGCCCCGCGTCGCCAGACTGAGAAATAAAAACACCGCAATGGAAAGGGACGGGTGGCGGGGGCAGGCTGTCAGATATGCCGGGGGTGACGCCTAGCTTGTTGTCCTCCTCCCTCTTGCCCAGCCAGTTCGGCTTAAGATGCCAACGTTTCGAAGGCAACACAGAGCAACCTTTTGGTCCGCGGCTCGCATCCAAGTCGCTTCAGCTTTCGAACCTTGGTGTTCCATATCCAAGACATGGTACGCCACAGGCACTTCCACATGGTACGCCCCAGGCGCTCATCTTTCGGCACGCACTGGCGGGGTTCTATCTTTTCAAGTGGTACTGGCAGCCACACTGCCTTTCGTACAGTATCTAGGGGTGCTCTGCAAGCCCAGCTCCCTAGTCAACCCGACAAGCCCGCCAATTTCCCAGCGCGTCGTTGGCAGCGGGATGGTTTCTGCAGTTGAATTCTCAGCAGAACACAGATTCAGACACAATGGCAGCCAGTGGCAGTGACAACACAGACGGTTCGGAACGACGAAGGGGTATCGACGGAAGAGATAGACACAGAAAGGGGGGACGAATACAGAGAGCCTAACACCCGAAGCGAAGGACGTGGACGAGATGGACGTCAGCGGCACAGAGATCGGCGCCACCATCGGGACGGATAGCGAGACACAGCACGACACTGAACGCGACCAACATTGGCATGCAGGCCCAGCGCAGCAGCGGGGTGCTGCATGTAGGCAAGATCCTCTGATTTAGCAAGACCGCTTGCGTGAACGAGTGGGTGGAGGCGAATAACGCGATCGAGCTAGAAACAGGTGGAGGACCAGCAGCAACACCTGCCAGATTCAATCTCTCGCCTGACACGTCGCGGCGATTGGACGATATGCTCACTCTTTCTGAACCAGACGAGGAGCCTGGTCAGATTCACCCTGCATCGCTTTCCCCCTCGTTACCCTGCTAATCAGCATGGTGGTCTGGCGAACCTGGAACGACATTTCACCCAGTTTGGGAAGGAGCATATCAAGACGGCGACAACACAATTGACAGAGACGGCAACTGCTTAGGCTCGGCTCAAGACACAGCGGCTTTACTCCAACGCACAAGTTCCAGAGCCCCAGAATCTGGCCTGCATCGACTTAGCCATCTGGAACAACATAACACTAACATCCATGCGCGTCAAGACCGCGCCCAGAAGGTGGATGACCAGCAGTAGACGCGGGCCCAGTCAGCGCCCGAATTCTATCTCGCATTGGCTGAGCCATCGTCCCCATGGATTTGTATGTTTTTCGCAGGATGGGAAAGATCGGCGGATCTCGCACCCTTCAGTACCGGAGCCCCGAGAGCGACCCCCCCGAAACCAAACGTGCTCTTCTAGACTGAATGATTGCTTCTGGCACTCCCAATAATCAGATCGAGCTCCACGGGGAGGTTCCTTCACGCAGAATATATTCCGAGTGCGTGGGGGGCCTGCCGCTTCAGCGCCTTCAGAGTCCACCCGGATAGACGCGGCCGGGGCCAACTCGCCCGTCGCCGTCGGCGCAGACGGGGGCCCTTATAAATCGCATCGAAACTCTAGTCCCGAGGTCTTCGGAAACTCGCCTACGACAGACATCGGCAACTGGCTATGGGCGCCCGGCGGCCCCAGGGTGTCGCCGCAACCGAGTCGGCCCCGACTGTTGCGGCGGAAGTCCGTGGAGCCGTCCTTGCCAGGTTCGGCGTCGGCAAAGCGTCCGTAGTGGAGGGTCTTAACACAGCGCTCGCTAGCTTTTGCGCAACCGCGCCAACGTTTTTTTTGTTGTCCCCATTGTGGTAGGGGGTCTCCCTGGACGCGCAGCGTGCAGGAGAAAGGTGAATCGCTTGCTCGTTGGAATGCTCGCAGCTCGCCATGCCGCGATTCCCGTCAGCCGAAATGGAAGCTCTGATGAGCTCGCGATTTCTTCCGGAGGGAAGCAGTTACTCTGATTCAAGAATGCCGCGAGGCTCAGGACATGCTGGGGGCCGCAATTGCCGCCGGGCCTGGAGACCAGCGACGCCCGCGAGAGCTTCGCCGCGACTTCCATGGGCGCCCGCAACTCGAGATCGACAGGGCCAGCTAGCCCACGGGCAGGTTGCGCAAGTAAGAGCTGGCGCGGCGGAGCGCAGACGATCCGGCATGTGGGGCTTCTCTCGCGGCGGGCGTCTTTCGCGCGCGAGGTGGGCCGACGCGCAGCTACGTCGCTGCGAAGAATGGCGAGCGCCATTATTCCCCTGGGCGATTATGGGCAAATCCGCGCGCGCTGGCGATTGGGACTACTGCGGATTACCCTGCTCGCTTCTACCATGATCGACGGCCAGCTGCGACTTCGGGCCGAATCTCCATTGCGCTCCCTGCGCAGTTTCCCTTGGGAACGCGCGCCCTCGCAGAAGTCGGCGCGGGTCTTGCCGCCGCATCTGGCCCGGGAATGCGAAGCCGCGGCCCCGGCGCCGTCGGGCTTCGCGACAGAGCCAAACCCGAATGCCAAACCGCGCCCCTGAACCGGGCGCTCGTGATTTTCGTTGCCAGAAGACGCTCCGGCATATCTTGGCGGCCGCAGATCTCGCTCGCATCGCGCCCGTTCGCCGGCGGCGCCGCCCTCGGAGGAGACGGCGGCGGAGTTGGCCAGACAGGTCCGCGATCGCAGATACAGAGCGCCGAGCATCTCTGCGGGCCCGAGAGCGAAGGGGGTGCGCATAATCATTGCGCGTGCTGTTTCCAGATGCGCACGGCGCCACTATTTGGACGCGGCTGTAAATATTCTCTGCGACGGGGGACGATGACAAACAGTTGCTCAGCATCGCTGAGGGGCGCGTCGCCGCCGCAGATTAGGAGGTCTTCGCCAGGTGGGCGCGCGCGCTCAACTTCGAACTGTCGCTGTGCGAGGCCAGGGCCGGCGAATCTGTCTGTCGCGCTGGGGCATGGGGCGGCCAGCTGAGTCTGCGGGGGGCCAGCGGCCGCAGGGGCTCACGAGCGCAGGTCGCCCCCGTGGGCCCACGTGGTTGGCTGGATGAACGTGGCGGGCGGTCGGCCTGAGGGGCCTCGTGAACTCTCGTCGCTTTGGTACTCGAAGACATGGATGCTGCTCTGAACGAGCGCTCGGTGCCAGTTTTGCGAGCCAGGACTCTGGGCCAGCGCGCGCTCTGAGAATGATTGGCCCCCCCAGGCCCTTTCTTCCTGTCTGCATTCTTCGCGAAGACGCTTGGGCGCGCCCTCCGTTTCGCCTGGCCCCTGGCCCCCGGCCCAAACAACCTCGGCTACCAGCTTGGACCTACTTGCCAGAGGAGATTGCCATTTCGCGCCACGCGTCGCGCCACTTCGACGCTGAGCCGTCGGCCCCGCCGCTTCTCAACGACAGCGTCGATAGCATCGTCGCGCTTCCGCCCGAGGGCTCGGGCCCAGAGGGCGCTCCGGGGCGCATTCGACGGCCAGGCGAGATCCCCCCGCTTTTTCTCAGCAGCGCACGCGCGAACGTCTTGGCCGCGGCGGCTAACTTCTAGGCCAGCCAGGTTGCCCCGCGCAAAACCCGCGCTGCTCAGCGCGCCCAGGGGAAACTTCCCCGTCAACATCGCCCCCTTCGACACGGCCGCCCGACCGACCACCGTCAACCCCCGCGCCCCCGAAGAGCGCCCCGTGCTTCCCCGTTCGACATTGAGGCTGCCTTTCCGAGTCTGGGGCGCCGGCGGCGCTACCGGCGATCCAAGTTCAGGTTACGTTTCTCTTCCATCTTTGCTCTTGAGCCCTCCGGGGCTTTCTTCGCTCGGGCTCAATGCGGGCGATCGCAGCGGGCCCAGTCCCCCGCCTGGCCCATGGCGCCACTCCGATCCTAAGCGCGATGCGCCACGAGATAATTTCTGGGGGGGGGGGGGGGGCGCGCGGGCGACGTTGGGGCGGCGATGCTTCGCGATCAGGATCGCGCTAGTACGTGGCACCCCGCAGTTGGGGGGGCGGGCGCGGGCGGGCCGCGGGCGGGTCGGGGGCGGGTCGCGGGAAGGTCGCGGGCAGGTCGCGGGGCGGGGCGCGGGCGGGGCGACGACGGCGAGCAACGGCAAACAGAGCCCGCGCCGCGGAACTACACGTCAGCCACGCAGCCAGGGACAGTGAATGACCCTTTGCCCCCTCGCTCTGATCATGCCAGTCTGCTCGGACACTGCGCGGCATGCATCCTTGAATCTCCAGCTGGCCAAGCGTGCCTTCAGTGCCTTTTCGGGCGGACTGCGCCGAATCTGTCGAAGCAAGTGCGCAGGCTGACTTGCGCAAGCGGCCCCCGCTGCGCGTCGGTTTCAAAAGTTCGGGGCGCGCCGCCCACCGCGGGGTCGAGATGGGCCCATCGGCCACTCCGGTTCAATGTTGGGCCCCGCGGCTGAGGAATGGCGGTTCTGCGGAAGTGCTTTCCCCTCGACTGGGGCGTCTTCCAGTAACCCCCCGCTGCTATATAACCCCAATGCATTGTCGACCCAGTCTTGTTGCAAACAGACGTTTATACTCCTTGCCATGATGCGGATGTTCGAGCACCTGGCTCCATACAAAGAGTTCGGGCTGCCGCCCTATAGCCTTCCTCTGTCTGACTTCCTGCCCCCAAACCTCCCGCCGATTGCACCTGCCTCCGCTCAGCTGCAAGCGCGGGTCGGTTTCTGGCGCACCTCTTTCCGTGCAATGGATAAGGCGCGACAGAGCGCACTCGCCTCGCATCGCCAGTGCGCGCAACATCTAGCACCCGTGGCTCGGCTCGCACAGGGGAAATACTCAGCACCTTGCTGGGGCAGGCCTCTCCATAACGCAGTTTCTTGGGCGCGCCAGTCTGCCGCCGCCGAAGCGAGTTGACCCTCAGGTCTGACCGGCGGCATATAGAGACGCAAGTGGATACGCAGTGAACGCAATATCGGGGGGGGCTGATCTTTTCACCCCCGGTGAAGTTTCATTCGTGACAGATCTTTTCACCCCCGGTG
>CAUYUJ010001914.1:402500-447500 GCA_963575745.1 Prorocentrum cordatum | reverse complement strand
AGGAGGAGGAGGAGGAGGAGGAGGAGGAGGAGGAGGACGAGGAGGAGGAGGAGGAGGAGGAGGAGGACGGAGGAGGTGGACGGAGGAGGAGTACAGGAGGAGGACGAAGGGCGAGAGGACGAAGGAGGACCGAAGGAGGAGGATGGAGGCGGGGGACGAGGTGGTGAGTTTTAGCTTGCCCCGTATCTTTACCACCAGACGTTTCCAAAGTGTATCAAGGTTGGAGCGTGGCGGGCGGAATTTAGCATCTGCGCTCCACCAGGCCGCCATTCAGACCCATCCGCCGTGGGGGCGAGGCAAGATCGGGATGTCGGGATCCCGCCGCGTGTCAGCCTGGATCTTTGGGGAAGGGCTTTTGAGGAGCACGAGGAGAAGGAGGAGGCAAGGAGGAGCGCGAGGAGGACGACGAGGAGGACGAGGAGGACGTGGTTGAGCAGGAGGAGGGGAACAAGGAGGACAAGGAGGAGGAGGAGGAGCATCAGGAGGAGTCGGAGGATGGGGTGGGGACGGCGACGAGGACGAGGACGAGGAGGACATTGGCGAGGACATGGAGGACGACGATGGCGAGGACAGGGAAGACGTGTCGGACAAGTTGGGGATGGAGGAGGAGGAGGAGGAGTCCAGCCCGCCGAGCGGTGTGCTGCCCAAGGTTTCAGCAGCAGCAGCGCGGCCAGGGTTAGACCTTTATCGTAGGGGGGGGCGCAAGGTTAGAAGCACGTTCCCTGCTGGAGGAGCGACGAAAAAAGGCCAAGATCCTATCCTGTTTCCTAATCCTCTTCTTCTTCTTCTTCTTCCTCCATGCCCCCTGCTGGGATAGCGAATAACTCGCTGCCGACGCCTCGGTCCCCCACTTGGCAGCACGCTCCCTGCTGGGGGAGCGAGGAAAGGGCCTAGATCCTAATCCACTTCTCCGTCCTGCTCCTCCGCCCGTTCTGCTCCTCCCCTTCCTGCTGCTGTTCCTCCCCTTTTGGGGAACGCGCCGCTGCCAACGCTTTGATGTTCGCCCTGCCCGCCTTACAGTTGATTGCAGTGCCATTCTGGGCCGAGCAGTACATGAACCCTTCGTGCGGGATCGTGCTGCTACACGTGCTTTCGCAAGGACGGCAGACATTGGAACATTGTAGTAGCTGGTGGCCTTCGGAATTCCAATGCTCGAGCAAATTCCGAACCCGCTCACCCGCAACTTTGTGGCAGAGCCCAACTGAATTGACGACTCGAGTACCCCTCTCGTGCGGATGAGGAGGATGGTGGCGTTGAGGACGAGGGCGACGGCAGCGACGATGACAATGGCCATGATGATCGTGGTGGCGACGGTGGGGACGATGACGACGACGTTGGTGACGGTGATGACGGTGGTGGTGACGTTGCTAATGATGGTGGTGATGATGATGGTGGTGATGATGATGGCAATGGTGTTGGCGATGATGAAGATGATGCTGCTGATGATGATGACGCTGATGATCATAATGCTGATGATGATGATGATGATGATGATGATGATGATGATGATGATGATGATGATGATGATGATGAGGTGGAAGTGCGCGAGCACAGACATTGAGAACGCATGACCGATTCGTGATCGGAAATCAGTGTGGTGATCGTACTTGTTTGAGCACCCCTTGTGCTGAGCAGCTTGAGGACAATTGGTTTTGAACGGGGGTCGACGTGCAAGCGTGGAACCTCGCGCGTCTGACCTGCGTCGTACTATTGGGCGCAGTCGCATGGTGCGCGACGAGTGTTGGATGTTTCCGACATGTGCAAGCGTGTGGCGCGAATGCTCTGACTTGACAGGCTGATTGCAAGCACGCATCGTTCGATTGATGCATCGAGCGTGCGCGCGTAACTCTGGTATTTCTTTCGGCCGAAAGCACAAACTGTGTTGTTGCTTGCTGTTGAAAAGTTACGCCCTAGGAGGAGAGGGAGGAGGAGGAGGAGGAGGAGGCGGAGGAGGCGGAGGGGGAGGAGGAGGAGAAGGAGGAGGAGGAATGTTTAGGAGGCCACTCGTCTGTGGAATGCGCTCGGCTTGCGCTCGAGCGGGGGGAGGGGGCGAGCATGTGGCCCCGCATGGCGTCGCGTGTTAGGAGTGCTCAGCTTATGACATGTGCTCTGCAGGGCTTGTTGCAGGACGTCTATGCCGGGGCGGTCAAGCTGGTACCAGTTCACATCAATCATGTTGAGGGGGGCAATGCTTCGCAGCAAGGTGGGCCGAGGAAGCCCAAGGAGGCCCCAAAGCTGTGCCCAGGAGGCTTCCAGGGGTTCCAGAGAGGCCCTCAAACAGCTTTCGCGAGGTTCCTAAGACGCCCGCAACAAAACCAACCATGCGCAATATGTATGCAGCGCCCCGCAGTTGCGAATACGAGTGAGGAGGCGGGCGCGGGTTGGGTCGCGGTTGTGTCGCGGGCGGGTCGCAGGTGGGTCGCGGGGTGGGTCGCGGGCGAGTCCTGGGTGTGTCGCATGTGGGTCGCGGATGGGTCGCGGATGGGTCGAGGGTGGGTCGCGGGCGGGTCGCGGGTGGGTCGCGGGTTGGGCGACGACAACAACGACAATCATGTTACCATTGTTTTCTCATATTTGTCCGCGTACCATTCAACACGTGCGTCGCAAATATTCAGTACCCGCCCTCTTCGTGTTCGATCGTACCCCCTTAAGCGGTACATCGCCCTTACCTGCCAAGTGTATCTAGCGCAGCCCCTGAAGTAGGGGAAGAGAGGACGGATGGAAGGGGGAGGCGGAAGGAGGAGCACGAGAGAGATTAACAGGAGGGGGGCTCGGAGCAGAACACACGTGGTAGAACCAGACTGGCGGATCGGGCGGGCGGACACTCCCGGGCAGTTCGGGCGGGCGGGCCCAGGCGGCCAGGTCGAGCAGGCGGGTCGCTGAAGCGTCAATCCATCATGAAGGAATTGTCCAGCGATGGCGCGATTCCCGAATATACCATATAGGGAATCCATGGCGAACGTTTGATTCCTGAGTCTTGGGGGCACGGTACCGAAATCATTTGTGAGGCAGTACCACGCGAGAGCGCGTCTCCTGCATGAGTTGTGAGGGCGTCCGGCGCGAGAGCACGATTCTCACATACATTGGGAGGAAGTGTCACGCGGGAGCCGTTGTCGTTGTAACCCAGGGGCCAGGGGGCCAGTCTGTGCTCCGAGACTTTTGCACATCAAAAGTTGAGCGCGAGCCCTGGGAGGAGCACTGTAACCAAAAACACGATGTGCCACGGGCAGGGGGGACCAACAATAATTGCTCAGAGCCAGAATGGAAAACTCATCAACCGCACCGCGGAACCCCACTTCAGCCACGCACACAGGGACAGTGAATGACCGTTCGGCGCCCTGACCTCTGATAAAGGGCGATCTGCGGAGGGGGTCCCACTAGGCGATGCGGTGCGAGATGTGCGGTAAAAGCTACGTGGTGTAAGCTGTGCGGTGCAAGCTGTGTGGTGCGATCTGTTTGGTGCAAGCTGTGTGGCGCAGGCTACGACTACGAGGAGCAATCCGCGTGGTGCACAAACTATGCGGTGCAAACACGAGGCGGCCACGGCCGCCCACCAGGCGAAATGTCGCCACACCCAGACGCGGCCGCCCACCAGACGACACCTCGACGCACCCAGCCAGCGCACCTGGCGCCCCAGCCGGCGCCCAGGGCGCCGGCGAGGCGCTTACGGCCGCACACGGGGCGGAGCTTCGACGCACCCAGCCAGCGCACGGGGCGCTCACAAGGCGCCCACGGCCCCCACCAGGCGAGACCTCGCCACACCCACCGAATTCCGCCAATTACAAAGGTAGGAACCACTAGTGCAACCACTGTTTGGGACACATGTCGTTGTTCAAAGGGGCCCCCAAGAGAGCCCAAGGTCGACTCAGCATGCTGGAGGTTGAGACCTGCGGCCACGCTCCCTGCGCCTCAGGAAAAGCCTCGCGAGCACTCCAGGGAGCTCTCCAAATCGCCAGTAAAGCGGGGTTCTGGGCCCCTGAACCAGCTCTCACAAGACTGAATGCATAGGTCTCGTAGGGACTTGCGGACACTTCGCCCAGTGCTGACGGTACGGTGGCGAACTTACGATTCAAGGAGTCCAGGGGACCGGAGGACAATCCATTCAGAGCTTGAGAAGCACGGTCGCGGATGGGTGGCAGGACGACAGACGTTGAACGAGCTAGGAGACGATGGGGGGATATCATAGTGTAGTGGTATGTGGTGGAGTCCATTGAGCATTGGCAGACACGAAGGAGGGGCAATTGCACCAACACATCTTCATTAACTCAACGTCACGAGCGACATGATGTGCAATCGTAGCGTCCAGACCTGTCCATACTGACACAATTGTTCATGAGCGGTTTTTGTAACTATCGCTTCGGACTCTCCCACGGCTTGCTCGTCTCGAGCATGTCTGCGTGCTGCTTGGTTCGAGGTGCTCTAGCTGGGCGAGATCACGCAGGCTGGGGTGACGATCTTCGGCCCCAGGGGTTTCTTGAGATGCGCGTTGGTGCTCAGAGGAGCACCTGCAGGTCTGACGGACTGCGCCAGCGTGGGGCCCAGACGAGGGCAGTGATCCGAAGTTTGATGCACGCGTTGCGTGCCAGCCTTCTGCGCATTGTCAGCCGCCCCCTTTCCCTGCGAGCGCACAGGCAACTCGTGTTTGTAGCTCTGCGCATATCTTGTTTCGTGTCGTCGATCATGCAGTTTCCCAAGGTGTAGTAACGTGCGTGTCGAGAGAATTAGGTTCCATTTGCCTCACATCGGCAGTGTTCATCTGTCCGCTTGTAGTCGGAGTCAGGCGACCGAGATACAGTGGCAATGAGCGTCGCCGAATCTGGGCACACTGCGGCACTCATGTTGCGTAGCGGGGCCCAACCAGTCCTGATATCGAGGAGCCCAGATGCATCACTGTGCGGTTCGTCGTGTCACGAGTACGCCACCGGATCGACTTCCATGCTTGAGTGGAAGGCAAGGAGGAGGAAGGATTCATTCCATGTGTTTTGATGGGTCTGCGTGCCTGTGCATCGCATCGTTCCTCGTCGTACCTGTAGTTGTGGAAAGGAACGTTTGAGAGCCAGGTGTCATTGGCCAAACTCATCACCAACCGTTCATGGCGCGTGGCCCCTTGGACAATTTCTTAATTTGTAGCTCGAGGAAAACATCAGAGAAAGAGAGAGAGGGACAGACTCGAACATGTGCCCGTTAACGAACATGTGCTCTTTATCTCCCGTGCGCAGAGCAATCGCAGTTTTGTTATGGCCTTCAGCATCGATGTGTTAGTTGCACTGCTCTTCTCTTCGGGTGATCACCCCTGGGCTGGCTAACACCCACTCGAGGATCCGAAATAGTTGCCCGATCAGAGGATCTCTGTTATATCTTAGATTGTGTGGTTGGGACTGTGTTACTGCGTCCATGTTCGCATGACGGTGTGGCCCTTTTGTATGTATCAAACTGTCACACCATCTATCTACCTTTATCTTCAGAACGAGCGTCGCTTCTGACTATCGTCAGGCAGCGACCGATTGATGGCCAGAGCGTGCAGCTCCCGGGCACCAGAGGAATCTTCATGCAGGTTGATGGCACCCGAGAAAGCTCCTCCATCGTTTTATGCAGGCTGGCCCCAAACACCACCCCACGCGGTGGTCGCGTAGCACTTTCTCTCTCTCTCTCACTCTCTCTCTCTCTCTCTGTCACTATCTCTGTGTCCCTCTCTCTCTCTCTATGTGCCTCTCTCTCGCTCTCTCGTTCTCCGTCTCTCCCTCTGTCTCTCTATCTCTTTGTTTCATCTCTTTGTGTCTTTTTGCCTTCATGTCTCTCTCTCACGCATACCTGTACTTGTTATAGGTATGCGTATGTGTAAGTGTGATATAGACACGTAAACATACATGTGTATATCGCGATTCCTCTCTCTCTCTCCATTTCTTTCTCGCGTTCTCTCTTTCTCTTTCTTTATCTATATAAAGTTATAGATGTACATGTATACATGTACATACATATATATACACTTGCATCTATGCGTATGTGACCAAGAGCTTCGACCGCCGCGAATGTCTCTACGGCTCAAAGCAGGGTTCCACAAGGCTTCCTTCTGCTAGATAGGCCTGGCTGGGTACATCGCCAACCTCGCTTCCAGCGCGAATGATGAAACCATGAGCATCCTCACACATTGTTCCAGGTATTTAACACCAAGGAAACACGTGCGCAACCAGCGATCGGTTGCAAATAGTGCCACCTTGCCAGCGCAGCATTCTGTGTTACGACGATCAGAAGGCTGTAACCTGTACCACCTGGAGCCTCTGTTCCTTGACGGGCCCCCAGTCGGCCTACAAGGTCAGTCCAGGGCTGTAGTGGGCTTCTGCGGTCCTTTGAGGCCTTCGTGGAACCATCTTCAGCCGAGAGGGTTGGGAAACGCAAGCATTCAAAACCGACTAGTTTCCTCAGGTGTTTGAGGGGCGTAGGCCTTTTCTGGAGCGTTTCGTGGTCTTCTCGCTGGTGTCCTGGAAGCTTCTTGGGGCCTCGTTGGTGCCTCTTGGAGTCTTCTTGGGGGCGGGTGGGTGCCTCTTCGGCCACATGGGGTCTTTGGAAGCCTTGAGAGGCCGAGAGAGTCGCAGGGAGGCGTCGGACCGCCAAGGGAGCATCGGGAGGGGTCAGGGGCCACTCGATGGGGTGTGATGAGACATGGGGAACGTAGATCTAGGCCTCCTAGATCTAGGCCTCCTAGATGGTGATGAGAATCGCGCCGCATCGCCGATGCATCGCCGATGAGTCTCGATGCGGAGCCCGGCTTGCTTCACGTCGACGTCGCCGATGCATCGCCCACGTCGACGATGCACCGCCAGTGCTTCGCCGATGCATCGGCGATGCATCGCCGAAGTATCGGCGATGCGGCGAGATCCTCCGACCCCATCTACTCCGACCCCATCTAGGAGGCCTCCGGTAGAATATTTCATCACAGGCACCCTACCAGGTAGCACTTGGCATCAGACCGCGCCTCACCGCGTCAGGTGGCACGGTGGCGGGTGTGCCTCCCATGCTTCCGTCGGAGAGTACATTTGGGAGTTGTGTCCCGTATAGCTTGCTTGCAGCAATTTGGAAAAGAGGTTGCGAAGTATTGAGGTCCAGTGCCTGTCTGGAGTCATCGAGTTTTCAGGGGCCGTCTATGGCACATGAGGCCACTTGAGCTAGAGGGCTCGCCATTTAACGACTCGGCTCGAGAGGTTTCTGCTGGATTGCCTCTCGTTGAGCAGCAGGCCGTGCCGCCAAGCACCCCCTCTACTCAATCATTACCGAGCACCCCGGCTGTTCTAGAAGGAGGGGAAGGGCTCATCGCATGGCTCCTCTTCGTGCCATTCCCCGCAGCCGAGACATGAATTTTATCGGAACAACCATGATGGTGTAATTCGCTTTTCTCCAGGCGTGGACTAAGTTCAGGGTGCATATGATGTCAGCCAGCGTAGGCTCCAAGAAGTGCGGTGTTGCGCCGTGGAAGTGATAGCTATGCGGAGTACTTAACGATTGTTCGCGAATGAGTTGTAAGCTCCACTGCTAGCTCAATCTTCCCTCCCTCCCACCCGCAAATTGTTTTGCATAACCCATGCGGCCGCGGTTGCGGTGCCTCCTTGGCGCTGGCTGGCGCATCTCTTCGGCTTCTCTAGCGCGCACAAGCTCGCTCGCAGAGCGGCCAGCTGTTTTGGCACAGCGGATGCGGCCGCGATGACGCTTACCGATGGCAGTTGCCCAGCGAGTCTCAAAGGCCGCGCTGGCGCGCGGGCGCTTCAATGCGGTTCGGTGGCTCGGGTCGGCGCGGTATCATCGCTGACGTCGACAACGGCGGCAACGATGATGATAGAAGAGATCGTGCTGGCGACGTTTACGATGACGACGTCAAGGCCAATAGCGGCGCCGATGCTAGGGACGACGAAGGCGATGATGAGATCCATGTGTCGGTGATGATGTGCGGCAGTACGGCGATTGTCGGTGGCGATGACGTGATGCGACGGCGCTGATGACGGCGGTGATGGTGATGAGGTGCGCGCGCGTGGGACTGCAAGAAACCGGGCGACCTGTTGTTTGAGAGCGCCTGGTTTTGAACGTGGTTTTCAATAGCGCGCTCTCTTCTGAAGCATTTAGGACAAATTGGTTGGGAAAGCTTTCGGCGCGCGCGCGTGGCGGCGTGCGCGTGTGCCCCGCATGGCACCATGTGGTACGGAGTCGTGCGCTGGTCGCATGCTGTCACAACGCAGACTGCGGGTTCTGGACGGGGTTGTGACAATCCGATGGTTTCCCCACGATGTCAAGAGCTGCGCGCGGGCAGGACATATGTGAGTTTTCTGGTAAAGAACAGACTTGGAGGCTTGATCCTTTTATGCTGATAAGCTTGCAACACTGGTGTGCTTGGTCGGGTTTCGACATGTGACCGCGCGTGCGGACTTCGTACATGCTTTTGCGAAAGGATGTATGATCAATGGTTTCTGCGATGCACGACTGTGCGTGCATAGTGCTGTTGGGCAGGGACCGGGGGGGGGGTCGATGCCGTTTGGCTTGGGACGGCATAGGACCATGTGGAAAATGAGCGACGAGGCACATCTACTATGTAATCTGCAGCGTCCCATGTCCCATGGGTTATCGGCAGAGGGGAGGTGGCATCATTTTTTGTGCAAAGGGGAATCTACGTTCTGTGAGCAATGTGGTGCAATCTTTATGGTGTGAGCTATGGAGGTGACCTTTATGGGGTGCACTTGTTTGTGTAATCTATGTCGTGTAAGCTAGGTGCTACGAGGTAGAGGTGAACGGTATAGTGTGCAAGTTCTGTGATGTAAGATGTGCCCTGTCATA
Source organism: Prorocentrum cordatum (assembly GCA_963575745.1). Lineage (NCBI taxonomy): Eukaryota > Dinophyceae > Prorocentrales > Prorocentraceae > Prorocentrum > Prorocentrum cordatum. The sequence continues at coordinate 438,683 of CAUYUJ010001914.1, read as the reverse complement.
TGTGTACATGCTTGTGTATGTACGCATATAGTTTAAGTAACATCTGTTTATATACATGTATGAATTCGGTGTAAGCTATCTGGTGCATGTTATGCTGTGTAAATTGTGGTGCAGGCTACGTCGTGTCAGCTGATAGCACGGGGCGCCCATAAGGCAGCACGGGCAGCAACGTGGCGCAACTTCGGAAACCCCACCCAGCGCACGGGGCGCCCGCGAGGCGACCACGAGGCGGCACGGGCGGCAACGACGCGAAACCTCAGCATACCCCCGCAGCGCGCAGGGCGAACACGAGGCGCCCACGAGGCGGCACAGGCGGCAATGTTACGAATTGTCAGCACAGCCCCAAAGCGCGGGGCGCCCACGAGGCGGCACTTGCGGCAACGAGGCGAAATCTCAGTGTACCCCCCAGTGCATAGGGCGCCCACGATGCGCCCACGAGGCGGCACGGTCGGCAAGCGGCCCCAGGCTACGTGAGCCGCCGCTTTTCTCGGGCATCCGGTCTGGGGCTGTGTGAGCCGACTGCATGCGAAGTCATGCAGGCTTTTTGGGCACCCTCCTCGGAATTGGGCTGAACGCTCCGCGCTTGGCCAGCTCGGGTGCTCTTTTTTCCAGGCAGCAGAAACGTGGCGAAACCTCGGCATGGGGCGCCACAGGCTGTGACGTGGCGAATACCCGGAATACCCAACCGACTACTCCACAAAGCAAAGGACGAACCCCTAGTTGAAAACACTGTTTCTGAGGAGCGATGGCACGCTGGCGCGCATTATGTTCGACGGCACGTCGTGTTGTAAATGTTGGCGCTTTGTGCATCACCACTCGAAACGATGTGTTCCTCCGCGGCTGCCCCCGCCCAGTGGTTCGCATCGTTCAGCTCGTCCTTGCGCGTCAGTTCACGTTGCCCTTGATTGTTATTGCTCGGTCACGCTGCAGGATCCACATTGCGTTTCCGTCCAGTTTCGGTATCTCCGGGCACAGCCAGGTGGGGGGCAGATCGTTTTGGGAAAGGGGCCGCCGATCGAGAGCGCTGGGTGCGCACGTAGCTCCGCCTGTAGCCGTGGCTGGAACAAGCGCGAGAGCTCAAGGAGAACAGCGCAGGGGAGTGCCTCGTGGAAGCGAACAGGCGCAGTGGAAGCGAACAGGTGCAATTCAAGCGGGGCTGGATCGTGCAGGGTGGGATGTCAGGCCCCCGGCGCCCCCGACGACCACGAGCGGTCTGCACACCGCTTGGACGGTCGACAGCGGAGACCCCGGCACACGCGCATGCGGGTGCGCGGCTGCGCCGCGTCGAGCGCACCAGTCTGCGGCAGACGCCGTCCGCGGGCGCAGATCTGTTGGGCCCAGGTGCGCACAGGCAATCGCTTCGGCCACGGGGGAGAGCGCAGGAGGAGGAGGAGGAGGAGGAGGAGGAGGAGGAGGAGGAGGAGGAGGAGGAGGCGCGAATTGGCAGGAGCAGCAGCAGGAGCAGCACGAGCAGGGACGAGGAGGAGCAGCAAGAAGAACCAGGAGGGGAGGGGGCGGGGCGGGAGGGATGGGGCAGGGTACGCTGTCGATCTGGGCATCAGCGGGCCATTACCCGTGGAGCTGTTCCGGCAGGCGGCACGGAGTTGGGCTGACCGGGTTCCCCCACCCCTCGTTTATGAAGCCCGGGCCTCAGTCGCGCTCCGAGATCTCTGGCGACATTATCTGTTCAATCCCGGCGTGTTTCCCTGATTTCGGCCCTTTGGGCATCGACCATCAAAAGCGGCTCCGTGACGAAAAGAAACCCCAGGGGAAGTGGTCGGGACCTTTGGTGACGCGCATGGGAGAAATCAGATCGTCGGATGTATGGGTCCCCTCCTTCTTGTTCACGCAACTTAGCCCATACCACATGACATGGTACATGGCGCCTGCCCATCAAAATAATACCGAGATTCGGCAGCGAGGAGCGTATCAACATCGTGGTCAGTACGCTTTGAATGAAGATGGTTCAGCCCTGGGCCATATTTCGACACGTGTAGATCAAACACGGGGCGATCTTGGCAATCAGTGTGTAGCATCACAGCGAACGCGTACCTCTCAGCCCAGATGAGCTTGGGGCCAGCCCACGGCATCACGGCGAACACACACCTCCCACGATCGGTGCTCTTCTCTCGCAGGCTGTGCTGCACGCGACGGAAGTGATTGCTGGTATCGCCCGAGGCGTCAGGATTCAAGGACGTTGGACCTTGAAGCGAAGATGGGCACCTGTCGGAGAAAGGGGAGCCCCAGCAGTTGAGTCGCGAGTAAGAGGACGAGCAGGTCGTATTGTGTCGTTGTGAGGGGCATTGAAGAGTTGAGCTGCGGATTTGTCTGGCCGATCACAGCCGTCTAAGGTTTGGACGCAGCTAGGTGGGAAGATTCGCTTCCGTTGCAGGGGGAGGCTAGTGACTGGCCCACCTAGTGTGGACCTCAGGTTCAACGTATTCGCTTGGTTTATGGTGATCATGCCTACCGCAGCGTACTTGACGTTGTGCGCTCAGCTCATGTGGCAACGGGATCCACCCCATCTGGTTTGTACCTTAGCGTTGTGGGCAGCTACGGCAATATTGATGCTTCTAACTTCTTTCACAGACCCAGGGATAATCCCGAGACCTGCCCAGCAATTGCTGACTGACAGTTTGGAAGATGACGTGGCCCATGCTGTCGGTGCAGTTGGTATCCGACCTGGTGCTGAGCAATTGCCAACGCAACGTGAGCTGGCTCCCCAAATGTTGACCTCTGTTTGCAGTGATTGGTTGGTCCATGCTTTCGAGTGATCGGGCATCTGCATTTGCACGCGCGGAGGGGCACACGCGCATTGGATGTTGGGATGTGACGTTTTGGTTGCGAGGCCCTCCCGGCCGGGAGATCGTAGTCTCCTCCTGTATGTACCTTGTCGCGCGCAGTGCGTCCGCGAAGCTGCGCACGAGTGAGATGGCAGCCAGGGCTCGCATCGTTGTTGTGCCCCTGCGCTGGTCCTGCTGCTCTCGGCGGGCGGCGGGACGTGTGTCCCGGAGTGGTCTGCCGTGGCGCCCCGATGCTGTCCCCGCAGTTTTGCGAGCATGTTCCGGGTGTGTGTTGCGTAGTGTGTGGGTATGGCGTCACGGTTGTGGGCCGAAGGTGTCCGGATGGATTTTGTGTAGACTCCAGCTGGTGTTCCGATTGGTGTTCGGCTGCGTTCCAAGGTCTCCAATGGCCTTCGTCCATCCCGCCACCCTGCCTGAGTTTTGGGGGCAGTTTTAAAGCCTCTCAGGGGTCCGTTTTGGGCCGTCTTGGGCGTCTTGAAGGCCTTTTAGGGGGTCTATTGGGGGCTCTTGGGGGCCTCAAGCGAGAGCGCCGTTCCTGAGTTCGGGGGCCGATCTGGCCAGGGTCTCTCGGAATACGTATCGAGAAATATCGGACAGGAACCCTTGTCGCCGTGTGTGGGCCTCCACAAACTTGCTTGAAGCACGAGAAAGACTCGAGCGAGAGCGCCATTCTTGAGTTCGGGGGCCTCTGGCAAGGGCCTCTGCGAATACATCTTGAGGAAATATCGAACGAGAGCTCTTGTCGTCGTAGTTGGGCCTCCATCAATGTGACTGAATCACGAGAATGCCTCGAGCGAGAGCGCCGTTCCTGAGTTCGGCGGCCTTCCTGGCCAGGAATTCTTGAAGTAAATCGTGAGGAAGTATCGAGCAGGAGCCCTTGTCGTCGTGGCTGGGCCCACGCCAACTTGATTGAATTGCGAGGAAGTCTCGAGCGAGAGTGCCGCTCCTGAGTTCGGAGGCCTCTCTGGCCAGGGTGTCTCGGGGTAAACGGTGAGGAAGCATCGAGCGGGAACTGTTGTCGTAGTAGCCGGGCCTCCAAGGCCCTCTTGACATTCAAGCCAACGCTCGAGCGGGAGCCTCGTTTCAGAGGAAATGTAGCCAGCGTCGAAGCGAGAGCGCGCGGAACCGTTTCCGGAGATCAGCAATAAGTATTCTCTATGAGTACCCAACAGGCAGAATCCGCGCCGCGGAGCCCTTTTTCAGCCACGCGCCCAGGGACAGTGAATGACATTTCGGCCCCCTCACTCTGACTTGTGTCGCGCACTGCTGCGATGCGTCGTCATGCGCTATGCCATACTGTGACACGCTGCGCTGTGCAGCATATGATGTGCCATTCAGTGGTTCACTCCGCGGCTGTGCCACGAAGTTCTAGGCTTTGCTGCGCGGCGTGCTGCTAAGCTGGAGTACGCGTCGCAATGCATGACGTCCCCTTGCTCTCTTGCGCTGCATTACACATCTACGCCTTGAGCACACACAGGCCGCAAAAGTTGGTCACGCCGACACGCCGTAGCCATTTTGCATCAAGACGCGGCGTGACATGCTCGCGCCCGCCGTGGCGTCTGCGGCGGCAGGGCGCCCACCGGCGCGTGCGCTGGCGCGCGCGCTGGCGACCAGCATGGGCTCGCCGCGCTCCGTGTCCTCTGGCTGGGCGATGGCGGTGCACGTCTACGTGTCGGAGGGGCGGGACAAGCAGCTGGTGTCCCGCTTCTCCGCGGCGGGGGTATCTGGCGGCGCAGTGCTTGCCAACGAGTTCATGGACGCCGCCTACCACCGCTCCGGCATCACCCTGGCCGCCGCGAGCGCAGGCCCGCTCGAGGCAGGCGTGCTGGCGGTGGCATCTGAGGCGCTGTCGGCCCTGGACCTGCAGTCGCACTCTGCGACGCACCCGCGCGTGGGGGTCGTGGACCACGTGGCTTGCAATCCTCTCGGCTCCGCCACCCGTGCCGATGCCGGCGCGCTCGCCGCTCGCCTTGGGCAGCTTCTCGGCGCGGGGGCTGCCGAGGTCCCCGCGGCGGGCGTCGCGGGGCCCTCGCCGGCGCGGCCTCCGCTGCCGGTCTACCTCTACGGGGCGGCGCGCGCAGACGAGAGGCCTCTGGCGGAGCTGCGCCGCGCGCTGGGCTATTTTGGCGGCGCGGCGCGCGGGGAATGGACGGGGCTGTCCTCCAAGATGGCCCGGGCGATGGCCGAGCTGCCTCCTGACCACGGGCCAGCCACCCCCAGCGCTCGCTCCGGGGCCGCCGTGGTGGGCGCCGTGCCGTGGGTCTTCAACTACAACCTCCTGCTGAGCGCTGCCAGCGCTGGGGGCGTGGGGGACGACGGCGAGCTCATGCGCCGGGCTCGCAGGGTTGCCCGCGCGGTCAGCGCACGTGGCGGCGGCCTTGCCGCCGTAGAGTCCATGGCGCTGCCGCACGAGCGCGGCGTGGAGGTCGCGTGCAATCTGCTGGACGTCGCCACGACGTCGCCCGCAGAGGTGCGCGCGTTGGTGGAGGCGTTGAGCAAACCAGAGGGCCTGGCCATTGACAGCGACTACTTCACCAACAAGCATCCAGAGGATGTCCTGGCGCTGGTCCTGACAGGTTCTGAGAAAGTGGCGTGATGGTTTCCGGCGCCAAACAGACGTTGTGCTGTATGGGGTCCTGATTGTTGCGGTGGGCCTGTGCAGGCGGTAGAGGAGAAGGAGGGTGTTGGATGCGGAAGCGGTGGTGGAGGAGGAGGAGGAGGAAAAGCATAACCATCACCAGCAGTTTCCAGTTTTCCTTCGGCAAATTTTCATTGGAAGGCATTGGGCTGTGAGTCTGACCATTGCGAGGCCCCTTGTTCACCGCCACCACAGCGTGGTGGGGGCATCGGTGAAGCGGCGCCAGAATATTTGTGTTTCTCCACATACTCCTCTTTGTCTCCCCTATTATACTGTCCAAAATGGCTCATGGCCCCCTACCCCTCGGTTCGTCTGTTGTCCAATAGTGCGTATCTGCACAACAAACCATACAGCATTCGTTGCTTAGGGAATCACCCTGCGACGTACCGAACACAGCGCATACGCGTGGAAAGAACAAGAAACGTACCATCTACCCGTGAGTGGCATACATGAAACGTGTGCGCTAATCGGTTCAAGCGAAAGGTCTGGCAACTCCCTGGGAATCATGGTGCTCAGAGCGCGAAGAGGAAGAGGAGGGAGAGGAGAGAGGATGAGGAGCTGGAGGCATGAGGGTGGGAAGAGACAATGGGGGAACGGGAACGAGGAGGGAGGACCAGGAGGAAGACCGGGAGGGGCAGCGGCGACAGTGGCACGCTTGTGGCCACGCGCATGGAAAGGGGGCCGGCGCGGGCCTCCACCGCTTCGTTGGGCCCTCCCCTCACAGGGGCGCGGAGGAACGGAGGCGACGGCTGCACGCCAGGCGGCACGCCAGGGATGGGGGGGGGGGCGTGAACGTGCCAGGTTTCGGGGGTGGACAGAACCCTCAACACTGACACGTCGATTAGTGAATTGTCCGTTTTCGGTTCTCGAGATGGCGCCGTGGCCGTTATTTTCCAGGCTTGCGCCCGCCAGGTTTGGGCCTCAGGTCGTTTTCACTAAGCCACGTTTTACAAAAGGGGGGTCTGTCCATCCCCGAAGTTTCGCCGAGCGCGTTCCACGACTCGCAAGGTGCCGGCTCGCAAACGTCCCCCCCCCAAAACGACTTGTCTTCGTACATGTCATGGGTCGTAAGTCCCCCGCGGCGGATGCGTGCCACTCGGGAGTAGTTCCTCTGCGAGCAGTGGAACGCGCCTGTCCAGGGAACGTGTTCTGCTTTTTTCGGTCTCTGGGGGCCGTTTTGGTGCTCGGGGCCGTCAAAAATGGATCTGGGGGGAAACACTGCGCCAGATGGACGGACCGCGGGGGAGGGGTCCGGAGCCCGATTTCGAACAGGGATGACGAGGCCCAGTGCAGGCGTGGGCCACTCCTTTGGACCTCGCGGGCGCGTAGTTCTAAAAACTCTGTTAGGGGATATTGGACTCTGGCTTCAATTTCTGTAAGTCCCAAGGGTCCTTCGCAAAACGTGTCAACATCGAATACTGTCATCTTACGAGTTCAAGAATTTGGGAACAAATTCTTCAACGTTTGCGTATCATGGGATGGCGACTTAATCAGGAATTGAACATTTTGGAATTCAGTCTTATCCCCACAGCCAAAGTGGTGTTATTGTTTTCTCAGCACACACCCCGCGCAGGAACCTCACCCACCGTTCCCCTCCTCCTCTCATCAACATGCCACCACCGTCATCACCATCATCAGTCAGAATACTCATCGTCATCATCATCATCAGCAGCGATCCCGCTGTCGACTGACGGCGCGTGTGTTTGACCCCGAGTTCGCACACAGCCTGCGTGGCCGAGCAGCTTGCGTGCCCGATCACTACAAGGAGGGAAATAAGCATCATCATCATCATCATCATCATCATCATCATCACCATCACCATCACCATCACCATCACCATCACCATCACCATCACCATCACCATCACCATCATCACTCACTCACTCACTCACTCACTCACTCACTCACTCACTCACGTAGTCACTCGCCACCACACCATGAACATCATCCTCATCATCACCACCACCATCATCACCATCCTCATCATTAACAGCATCATCATCGTCATTATTTTACACTTACTCGCGCGCTGACTGACACTCTCATAATACACATTCACACATCCAATCAAACTTATCATTTAATATCGCCATCAGCACTCAACATCGCCATCACACCACCGGCATCACTGCCATCATCCTCCTATCATGGTCATCGGTCGTGACTGAATCTAGAGGAAGTCCTCGGGACTGAATCTAAAGGAAGTCTCACGCGGACGCCTCGTCTGTGAGTGAATCGCAAGGAAGTCTCAGGCGGGAGCCCTCCCCTATTGGGCCAGCGCTTTCTATGTTCTTAGTGTCAGGGAGTCTTCCTCAATCCTGTATCTGCCGTCACTTTTTGGCCCCGCAGGTTTGAATATGGAGGAATTCTCAAGCGGAAACCCCGCCATGGAGTGAATTGCGAGGACGTCTCAAGTGGGAGCACCTTCCTATGGGGTCCCCACCTCCATGTTCGAACCCGAGCGGGTCATCTGAAGCTTGTAATTAACGTAACTTTTTGGCTCCTCAGGCTTGAATCTGAAGGAACTCCTGAGTGGGGGTGCCAATGAATCGCCAGGAAATCTCGCGCGGGAGCCCCTCCGTATGAGGTCCCCGCCTCCATGTTCGACCAGAGGGCTGCGAGCCGCGGCGCCCAGCTCGAGAGCCGCGGGGTTGTCCCGACGGCTTGCACCCGCGCCCCAGCGGCGCACAGGGTTGTCCCAACGGTCTTGCTTGCGGGGTTGCCCAACAGCTTTGCGATCCAGCCATCGGAGAACGCGCGCATGCCGGCCGTGGCGGCGAGGGCGCAGTGTAAGATCGACATGCGTGCCCCGGCCAGAAGGAAGGAGAGGCGCATGAGGAGAACAGGCGGGATGGAGAGGAAGAACGAGGAGGAGGTGGTGGAGGAGGAGGAGGAGGAGGAGGAAAAGGACGAGGAGGAGGAGGAGGACGAGGAGGAGGAGGAGGAGGAGGAGGCAGGAGGAAGAGAAGGAGGCAAGAGGATGAGGCAGGAAAACAATAGAAAAGGCAGGAGGAAATAGCAGGAGGAAGCAGGCGATCCCCAGCCGAGCTGACAAGATTGACCTGCGGCGCCCCACCGTCGGAGGCATGTCTCGCGCGACGGATTCTTCCAGGCACTGGGGCCACGTCGAGAGGGGAGGCCTGGGCAGCACGTCGGCGGAGCATTCTGACCACCACCCCCTGCAGCCCGAGGGCCCAAGCCTGCCTGGAGACGCCGCGATGAGGCCGGGCGCGGCGCCGTATACGGCGCAGGATGGCTCGCCAGCCTACCCCGTGGCGCGGCGCCTGCCCCGCGCCGACGTGGTCACCCCGGCGGGCCTCTTCCCCACGACCCCCAGGGCGCAGTGGAGGAGCGGGGCAAACGGAAGTCATTGAGCGCGCCCCGCCCTTCGCAAAGTGCCCACTCGCAAACGGTTGGAACAAAAACACGTGTTTGCTTCGTTGTAACGGATCATGAACCCCCCGCGGCGGATCCAGGCCAGCTGCGAGTACTTACTTTGCGAGTAGTGGGGCGCGCTTGTCTAGGAAGCACCAGAGCCTCGGGCAAGCCGGGGCAGCGGTGTAGTTGGCCTTCTGGGGAGAGGGGCCCTCGGCGTCACGGCTGGACGCCTCTCGGGAAGTTGAGGCGTCTGGGCCATGGGAGGGGCTTTGGGGCCGAGTTTGAGCGACGGAACCTCGAGACCTGGGCGTTACAATTTTTGTAACACTGTGCGTTTTCGCGTGGCGGCCTGGATGCCATCACAGATCGATCCGGCTCGGAAAATTGAGCAGACAAGTATGGTCTAGGGCTCCTGTCGTGATTCGTCACGATATTGCAGTCTGTTGCTGCAGACTTAGAGCTTCAGCCAAAGAGTCAGAGTAGGGCGAGTTGATGCAACGGTAAGTTCCAGTCGCGAGGAGTCCTTGATCGCCACGGTTGGATGCACCTAGAAAATTGCAACGTTTAGACCCTGGGAGGAGTCTGGGGACCGGTTTGTTGCTAAGAAGCTCTGACATCTAGGCATTGCAATTTTCTCACACTGGGCGTTGTCGCTTGGTTTCGGGCCTCGAGGCCATCAGAAATCGAGCTGGCCCGAAGAATGGAGCAGGCATATATATATATATATATATATATATATATCATAAATGTGGTCTAGGGCTCCGGTAGTTCTTTCGCGACGTTTAATTTGTGGCTGCAGCGCCCGAAGCCAGGAGAAGGGTCAGGGTGAGTGGCGGCAGCGGTAGTCTGCCCTCGGGGGGGGGGAGGGCCCTGGCCGCCACGGCGGCACGCAGCTCGGAACATTGGCGCGTGTTGGGACCTCGGGGGGGATAGCGGGGACCGAGTTTGAGCTGCCATGGTCTCGGCTCGCGCAGCTCCGAGCGGAACCTTGAGATCCAAGCGTTGCATCTTGTCGCGCTGGGCGTTGTCGCCCGTTTTTCGGGCCTCGGGACCATCACATGTCGATGTTGGTCGGTATCGTTTAACCAGTCCCCATCCCAATCCCCATCCCCTTCGAGACCCCCACCAAATTACCTCCCCAGTTTGGGATACACCCCTCGAAACTCGAAGGGAACGACCTATATCCCCATCTAGGGGGGTAAATCGGCCAGTGGGGCCCAGGCCACGCCGCTGGGGATGCTGATCGGTAAACAGACGCTCGTTTGGCCTGTCGAAATGCGGCAGGAAGATTAGGTCTGGGGCTACGGTCGTCATCTTTCCGCGATGGTGCTGTTTGGTTTGCAGCGTCGGATTTCAGGGAAGAAGTGAGAGGGAGGCGGGGGAGGGGGTTCAGAGTACCGTCGGCACAGATTAGTAGGTCGGCCCTGCCAAATCAAGGGCACTCTTGTGTCCTGTGTCTCGTGACCCATGCTTCCTAAATTCTTGTGGCAATGTGGCCCTCGGAAGGGTCTTGTGTTCTCTCGCGAGTCCTGTCCAGTCGAGTCCGACTGTAGGACGAGTTGGGACAACGATGGTTGGTCTTCGGGTCGCCACAGCCGGACGCCGCTCGGAAAGTCGGTGCTTTATCGGGCCCGGGGAGGGTCTGGGGATCGATTTTTTGAGCTGCCGTTGTCTCCGCTCGCCCTGCTCCTGAAAGTCGAGCAGGGGGCCGACTGCAGAATTGATTTGCTCCAAAATTGAGTTTTCTCGTCGAAGGTACGGGACATCCGTATACTGCGCGTAGGTATACGGGACATTATGCAGATGTGATGTCGTAGATTCGACGAACCATGAAACTTTGCGGTGCAGTCAACCCGCATAATGAGCAAGGATGTGCAACTTTCCCAAGGGGACCCTTGCATCCTTGCCTCCTCGGTCCTTCCTTGGCCGCTGTCGTTGGCCGCGCCGCGCCGGAAAACTTCGAATTGGGCGTCCAAGGCCATTGCATGCTTATCTTGCGTTCTTATGATGATACGGACCGACTGTGAGTCCATTATGTAGCTCATCTCCCACTCGAAAAAGGGGGGGAGGGGGAAAACAGGGTGTAGAATTTTGTTGGTGTCTTCACACACACACACACCCCTCAGTCTGCTTCCCCTCCTCCCGGGACGGCAACTGTATGAGGCGACAGATCAGACGTCAGAAGGCTACACATTTCCACGGCAAGTGTACAGTCGGCCCGGATTAGTAGGTCGACCCTGCCAGCTCAAGGGTACCCTTGTGTCCTGTGCCTCGCGACACGTGCTTTCTTATACTCCTATGGCGATGTTGCCCTCGGAAGGATCTTGTGTCCTCTCGCGTGTCCTGTCCTTGATTCGACTGTATCCACGAATGTTCTTCCTTTGATCGGGGGCGGCAAAGAGCGGGGTGATGACTGGGGGGGGGGATATCATGGCGTGGTCCATGACATTTCCCCAGATCTCATGGCTCCCCTTCTTCTTTCATTGCGCACCTGGCCCCCCCGCTGGGCCGCGCACATGCCGCCGGTCATGATCTGAACCTGTCCCTCTTGGACACCCCCCTTTTGGCCGCTCCCGATCTTCGCGCCCTGATACCCGACGTCACGAGGGACAGCAACACCGCGAGACATCACGACTGGAGCCCCAGGCTCGGAGGAACAGGCTTCCATATTTTACCAGCCTCGAACGTATCCCTATCCCTAAGATTGACACGCCAAAAGGCGATGAGACTCTTAGGGATTCGCCATCCCAAAATAAGGGAATCCCTAAGATTGGCATCGTGATGAGGAGGTGCCCGGCATGGGGATAGGGATATGTTCCAGGCTGGTCAACATTCCCCGAGCAGTGCCTGCACTGATTGGCCGCTCTTCGCCGCTCCCGACTCTGACAGCCGGTCGGAAGGGCGCTTGGCATCGCTCGGACGTGTGCATTTTTTCCTCGGTGGGGACCATCGAGGAGCATCCGTGATCATTTGGCGAAACAACCACGCACGAAGCAGAAAAAAACGCAGGGAATGGACGTCCGCGCGATGGCGAGGGCGTGCCGAAGTCACAGCGGCGCGCGGTTGGCTCCGGCCCCGCCGCGGGGCGCGCTCCTCCACGGCGCGCGGGGAGGCGCTGGCGAAGCCCGCGGAGGCCAGCGGAGTCGCGGACGCTCCTCCTCCTCCTCCTCCCCCCTCCTCCTCCTCCTCCTCCTCCTCCTCCTCCCCTCCTCCTCCTCCTCCTCCTCCCCCTCCTCCTCCTCCTCCTCCTCCCCCTCTTCCTCCTCCCCCGCTCTCCCTCCTGTCCCTCCTCTCGTTGGGACCAGGATGATTGCGATACCGCTGCTTTCCAGACCTCTCCCGGGGGTGCGTTCTGACCCAGAGCTCGGGGCAGATCCAGCCGTGGCAGCAATGGACGGACATCGGTATCCGTCGGTCGTTGAGAGCAGATGTTCTTGGATTCCCATATTCTTGTATATCTCAAGCGCCTTTCTACTTCCATGAACTATCGAGTGGGTTGGCCTGTTCTTCCTCGTTACGGGGCGGGCGGAAACCCGTTCTATGTCCACACCCTTCCTACTTCGTGTGATTACCCATTTCTTCCGACCGACGGGTATCGGTTTCCCCTCCTCCCGTGATTTCTCGTCCGCGCCCCAGGAGGAGCTCCCGCCTGGTGCCCCCTCAGACAGATACCGATGCCGCTGCTCCCCAGACCTCGTCCGGGGTGCGTCCTGCCATGGAGCTGGAGAGGCAAATCTGGCCGTGGCAGCGAGGGACGGGCATCGGCATCGGCATGACTCTCCAGTACCGCCCGCGACCGATTTGCTTCAAGATCGGTCGCGACCGCTTTTGGCATCGGTCGCGATCCGTCGCGACAGCTCTGGAGTGCCGATCGGTCGCCACCGACCGCAACCGAAAAGATCCAGTACGGTCAACCCTAACGGTAAGGATGGGTAAAATCCCCAAGGCTACCCTTGCATACTTGCCTCCTCGGCCCATCCTGGGCCGCTTTTGCTGGCCTCGCCCCGCTCGAGAGGCTCCGAGACGGCCTTCCAGGGCCCTTGCATCCTTATCGCTCGTCCCTCTGATCGGCGTCACCCCAACGTACTTGCACTATGTGGTCGTCGCCCCCCACAGGGGCGCCGCGCGCACCGAGAAATCTTACAGTATCTGCGCCGTGGCGGGCGCTTTCTGGCCACACCGCTCGGGTAACGATGTGCTACAAGATGGGTATGCTACATCTTCGGGTCGGGCGCGCGCCCCCCCCAAGGAGGACACGTAGTATCAGCATACCTCTGTGCGTCCCGTATGATGCGGGCCGACTGTACCTCCGCTGCCCTGGGCGGGAGGAGCACCCGCCTGGAGCCCTTCAACCTGCCGCCCCTCGCCGGCTCGCCCGCCGCGCCCGGCGGCGCGGCCTTGGACGGCGGCCTGCCCGGCGAGGCCGCGCGGGCGCTCTCGCTGGACCCGCCGAGGAGGCCGGCGCGCGGGGGGCCAGAGCCCTCGCAGAGGCTGGGCCCGCTGGTGCCGCCCACGCTGCTGACGGGGCTCTCCAGGGCCGCCAGCGCGGTGCCTCCCGTGGAGGAGGAGGAGGAGGAGGAGGAGGAGGAGGAGCAGCAGCAGGAGGAGGAGGAGGAAGAGGAGGACCAGTGCAAACTCAGCTCGCATCAGCGGTATTGTAATTAGCGCTCCCTCCAGGTTCCCCCGTCATAGGTCCCTACAAGAGTGTGTTCTCACTGCGGGAAGTTGCCCATTAGCCATTAGCAGACAACCATGTGAGCATCTTCGAACCCTCCTACACACCATTCCTGGGACTTCAGCGCTGCGGGTGAACGTGACTGTTGCGTCCTGACGATCCGTAAACGCACAAGAACACCCTTCCTGGGACTCCAATGCCGCGAATCAACGTGACAATGACGTCCAGACAAACCTAAACCGTACCGGAAACAGTCGCTCTTCAATCGCACGAGCGTTCGAAACCGAAACAAGTGTTTGATACGAATGCGCGCGGCGCTGAGGCGAGAGCCACATTACATTACCCTGCGACGTACCCAACCCATCGGCACCAAGGGATGATATAAGGCGTGCCGGCAGTAGTGCGACATCAACACTGCAAGAGACGGAGCACGGCGGCGGATTTCTATATCATGCGAGGTGTGCGTGGCCGATTCGCAGAACAGGAGTACAAAAGGCCAGGGCGCAGTGCACATACTGGGAAGGAGGAGGCCAAGGAAAACATCGGGTTGGAAGAAACATCCCCCCGGCTGATACAGCGAAGCGAGATGATGGCGAGGTCTTCTGGGGCGGCAGTTTCACACGTCGCAGCCCCCAAGGGGTGGAGAGGTCCTGTTTGAATATGCGTGGCGCCCCAATGTGTTCGAAAGCGGGGACAGTTTCACATTTCGCAGCCCCCCAGGGATGGCGAGGTCCCGTTGGGATCTGCGTGGGGCCCCACTGTGCGGGGTGGCGAGGTCCCGTAAAAATCTGCGTGTGGCCCCAGTCTCTTGGCTCCCTCATCAGCCTTCGGAAGCTGCGACGATTTCACATTTCGCAGCCCCCCCAGAGTTGGCGAGGTTCCGTTTGTGGTTCCGGTCAAGTTGATAGCATGTCGATCGCCCTTCCGCCGAGCTTCCGCCGCGGTCCCCGCTTTCTCTCCCCACTGCTGCTTTCTCCCTGTATCCCGCTGCCCCTTCTCGGCCCAAATCATTTTAGGGCCCTTGGTCCTTGAGCTACGCAGAGGGCTCGAGCCGCGCTCGGTTTCGACAAAAGCCTTCGTTGCCGCGCACCATTCCATATCACAGTGGTAGTTCGGAGCGGGTCTCAGCTGTCTGGCGGTGCGCGCCACATCCATATACCAGCCACGACGACGCCGTCGCGAGCTACAGAATCGTCGCCAAGCGGCGTTCTGCGGGCGATCTTCGCCCTGATTCCAACCCTGCCAAGCTCCGCCGGCGTCAGCGACGCCAGTTTCTACCCTTACCCTTCGGACGTCAGCGACGCCCAGCCTAACGCCCTCATCACTTCTATCCCGGACGTCAGTGACGCCCAGCCCAACGCCCTCATGACCTACCTCTCGGACGTCAGCGACGCCCAGCCAGCCCAACGCCCTCACCAATTACTTCGCGGACGTCAGCGACGCCCTGCCCGACTGGTTCTCCAAAGACTTCAGTGAAGCCCTCTCGTTCAATTTCACGCTCTCCAAGGGCTTCAACGAAGCCCCCTCCTTCCTTGTCGCGTTCTCCCAGGGCTTCAACGAAACCCTTTGCGTTCTATTTCGCGCTCTTTCAGCTTTCAGAATTTCAGCGGACCCCGCACGTGCAATTTCACAACCGACCAGAACGCCACGCACGTAGACGCAATGAAGGATCAACACAACAATGAGGGCCAATCGATCATTCCCACCTGGAACGGCGATCCCGCCAAGTGGAGGGGCTACAAGCGGGAGGTAAGGCTTTGGAAGCTCAGCGAGAACTTAGGGGTTACCCAGAGCCTCGCATCCAAGCTCGCTCTCAAGCTGGCGGGGGCGGCGAGGGCAGCTGCGCTCGACATGGCGGGGGGCGAACTGCGCCCGCCAGCTGCGGATTGCAGCGAAGACGCGGGCGAGCAGAAGCGCAACCGCAACCTGGTTGGCATCGATAGTCCATTCGAACACGTGGAGGCGAACCTAGGCCAGCAGAAGCCAGCGCAGTAGGGCGAGACTCTCGAGAAGTTTTTCGAGCCGGCTCATCATCACCGCTGGCGCGGTGAACGCATGGCGGACTGGCCCATTCGATTCGAGACTGGTCTCCAACAGGTACGTGCGAACGTGGTGGATCTCAGCGCTTTGGACGACGCAGCTGCATGGTGTCTACAACGCACGGCGGGCCCCGCGGCAGAGCGGCGCGAGCGCGTCGCGGCAACCTGCCTGGCGAGCATTGCGGGCCCCAGCGCGCCCGAAGCTTGCCGGCGCGGATGCCCCCGGACATCCACACCACAGCGCGCCGCGCCGGCGCGCGCAAGTTTGCGCCCAAGGACAAGCAGAGGGGCGGTCGCGACGAAGGCCGAGGTGGCAAACCACGGCGACGGGCGCGCATCGCCGAGCAGGCCCAGTTCGCGGACGAAGAGGCGCCCTCACACCCGCAGGGGCCAGCGACGCCTCCTTCGGAGGCCTGCGTCTCCGAGCGGTCGACGCATCACTTGCCGGGCGTCAACGCATCGGCCAATGGAGAGAAGCCCGTGGACGGAGGGCTCGGCGCGATGGGCGTGGCCTGCCTTCTTTGCGTCTCGGGTCGCAAAATCGCATGATAGCTGCTAAGATGGGCCTAGCCGACCAGGTCCTCGAGGGGCCCAGCCAGGCCGCATCGTGTTCAGCGACGTGGACAGCCCCGCGCTGGGTCTCCTCGTCGGACGAGACTTCATCCATCCCTCCAAGATCGACATCTCAGTCTGGAAGGCGCCGATTCGCATCCGAAATGCCACCTCAAAGCTCGTCGCGAGCAGCGCGGGTCATCCCGCGAGTCGTTTGCATTGAGAGCCGGCGCGCGATCAAGGACGCCGGCGCAGAGCTCCCCATTAATTAAACCGACTAGAAGGACCAAGGCGGATAGCGCCCCGACCATCAATTACACCATCAGGACCGAGCCGCTGACAGGGTCTATCAGCAAGCTCATTGATAGGAAGGAGCTGACGTGCCGAGACGCCTACAGCCTCGCCGACTAAAAGGATCCAAGCTCACGTCGGCTGCGGCGCCAGCACTAACGCGCTGCCCCACGGCAACAACTACCCCAAACCTCACTGCGACGACATTGCCGCCGCCGCTCCACCCCGCGACGAATGTTGCTGAGTCGTCGCGGGGCTGCATTTCTTGCGGAGGGCAGTCCCGCGCGTGGCCTGCAGCCACGTGGGTTTCTGCCCAGAGAGAGTGTGTGCGTGTGTGTGGCACCTCCGTGGCCCTGGACCGACTACGCCCAGGACTAGGACGCCGACCTAGAGGATGATGAAATCGTGTAAGAGGAGCAGCTCAAGGCGAGGAACCTGATGAAGGGGGCGAAGCCATTGCTCTTTGCAGGCAAGCGCGCGGCTTTCGTCTGCAATGAGAGCGGCGCTCTGTCGCGCCAAGTCAGCCAGGCCCTAGTCGCTGGCATGGCCAGGTCTACTGCGAGATCCAAGGCGACCAACGCCACGAGCGACACAGTGCACTGCGAGTGGTGCTGCAACCCGAACAGCAAGCTCAGCGCCATCTGGGCGATAGACGGAGGAGCAGCCGTCAGGCGTGGGATACCTGCCTGCGATCTGCCGCGACAGTTCGTGGTCAACAAACTCGAGGGCAAGATCCGGGTGCCCCTCGCTCGCAGCATAGGCGTCCGAGTCCATGTAGCATTTCTGTGCCAACCATGGATTTCCTTACACCGACTCGTCATCGATACCGATCTTGCGGAGATCCCAAGGCCCCGGCAGGACAGGGCCAAGTCCGGACTGACGGTCGGCCCGTTCCCGCAGTCGACGCCCCGGCTTCGCGGGGAGTTCGGGAGGCAGCTTGCCGCCGCATTCGAGCGGCCGAGATATTTATTGCGACGGATGGAGCCCCGACAAGAATGCGACCGCGAGGAAGCTGAAGGAGCAGCTGCCGCGGGTCTTCGACTTCGACGGCTGCGCGTTCGACCATAAGACGAAGAAGGGGACCCACGTCGAGAAGCTTTGGAGGATCCTGACCGACCAATGCGGGTTCGACGATGCGCTGAGGAGGTTCCGCAACAAGCCGCGCCCCCGCGCTGAGGCGCGCGGCCAGGACGCCAAGAACAGCGATACTTACATGCACAAGCTCGCGAAGGTTTTGGCCGCCCAGCTACGGCGAACAAATCGACCACCACGAGAGGCGCGCCCAAGCCGGAGGGCGAGGAGGACAGTTCCAGCGGAGGCGGCCCCTCATGAGGAGCCCGCGCTGACAGCCGCGGAGGAGCGAACGCCCCGATCCGCAGTGACGCAGCTCCACGTGAACACGGGGCACCCGTTCAACGACTTGCTGGCCCGGGCCGTCCGAGTCACAGGCGGATCGCAGAGAGCGGTCGAGATGGCCCTGAGCCTCTATTGCGAGGTCTGCGCTTTGCATCAGCGACCACTGCCGCGCCTTCCTGGGATCAAGCTGGACCGCGACTTCAACGACGCCGTCGGGGGGGGGGCATCTCAATCTTGCCGACTGTGCTGGTAATCTGCTGATCTCCCTCAACGTGGTTGACCTGGCTTCGTTTTTTTTTTTTTTTTTTTTTTTTTTTTTTTTTTTTTTTTTTTTTTTTTTGTTTTCTTATTCTTCCCGCGCGGCGCCGTTCCCTCGTGGCGCCCCTAGGGTGGCTTCATTCGAATGCTGCAGATCTGGACTACACCTTCTGGCGCGCCTTAACGCGCCATCTTCGATGGAGGAGGTGAGTTCGAGCGAAAGTTTTCCCGAGAGCTCGAGGACGCGGGCTGCCGCCTGATGACTAACTGAACGCCGCCGTGAAGTGGCGCGGAGGTTTGTGGAAGGTCCGCGCCAGGAAGTTGATCGACCAATTTAGCGTCAAGTTTGACCAGCCCGAGGCAGCTCATCGTGGCCAGTGGCTGCTTGCGTCGGCGTGCCAGGCCGTGAATAGCCGGGTCAACGCTTCCGGCTACTCGCCCTCTCAATTGGTTTCGGGCGAGGATTTCAACTACCATGCGTTTTGCTGGACAACGTCGGCAGACTCTCTCTGCGCGAGCGAACCGCGGCCGACAAGCCGTTTCCTGGAACAGTCGGCATCGCGAAGGGGCCCAGACTTCCATCCAGCATCTTCGGTTCAAACAAACCCCTTCAAGGGCGCTGCCGGCCCGGCCCCAGGCAGATGGGGCACGACATGCCACCGGCGCTTGCCAGGCGGGCGACCAGGTGCACTACTGACGGGGCAACGGCAAGCCCGTGCGTGAGCGGGCATCACAGTGGCATGCCGCCATGATCCACTCGCGCGTGGGCCACTTCCTGATCGCTGAGCGCACCAACTCTGGCCGCCGGAGATCCATGATCGCCTCGCTGGAGAAGAAGTTGCACCTCGAGAAGGTCGGGTGCTTCATCAAGCACTGCGGACGAACCATTACTAAGCTCTACGACGAATCCAGGGTGATCCAGGCCACCTCCGCCGCGCAGGTGGACTTCATAGACCTCCAGGCCGAACGAGGCCGAGGTGCATAATATCGACTCACGACCACAGAAAAAGTCGAGCTACCGACACGCTCGGGCAACTGCTTTGGCTGGCAGTCCAGACCCGGGTCGACGCCGCCTGCCCGGCGAGCTTCGCCGTTCGCCGCGCGAACGTCGCCACCGTGGCCGAAGCCGAGAATCTGAACAAGACCGTGGATTACGTGCATTCCACCGCGAACATCGCGATCGTGCTCAGGCGGAACCTCGTCGACCTGATGACGTGCACTACAGCGTGTTTCAGCGGCGCCGCTTTCGCGAAAGTGGACGGGGTCAAGAGTTAGTGGTGTATGTTCATGGGGCTCACGCGCTGTCTTCGGGACGTCATCGGATGCCGGTTTGGCCTGCGCATGCCCGTTGCCAGGCAATCAGGCATAGTAAAGGTCGGTGAGATCGACCCTCGCTGCTGGGGGCTATGCGACCCTCGAAGGAGCGGGGGCCAACGCCTGGTTCCGCCAGCTGCTCACCGAGGCCTGTAACCCCAAGGTGCCGTTCAAGATGATCGACAAGCTCGCGGATAAGCGAACTGGGGAGATTCACAGAGACAGCAAGGGCCTCGCGACGCACATCCAGTCTGATGGAGGCCAGTCTGCGGACTAGCGGCCTGCATCACTGCCCCCGCGATCAAGGAGGCCATGCATCCGAACAGCGCCCGGCAGTTCAACTGGATTCCCACGAGGGCCATGGTCGCAGACGCCTTGACGAAGACGATGGAGGCCAGCGCGCTACTCTCCTTCTTCGGGGCCCGCAGGCGCACCTACGGCACCTGACAGCCGCGCGCCGCTATGCTTGCCTCGGTTTTGCCCACCTGCCTCGGCGGGGTCGAGCGGCAGCCAGCCTGCGCCGTCGCCTTCTCCGCCCAACGACTTCATGTTCTACTGTTACACGTGCTACATGACCTGCTTTGCGTTCCTTCTCGGCATTATCCTCGGGCGTGGCATTCGTAAGCCTGTGGGCGATCCTGAGGCAGAATCACCTGCTCTCGCCGCGCGGGCCTCCGCCAGCATCAGAGCCTAAGGCAGAAGACGGTGAACTTCCTGTCAGGGGCGGGCGACGTCTGGGCGGGCGCAACCACTCAACGAGACAGCCGACCATTCCAGAAGAGCAAGATCAAGATGGAGATTATACCTGCCACGCGTGGATGGTCATGGCAGTGGCCAGGCATCGAGCTCGTCGGCAGCCAGCGCTAGCGCGCTGCAGCTGCTGCCCCCGCCACCTGTACCGGCGGAGCCACAGCCTGCGAGCTCGCCGCGTGCGTCGCCGCCAGGGATTGGATCGTCAGCGCCAACCTCACCGACCGTCGCATTACTCACCAGCTCTTCGATTACGAGCACGACTCCCTGGAACGGGTCGACGCCTACGGTCGCGCCGCTGTGTTTGTACTTTTGCGCGGTGGCAGCGTTCAACTTTCGAGTCGGACAACTACCACAGCATCTACGTCACCTGCAGGACCTGTCGGAAACACGCATCCTGGCTCCTGCGCAACTATCGAGGTCATGAGCCTGATTTCTCGCAGATGTGTTATACGCTGAGGTGAGGGTTGAACCATCGTTGTAGGCAGCTCACAGGTAGCTACCCGACTACGAAGGGCAGCAAGGCTGCAAAGGTTGAGTGAAAGACTTCCCCCGCTGCTGCGTCCCTCATGTTTATTTGGAAGGTCGCAGGGCGACCCAGATTCCTCAAGTCCGCATTGCAGTGGTTTTCCGTGTTTCTTTGTCAGGTCGCAAGACGATCCCTTTTCTACGTAAGTCCGCATTGCGTTGTGCTGTCATGGTTCTATGGACGATCGCAAGACGACCCCTCTTTACGCAAGTCCGCTTTAGCTGTTTGTCTCTCCAGATTTCCACATACGTCGACATGTTGCCAAGAAGTTCTCCACTCAGTGTGCACAGTTTCTCGTATCTGGCGAGCTTCCGCCGCGGTCCCCGCTCTCTCCCTCCATTGCTGCTTTCACCCTGCACCCCGCTGCCCAGGTCGGCCCTAATAGTTGTAGGGCGCTTGGTCATTGAGCTACGCAGATCGCTCGAGCCGCGCTCGCCTTCGACAAAAGCCGTCGGTGCCGCACGCCATTCCATATCACACCGTTTGGGTCTGCGTGTGGCCCCCCGTGTGCGGCCCCCCCCCCAGCAGCCCTCGAAAGCAGCGGCAGTTGCACATTCCGCAGCCCCCACGAGGGATGCGAGAGGACACAGCCGAGAGGACAAAAGGGGGGGGCGAGGAGGAGGAGGAGGAGAAGGAGGAGGTGAAGACCACACTGATCTATTCAACACGAGAACCCAAACACGGGATGGTTGGGACAAAGAGTTGATTTTTGGAAATCACGATCCGGATCTCAGGAGTAAGAGAAATGATATCATCCTGAATTTTGCGAAAACGTATACACACTCACAGGGACCAACGCGTTGGGCGTTTCAACCGATTCATTGCAACACACAGCACGCAGGATGCATTGTTTGACCTGTTCCACAGGGCAAAGACTGTGGCTAACATTACACTGGTATATGTGGAATAATCATTAAACGACATGCATGTGCATTACACAAGGCTCAGTATGATCACTGCGTCACAAATCTTTCCCCCGAAGCACTCCACATATCATGCTGCATTGAGCAGCGTTGCCACGAAATGCTAATATCTTGTTTGTTGATGTGCTCCAGGACGTCGTCGTCCCAACGTCTCTTTGGCCTGCCAGTGGATCGACGCGCCGCGCGAGAAGTCAAGGCCGGATTCCAAGACATCGCTTGCGAACCCCAACGGTCGATGTCAATGTTTGCCACCCGGTAAGCCTATCGCCATTTCCGTCTCCTTTTGTTGACGCACCCATGAATCAATATGTGCAGCTTGCAAGCGTTTTTCTGTCATCTGGGTTGAGCTCCGGATAAAGTCTGCCCAAGGTTCCATGCGTGTATTGTCTGGACAATTTAAAGACGCACATGCTGGTTCTGACCGAGGATTGCTGTCCACGTCGACACGCTCAAAATCAACACCGTGCGCCTTCTCACGCGTTACTACTTTGCGCTGTACTGCTAACATGTGTCTGAGCATTCTCCGTCGCACACATGTGGTTTTAAGCTGTACGTCACGTGTCACAGGCCATACTTCGCTACCATACAGCGTGGGGGCCACCGTGCTGTTGAGCAGCCGAGCTCGATCTCTCCATGGACAATATCTGCGGGTCAACGTTTGCTTGTGGATTCCATACGCTGCCCACGCTTTCCACATCCTGTTGTCGAGCTCGCAGTCTAAAGGGTTTTCGCAAGATGCAAGGCGCCCCAATTACTTGATATATGCTGTCCTCGGGATGATCTCGATGTCCAAGCCGTGCACGTGCACCGATGCAGCTGCATAACTTCCAGACTTCTTGCGCTCATTTGTGAATATCTTCGTCTTGTCTGGGTGTACTGATACACCCACGTTGGCGGTAGATATGTGGATGTCTGACAGCATTTGCTTGATTTGGTGCAGGGTGGTCGCAACTGCTAGCACGTCGTCGGCGAAGCGTAAATTGGTCATCCGGTTGTTGCCCACGGGGTCTAACCTTAATCCGTATTTCTTTTTGGCTCAGCCTTCTTTGCTCGGTCTGATACAATGTTCAAGTAGCGCCTTGAACAGCAGTGAAGACAGTGGGTCCCCTTGTTTTGTCCCACGTTCCATATTGAACTTGTCGCTGAGTGCGTCCGTCCTCACTCTCCCACGTTGGTCTGCATACAGAGAACGGAGGAGCTGAATGTAAGGTTCGGGAACGCATTGTCCACGAAGCGCTTCCCAAAGAGAATCGTGCTCTACAGTGTCGAAGGCCTTCCTGAAGTCTAGTGCGCAATACCAAACAGTTTGTTGAAATTCGTCTGATTTTCCTTGGATGCACGGCCGAGTAAATATATAATCTATTGTTGAAAACCCATTCCTGAATCCAGCTTGGTCGCACGATTGCTCCGTGCCCAAGAACTTGTCCAATCTTCTGTATAGTAGTCGAGCGTATAACTTGTATAGAGCTGACATTGTCGATAAAGGTCTGTAGTTGGATGGTCACGTAGGGCCCCCGTCCTTGAATAATACTGTCGTGACTGTGTTTTTTTCCACTGGGCTGGAGACGGCGCCCTGGGCTGGATGATGGCGTCGTACATGTCGAGCGCAGCATGTCGTACAGCTTCGCCTCCAAACTTCAACCTTTCTGCAACAATCCCAATCGTATCTGGAGCCTTGTCTACCTTAAGATGTTTCCGTGCGTCTTCGAGCTCTTTGTGGGTAAACGGCGGTGTAGAAGCAGCAAGTACACCACTTTGTGTTGGTCCTTGTTCAGAAAGCACGTGTGCTATAGCATAAAAATCAGCGTACAAATCACCAAACACGTTAGCGATATCTTTCCAGCCCGTACGTTCCACACTGTTTCTGTCCACCATCTTAACAATCATGTTTCTCTTCTTCCTTGATTTTGTGGATTTGATGTGCTTCAGGCCGGCGAATGTGCCCAGAATGTGTTCGATGCGTTGCTTGCGTGTTCCTGCTTTCATGGTCTTCACAGTGGTGCGAATCCTCTTGCTAAGCTGCGCGCGCCTGCTGCCATTGCAGTGTGGTGTCGATCGCATTTCTTGTAATAGTTCTCGTAGTGCGGCGTCTTCGTCGTGAGGCTCTGGTGCCAGAGAGGATCTTGACTTCAACTCTGCTGTATACGACTCCTCGGCACCCATCAAAGCTGATTCGATCTGAGCGTTGAAATCGTCAGTGGTCCCGCACTCTGTGACCCCATCCACCCTTTCGAAATGCTCGTGAGCATGCCGTGCAAAGCCATCTTTGCAGCGAAATCTTGATGTGCGTATTTTTCTTAAGCGGGGGTTTGGAGAAGAATGTTATCGTTATGCTGAGGTCGCATTGCCCACACCACTGTCGAAGCCACTGGCCTCGCCAGGCTTCCGCACCGAATCCGTGACATCCAATTGCACTCTCATGATCGTCCGTCATCCTGCTCCCCACCTGTGCATTCAAATCCCCACCAATCAAGAAAATTGCTCTTTTATTGTTGTCATGGTGTGGGCGTGGGCTGTCATGGTGTGGGAGTTGGCATTTATCCCAGGGCTTCCACTAGATTAGATGCCTGGCTACACCACCGCTTCGTTATTATCGGGGTGGCGATTGGCAGTGACCCGCAGTTGTTGGGCTCCAGGGCCAAGATCCAACCTCTGATCGACGGGATGTCTTTCTTTCTGGTCTTAGGGGCCACTCTCGCAGCCGCTGCAGAAGCCGCTGTTCTCATGTACCACTTCAGTGCGCCAGACGCAGCCAGGCAGGCCAGGTGGATGCTGACATCGATGGTGGTACAGGCGTTTCTCGTCCTCGTCCTATTTGTCGGTCCCCCTTGTGCCCTCGTCTTCGTGCACTTGGAGGTCTTCGGCTACTACCAGTCCGTCGGCATCACTGTGCTAATCGGTCTCCTGGCCGCTGTGGAGGTGAAGATGATTGTCGTTAAGCTGGCAATCTTCAAGCAGGCAAGCGGCAAGACGCAGGCACAGCAACAACACCTAGAAGTCGAGGTGGCGCCCCAGGCTTCCATTGATGCGAGCACGATTGCCCTTGATGCGAGCACGACTGGCAGTTTCAATCACGATGTCAGTCGCGATACAGCCGCAACACTCGTCTAATGCGACTGCCACCATCGACGACGTTGAGCTGCTATGTATCAACTTTACTTGCAATGTCTTCATAAGCCGGACACTTGCAATGTCTTCAGAAGTCGGACACGGGATGCAGTTTGTAACATTGTTTGGTCAAGTCTATCCACCCTCAACTTGCCACTGGCGAGGGTTTGTGTCATTATAGTGCTATGGTGGATCCGTTCCGCATCGGCAGCCCGCCACAGAAAAAAAAGAGCTGTCTATGTTGTTTCTCCAAGTTTCCGTAAGTAGCATAATATCCCACTTGATGTTTTCCACTTCCGTCATCAGCTCCTCAATGCGATCATCTTTGACGAGGCCTCTGGTGTTAAATGAGACGACCTTGACATTGTAGTGTAGTGGCCCGATTCGGTAAAAAAGCAGTCGGCGAAAATGTAGAGAAGTAGTTCCTGAGGGTCGAAGTAGGTTGGTTCTTCCGGGCGTCTTGCAAAAACCTAGGGCCTGGATCGGAAAATCTCCGATGTTATTGTATTTTCCTCTGCCTCCTCCCCTTGAGGGAGCCGGCGTCAATCATAATCGAGTGAGATCACAAGTGAAACGTTGTTGGCTACGAAGGTTTTGGAGACCCGTCAAACCGTCACTCGCAGTCTGATGTTGGTTCGGAATTGATTTTTGCCCTCCACGCTGCCATCGATGATTCAACATCTTTTTCGACAGACTTCCCCACCGATGTGGTGCACCACACTCCGTTTTTTTTTGAGCCATGCAACTTTATTCCTTTTGACTACAAACAAGTCGTTGTCCCACCAAATCTGCACCTCCTCCTCCTTGTATTTGGAGCCCGGTTTGTGGCCCAAGTGGTGATTGAAATACTCCGGGGGGTTTTCCTTTTCCTGCTCCTCTCTCGTCCGGTTGCTTTTGAAAAATATGTCCCCGATGATGTGCTTGTTATTCGGGTCTTGCATTTTTATGTAGAAGTTGGCCTTCGCTTGCATGCTCCGGAACGTGACGATACCCATTTTGGATGGGTTCGTGGGGGCCTCCACTTTTGCTCCAGAGTCCTCCCCGAGTAAATCTTAAGCGTACCCTCGATCTCCTGGATGAGGTCTTCCGCAGCCCGGCGCTCAGAGAAACCAAGCGCGAGTACTTGGCGGGATCGTTCGGGTTGGTCTGTGCTCGTGTCTCCTGCATGTTTTTGTTCCCTCCTTGGTGTTTGCATGTTCATGTTTTTGCTGATCTTTCCGTCGACTTCTATCGATCATTTCCTCGATCTCCCCCTTTGTAGCATCTAGAGTTTCCAGGTCCGCCCTGATGTGCTCAATCTCGATTTCGGTCCTGGGCTTCAGAGGCGACCTGCATGGCTTGGTTCATTTCCTCTTTGACCTCTCATGCTCCTCACGGTGTTCACTCAAGGGCCATCTTATCAAGTTTCTTCGACAGGCGCTGCTCATAGTGCTTAAAACAATCTGGGGCCGTTGTCTTTTGTTTCTGCTTTTCTGGAGCAGAGCCCGACTTTCCACCGGACCTCTTCTTCTGCCTTACTCATTTTACCAACACGAGGCGATGCACCAGACAATCAACAAGAGCACATAGTATCGGATGTAGCAGAACCTAAGAAGGCTCCACAAGAACGCCAAGGTGATTTGTTCAGAGGGCCCGATGGGCAACCTCAGCCCTGAGCAACAACGCAGCGGTGGCGAGGGGAATACCTCAGATCGGACAGAGCATGCGTGCTCAACACTGCATCGTCGCCCCAGAGCGCTCCTCGGGAGCGGCGGGCAACGCTCCTCGGAGAGCGGGGGGGCACGACACCGCAACAGTTTCACGTGGATGGCTGCAGCCCGCGCGTCCCGCGAGTTAACCAAACCGTGAAAGGTATGAGTCGGTATCCAGCTGAGGAGCTGAGCAGGATGATGAGGAGGACAGTGAAGGGGGTGAAAGGAGCATGTGTAACATCCGAGACCGATCGCGTCCACCCAGTGGTGCGGGGGCGTCTAGGTCTCGTTTGAATCTGCCGTCGGCACCCACCATGATGCCCCCCCAGCAAGCCTCGAAGACGGCGAGGCGACAGCTCTACACTTCGCAGCCCCTCCCAAAGGTGTCGAAGTTCGATTTGACCCCCCGGCCGCCGGCACCCACCATGCTGGCCCCCCCGGCAGCCCTCAGAAGGCGCGACGGCTTCGCAGGTCGCAGCTCCCCCCGGAAGGTCGAGGCCGAACTTGAATCGGCCGTCGGCACCCACCCATGTTGTTTCAAGAGCTCTCGAAAGTGGCGACGGTTTCGCAGACTGCAGCCCCCTCCTCCTCCCCCCCGGAATGTCGGGGTCTGATTGAAGTCTGCCGTCGGCACCCCCATTGTGCTGCCCCCTCCCAGCAGCCCTCAGAAGCAGCGACAGTTTCGCAGGTCGCAGCCGCCCCCCCCAGGAGCGTCGAGGCCTAACTTGAACCTGCCGTCGGCACACACGATGTTGCCCCTCCCCCCACCCCCGCAACCCTCGAAAGTGTCGACAGCCTCGCACTTCGCAGCCCCACCCCCCCAGGGATGTCTATGCTGGCCCCCCCAGCAACCCTCGAAAGTGGCGACAATTTCGCAGATCGCCCCCCCCTCAGGGATGTCGATGTCTAATTTGAATCTGCCGTCGGCATCCAAAACGTTGCCCCCCCCAGCACCTCTCGAAAGTGGCGACAGTTTCGCAAAGTCCCCTCCCCCCCCAGAGATGGCGAGGTCTAGTTTGAACTTGCCGTCGGCACCCACTATGCTGGCTCCCCCAGCAGCTCTCAAAAGTAACGACAGTTTCGCAGATCGCAGCCCCCAAAGTATGTCGAGGTCTAATGTGAACCTGCCGTCGGCACTCACTATGCTGCCTCCCCCAGCAGCCCTCGAAAGTGGGGACAGTTTCACACTTCGCAGCCCCCAAGGAATGTCGAGGTCAAATTTGCATTTGCCGCTGGCACCCACTATGCTGGTCCCCCCACACTCGAAAGTAGGGAAAGTTTCACACGTCGCAGCCCCCCAAGGATGTCGAGGTCTAATGCGGATCAGCCGTCGGCACCCACTATGCTGCCCCTCCAGCAACCCTCAGAAGTAACGACAGGTTCGCAGATTGCAGCCCCCAAAGGATGTCGAGGTCTAATTTGAATCTGCCGTCGGCACCCACGATGCTGTCCCCCCCCAGCAGCCCTTGAAAGTGGCGACAGTTTCACACTCAGCAGCCCCCCAAGGGGTGTCGAGGTCTTTTTTGAATCTGCCGTCGACGCTCGTCATGCCGTTCCCCCCCCCAGCAGCCCTCGAACGTGGCGACAGTTTCACACTTCGCGGCCCCCAGGAGGGATGCAAGTCGGCAGGTGCAGGCAGGCGAGAGGGGGACCGAGGGCGGGAGGAGGAAGAGAATAATGGAATTAGCTTCCCACGGATCTATTCAAACGAGAACCCAACCAAAGGAGGGTTGGAAAAAAGAAGCCGTTCTCCTTCCTTGAAATTGCTGCTAACTGTTCAGGCGAATGTGGACGGCGCTTAGGCGAGAGCAGCATTTTGAAAACTACTTGTCCTCCGTCCGTGAAGCTGTTTCAAAGTTTCAAGACGAATGTGCACGTCGCGAAGGCGAGAGCGTATGCATCCGTGAAACTGTTGGAACTTGCTAGCTCCAGCGGCATAAATGGTGAGGAGGTCTCAGGCGACACGACCGGCCCGTCGTGCCGACACGCTTGCGGGTGCGACAAGGAGGGGCCGTTTTTTGAGGGCAAGGGATGGGACGCTTGCGGGTGCGACAGGGAGGAGTCGTTTTCAAGGACAAGGGATGGAGGAGGAGTGGGACAAGCAGGAGGAGGGGGAGGAGGAGGAGGAGGAGGAGGAGGAGGAGGAGGAGGCTCGTATCCGTGACCTCGCGGGCCAGGGCCCGGGGCCGCGACCCTGTGGGCACGGCGCGTGTTTTCGCGAATGCCCCGCGTGGAACGTGGCCGTGCGGGCCCAGAGAAGGAGAAACTACACATTGCTGAGTTCAAATTCTGCGGGCGGACATTCCTTGAGTATTTGGGGCGCCAAGATCCTTTCATTTCTAGTTGTTCTATCCTGGGCCTCTTCCTCGCCACCAGGGGTCGGGAACGATTGGAAACGAGCAGAATTAGAAATGAGCACGATTAGAAACGAACGACGTGTACGCCCCAGACGTCTTGGGATTCATGCAACAAACACGACAGGAGGCTTTGATAGCATTCGGTCTCCAGGGGCCCTGCAGCGGACCACTGGACCTCGGTACCGTCACAAAAACGACTCAGGACGGAGATCTGGTCCCGGGGAAGGAGTCGAGACCACCGGTGATCCACGCATGAGAAATCACGGCGTCGGAGGTCTGGGGTCGCAGCTTCGGGGGACCTGGTCTGTCCCCCACACTGGTATATTTTCTTGTGTCCGTCGTGGGTTCGATGCGGACTCGACGCGGATGTGTCGTGGATTCGACGCGGATTCGGCGTGGGCTCGACGCGGATTCGACGAATCCGACATGGATTCGACGCGGATAGGGGCCCGACGGGACAGACAAGGTCCCCTGAAGATGCAACACAAGAGAACACTCAGAGCCACGAGATATCACGGCAAGGGGTGGTCAGGGCCCTGACTCGGGCCTCCATTTTTTGGGATCGGGGTTGCCCCGGATTGCCTTCCACTCGAGTTCTCCCGGATCACGTTTTGCCCTGTGTAAATATTGTCCAGTACTCTCCTGAAGCAGGAGCTGTTGCGGATCAAGCGGTTCCAGAGTTTTCCCGGATCGGATTTGGGGGTTCCAAAATTGGCCCTACCCGGAGCAGGCCTCTCCTGGATCATTGGGGTACCCAGAACAAGTTCAGCATCGTCAAACATATCCCCATCCGCATTGACCCATATCTCAGCCCAACCAGCCACCCCCCCAGGTGGGGATAGGAGCCGCGAAACCCACCGGCACATGCATACACCCCCATTTACGTGGATAAGTCGGCCAGTGGGGCCAAGGCCACCCAGGTGGGGATAGGGATCGTTCAATGTGCGACCACCTGGGAACCCTAATCATCCTTGCAGGTCCTATCGGAGCTGGGGTATCGGACACCCCCGTTGTCGTTCACCTGACCGCAGACATCCGCATATAGTCTGAACCCCAGCCAGATACCCAGAAGCCTGACCTGCAGGAGTAGGGTTCACACGTGGTGGCCCACAGATGAGGCAGATCAAGCCGATATCGACACATTTAGCCCTCTTCGTTAAGGCTGGGCTCGCCTCGAAGTCCTGGTCAGAGCACGCCCCAGGGAGAGGTCTCCAGAGAGCAGCAACGGTACCAATATTCTGTTGTCCCCCCCCCAGGTGCGGAGCAAGGATTGGGGCCGCCTCTTCGAAGCCCTCGACGTCGTCGTGAGGTATTTTGTACCCTGCGACGCGCTCGTCCTGTATATAGTCGAAGACGAGGGCAAGTACCTCCGGATGGTCAACACTTACACGGACGCGTTCCCCCCGGAGAGGCGCGGCCATGCGGTGAGCGCGGTGTCCGAGACGACGCTGGAGGGCAGTGCCGCACTGGGCGCGGAGGTCCGAAGCCTGCCCTCGCAGACGAGGTTCAGTCGGGACTGGGCGAGCAGGGAGGCTGCCGCCCTCACTCCGCTGCCCGGGAAGCCCAGGCTAGAAGACGTGGCAGAGGGCCATCTGTTGAGGTGGCCACCTGAGGCGCCCCCTGACAGGCTGCCGACGGTCAAGAAGGTGCACAACGTGTTGGGCTGGCCCATGCGCTTCGGTGCGACCTCGGACGACCCCCAGGATCCTTTCATGGACACGACGTCGTCGCTGAGCAACACGGTGGGCGCCGACGAGACCATCTTTGGAGTCATTAAGTTGATCAACCGACATGCGGACAAGCCGAGAGGCAAGAAGGCGATGCTGGAGAGAGTGCAGAGGGCGAGAGGGAAGAACAATCGGGAGCTGACACGGTACAAGCCTTTCCAGGCGAGCGACTTGGACTTTGTCGCCGCCCTCACTGGCCTTCTCAAGGAGCTGTACTTCATGCTGGATCCCGTGACGTTCGGCTGTCGGACCTGGGAGAGACAAAAGCGCGCCCATGTTGGTACAACCCTTCCCCTCACGGTCCCCCCCCTCCCCTTCACAGGAGGAAGAAGGGGCGATTGTATGGTGAACGCCTTTGTGCTTCCAGGATCGAACGCTCCCTAGAGATAGGGAACAACGAGGACGAGCCCATCAACGCCGGCCCCCTCCTGCCCGGCCCCTCGGCCATGTCCAGGCAGTCCGTCCAGACACGGGACAATCCTACGGCGCGCTCCGCGCCGCAGAGCGCGCTGCAGCCAGCCAGCCGCCTACTCGACCAGGGCGGGGCCGCCAGCGGCATGTTCGGCATCCTGGGCCGGGCGTTCTCCAAGAGCGGCGCGAAGAGGCATGCCCCGGAGCTCCCAGACATCCTCTCAAGGCCGAGGCTAGTCGTGACCTCGGACAGCATGGAGTCCCTGCAGAGCACCCCAGGGTGGGTGTTCAAGGAGTGGACGGAGGGGGACATGGATGTGGTGAGCGCCGATGACCCCTCACCCGCCGCGAGGCGCATCGGGGGCATCACCCTCCTGGCCACCTGGCGACTGTACGATCAGCAGATCGAGGAGCCGTACGTGGTGATCTGCCGCTTCCAGCTGCGGGTAAAGCGGACATCCCACGTGCGCTCAGGCCATCCTGCCAAGGAACAGGAGGAGTAACAGGATGAGATAGGACTAGGAGGAGGAAGAGGAGGAGGAGGAGGAGGAGAAGGGAGAAAGGAGAAGAAAGAAGGGGGAAGAAAAGTAAAAGGAGGAGGAGGAGAAGGAGGATGGAAATGAGGAGGAGGAGGAGGAAAAGTAAGAGAAAGAGGAGGACGAAGAGGAGGAGGAGGAGGAGGAGGAGGAAGAGGAATATGAGGAGGATAATGAGGACGAGGAGGAGACGAAGAAGGAGAGAAAGCAGAAGAGTGCGCTGGCGCTCAGGCGCGAAGTCTGTGTGGCGGGAACTTCCGCCCTTCTTCTGCATGGAGCCCGACGCTGCAAAGGGGTCGTACAGCACCTTCCTGTCGGAGTACCTGGTGTACGGGGAGGAGTTCGGGTCGACCCAAAAGGGGGTCCAGCGACACGGGTTTGGTGCAATAGATTTGGTGCAATTGATTTGTGGGGTTGCCATACATATGGGGCATGCAATACATTCCGGGGCGCAAATATATTGCTGGATTTTCGCGTGCAACCCCTTACTTGCAGCACAATGCAATACAATTCTCCAGCGCAGTACATTTGCAAAGCAATTGCCCCGAATCTATTGCACCACCCCCTTTTTCAGCTGGATCCCCTTCTGGGCCACACGAAGGAGTACGCGGTCTGCGTCCGGGCAGGCTCGGCGGACCGATGGAGCGAGTGGAGCGTCCAGTCCGAGTGCGTGTGGTTCGTGGCGGAGATGCTGCAGCCCAGCTGCGAGGAGGCACGGTTAAGTCGGGCACGTCCCTCTACAGGAGGAGTATCCCAAAACATGTAGAGAAATCGTATGGGGACGATGTTTTGAGTATTGTCGACTATGTTTGAATATTGTTTGGGTATTGTTTTTGTCGCTCAAGATCCGCCTGTAGGGGGACATGCCCGACCTAAAGGCACTGCCGCTCTCCATGGAGCCCGTGCCCCCCCAGAGGCAGCTAGACCTCTTCCGGACGCGGGACCATGAGTTCAGGTTCTCCTGGCCTGCTTTCAGGAGTTCCTCGCCCTTCCTTTCAGATGCTCGTTTGAGGGTATTTCCCGGAACCCACCTGACGGATCTGTTCGGCTCTGGTTCGACCCCAGTTCGATTCAAATTCGATTCGATCTCGACTCAAGTTCGACTCAGGTTCGATTCAGGTTCGACTCAGGTTCGACTCAAGGTCGGCTCAAATCGACGGACGTTCGACGCAGCTTCAACGCACGAGTGGAGCGAGTGTCGCCAGGAAGGTCCCCAGAGTGGCATCCAACTCCTTTCCTCCTTCCCCGTGCCGCTGATCATCCTAATCATCCTCTTCATCCTCCTTCTCTTTCTTCTCATCCTCGCTCATCCCTTCTCTTTATAGAGAACCCCTCCCTGACGCACCACAAGACACTGCATGAGCCATCCTCACTACGAATGTTGTCCTGGCTTTTATACGTTCAAACAGATAAGCGGATGGAGAGGGCCCTTTTCAAAGTGTGTTTGCCGAGTTAGCGCAGCTCGCTCTCGATGCAAAATCGTGCAACAGTTTCACAAGTGAAGGCAAGGTCCTTCTCAAATGCTTGCTTTAGCTCTCGCACGTTCGTCTCAGAACCTTATAGCAGCTTTGCAGACGGAGGCTGGGTTCTTTTCAAACTGAGGCTCTTTCTTCAGCGCCGCGCACCTTCATTCTAAAAACTTGTAGCACTTTCGCGGATGGAAGTTGGCTCGTTTTCAAAATGGGGCTCTAGCCAGTATAATTCCACAACGCATGCAACCACACGTGCAATCTTGTGCAACAGCTACACGGATGGAGGCTGGTTCGTGTTCAAAGCGGAGCTCTCGTTTTAGACTTCCCATGAGGTTGTTGTGGCGGACGATTTGAATAATCCCCCTTCTCAGCTCAGGGGTCGCAATCGTATTGTGTAGGCCATGCGTGTAACAACTGGAGGGCGAAGCTGCATTCTTAATTGTCCAACCCCCCGCTGGCGGCGACGCCGACGGCGACGACGACGGCGACGGCGGCGACGGCGGCGGCGAGAGGCGGCGGCTACGGCAACGGCGGCGACGGCGACGGCGAGCGGCGATGGAGGGGGCGGCGGTGGGCCAGAAGAGGTCGGCATTGGAGGCCTGCGGCTCTCTGGGCGTCGGGCGGCCTCTGCTCGTCGCCGCGGCCGGGACCACGTGGGGTTGCTGGCGCTTTCGTGCCCCGAGGAGGGGGCCCGCGTCGGCCTCGGAGTCGCGAGGATCGGGGCGCTCCGGCGCTCGGGAGGCGCCCCTCGTCGCCCGTCGGCCGGGGGCCGTGCGCAACACTGGCGCCTGCGGCCCGTCGCCGCGGACGCCACCACCCCGTCCTCGCGGGAAGTGTGGCGGAAAGGGCGAAGGACGACGACGACGACGACGACGACGAGGAGGAGGAGGAGGAGGAGGAGGAGGAGGGTGAGGAGGAGGTGGAGGAGGAGAAAGAGGAGGAGGAGGAGGAGGAGGAGGAGGTCCGAGGAGGAGGAGGAGGGGGAAGGGGGAGGAGGAGGAGGAGGGAGGAGGAGGAGGAGAGGAGAGGAGGAGGAGGATGAGAGGAGAGGAGGAGGGGAGGGGAGGGGGAGGGGGGGGGAGGGGGAGGGGCAGGGGGAGGGGGAGGGGGGGGAGAGGAGGGAGGAGGAGGAGGAGGAGGAGGAGGAGGAGGAGGAGGAGGAGGAGGAGGACCAGAGCAAACCGAAAGATGCATCGGCGATGTTACGGTACACCCTCGCGTCCCACGTGCCCTCCCCATGTGACCCTACAGGCATTCTCTCTTGCGGCACTAAGTGCCCTCCTTGAAGACGAGGGCCGCATTGGCTCACGAGTCGGGCGGCACCGCCGCTCTGAAAGAAGCCACCCTCCATGTGCGTCGGGCAGGAGCGTCGGGTTCGGACCCGCGCGCGGGGCGTATTGCAGGCCTCTTCGAGGCCCAGAGGGCGGCCTCTTGGAGCTTTTCCGAAGCTTCCAGGATGGCCCTCTGTGGGCATCTTGGAAGTGGGGGTCATGTAGTGTAGAATCAGCGGTACGCGTTGCAGTTACGGCACGGGCATTGGATAAGGAAACATTGTGCAAGGAACCCAGGGTTCGGAAGCCGGTGGAACGCCAATCGTGGATTGGCCATAAATATCATTGCCGCCCTCAATAGATCAGGACTGCTTCAGGGTCTGTAGCCTTATGGGCACATTCCTGAATGAACGCCCTCACCGTATCATGGTCCTCCGTCCTCCCGTCTCCGTCTTCCCCATCCTCCTGCTCCTTCAAGCAACAGGCCACCAAATTTAGTCCGCGTGGCCCGCCCCGAGGAGCTTCGACCCTAAGGCCCCACTGCCGGTGGAGTACCGCATCGAGGCTTGGCAGCGCGAGGACACGCTCGGCGCTGCCGCGGTGGAGACCCTGCAGGCGGCGCTTGCCGACCCTTGTCGGTTTTCGACCTACACTCTTACCGCCTTCCGCTTCTCCTCCGCCTTCCCCGTTTCCTCCTCCTCATGCTTCCTCCTCCTGTATGTGTATATATATACACATGTGTATGTGCTGTAGGGCTACATCGAGAGAGAAAGAGAGAGAAAGAGAGAACAACAAGAAAGAGAGAGCTCCAATGGACCCTTAGGTGTGCGGCAGAGGCCGGCGCAAGACCGCGGTCTGCGCGGCAGTGCCGAGCGAGTTCCCCCGCGTCTCTTCCGTATCAACGTGGGTTTCGCGAGCATGCTCGGTTGGAAGCCATACGTGTTGCCAGGGCGAATTGCAGCACGCGCACGCTGTTGTCCCCAGAGAAGCGCTTGTCCTTACGGTATCGTACCTGTGCTTTACAGACGTGGCCCTGTGTTGCACGGTCGGCCGTTACCGCGTGGACCCTTCCGGCTGTTCGGACACACGTGGGCTCTCTTCCCAGTTCGGTCGTCGTGCTTTGGTTCTGGTTGCTTGTTGGATCGCCGTGGCTTGTTTTTCCAGGATAGCCGTTCTTACTTCAACCGTCACGGGCCTGTCTGCTTAGGGCGTTATGGCTTGTCTCCAAGTTGGTTATTGTGGAGTGACCCGCTGTGGTCCATTCCCCGAGCAGTGCTTTCCCTTCAGTTTTCTTACTTGTGCTATGAGGACCTGGCCCTGTGCTGCACGGTGGGTCGTAGGTGCGTGGACCACTATGGCTTGTGCTGTGTGGACTGCTATGGCCTGCCCTATGACATCCCGTTTCGCTGGCCTTATCGTGTGGGGTCGACCGCAGATGCGCGGGCCGCTATGGCTGTGGCTGTTTGGGCCGCTCTGGTTTTGATTGGTATTGATAGGTCGGTCGTCTGGCTGAGAATGCTACGTTGGACCGCTACGTTACTACTGGGTCATAGGAGTCCACACATATACATTTCACACGCATAGGGCTTCACCTACACACATTGGCTTCCACACGCGTAGGAATCCACGCGCATAGGGTAACGCACGCAGCGGACGTCGCTCGAGAGTGACACGACCAGGGCAGTGGTGGGTCTTGCGGAGCTTGTGTTGGGGGCCGATGTGCCGACGTGGTGGAGCTTTCGTTGAGGGCGCTTGGCATGCGGCCAAGCGTCCGGCCAAGGCGTGGCCACCTCGGCGGCGGCGGCCGCGTCGTCGGGCGCGAGCGAAGGTTCCTGGCCATGCGCCGCGAGCAGTGCGGCAGCGACCCGGAGATGTCCGAGGACAGGGGCCAGGTGAAGAGCGAGGCGACGCCAGCCACAGAGTGCGCTGTCGGCCGCTTGATGGCGACGGCCCAGGGGGCCCCTCGTCGACGACGCGGTGCTGGCGGAGGCGACTGCAGCAGCGGCGGCAGAGCGCGCGCGGCGGCCCCAGGCGGTCAGCTGCGAGCGGCCAGCCGCTGCACGGCGCGCGCGGGGTGGCCAGGGCGGCTAGCGGAGCCGCTCG
>CAUYUJ010001914.1:352500-397500 GCA_963575745.1 Prorocentrum cordatum | reverse complement strand
GTGGGATGGGACGGGGGGGGGGCGCCCCCTGGTACACATCACTAAACCAGGTCCCACTAGACCCAGTTCTGCCAACGCCCGACCCAGGCAATGTCCGGTGCATAGTTTCTCGGCCCCCGAGAGCCGTTTTCTTTTGTGCTCGGTACCGCTTTGGAGCAAGGCTTGAAGGGAGGACAAACATGGTGCGGTGCATGAGTGCCGTTCTCGTACCACTCGCGGCCTTTAGCCGCCCTGATGCGCCCGCCTGGAAACGCAACACGCACCGTGTTCAAAACGTCCGCGTTGACACGCTGCGTGTTGGCTCACCGCGTTGGCCCACGTTCTGGCGAACGTATATCGCGCCAGACCTGCATTTTCAGGCCACGTGTTGAGCTCCAGGGCAGAACATCTCGTCATCATCACCCTGATCATCACCATCATCATCGCCTCCATCATCGCCTCCACCACCACTACCATCACCATCATCATCGCCTCCATCGTCGCCTCCATCACCATCATCATCATCATCACCACCATCATTCTTATCATCACCATCATCATCACCACCATCATTCTCATCACAATCACCATCACCACCACCATCAGTCTTATCATCATCACCATCATCATCAACAGCGTCACCAGCATCATCAACACCATCACCACCATCACCATCAACATAATCACCAGCATCATCAGCATCATCATCCTCATCAGCATCAGCATGAGCATCACAACCACCAGCACCATCGTGGTGGCCTCGAGCTTAACGCCTCCCGCGCGCGAGGTGCGACGGCGCGCTGTGGATGGACGCCGCGACGTGGATCCCCGTCGTCGTGCCTGGCCTCCCGGCCCCCGTGCCCCTGCGGGCAGAGGACCCGAGAGACCCCCCGCGTCGACCGCCAGCTCGTCTGCCCTCTCTGCTCGGGGGCGGCCCAGAGGGGGGTGATGACTGCGGGAGGGGGGATCTCATAGTACTGGGCCGTGAGATCTCTCCAGATTTCGTGGCCCGTCTTCTTGTTCCAAGGCGTTCCCTGCCCCCCCACCCCTTCCTGGGCCACGCACGTGCCCCGGGCCATGACTTGCGAACCCCCCTCTTGTGCGCCCCCCTCTCAGACGCCCCCGATCTTCTTCTCGTCGCGCGGGCCGAGGGGAGGCCGGAAGCCCCCCTGCGGAGGTCCTCGGGCGCCCCGGCAGAAAAGCAGAGGCTGTCAAGACGCCCCCCCCCCCCGAAGATTGAGGAGAAGGGGGGATCAAGCAGTGGCGAAGCGTCCCGGCTCGCCTATAGGCCCACCAAACAATGTTCTAAGAACCTTTTGTGGTCTGCACGAAGTGTTCTCAAAATACTTCTGGCTGGGGCTGTCTTGTTTTAACACATCGGGCTAATGTTCTAAGAACATTGTTTTTGTTCTTCGAACATTTTCGGGGTTCTAAGAACATTTCGTGGCAGGACTATAGGAATGCCGGGACGGTCGGTCTCTGCTCAAGGGGAGGGGGAACGGGAGGACCAGACTGCTGAGGGCCTCCCAGAGGAGTTCGCCACCGAGGCCGTGGAGAGCGCGGAGTGCGGCTGGCTGGTGGTCAGGTGGCCGTTCATGCACCCCTCGCTGCTCTTCCCCGCCGGCCACGGCGGCGCCGAGGGTTGGACGCGCAGCCCTCGGAAACCCGCAGGGCTGGATGCGCAGCCCTCGATGCGTCGATCGGGGCTCGATCGGGCCGCTTGCCAGGTCAGTCTGAAGTCGGGCCTGTCCCTCTACAGGGGAATATTCAACAAAAGTAACAAAATAGCCAGGGGGCGTTTTTTTATAACCATGTTTGACCATTTTGGGGGCATTCTTGGAGTATTTTCAATGCTTCGTCCAAAATCCGCCTGTAGGGGAACATGCCCGACCTAAGGTTAGTCTCACGATGGAGATGCAGTGCGGATAGGAGTTGTGGACAGCTTGCAGCTGTGTGGCGGTATCCTTGTTTGACGGGGGGGGGAGAAGGGTTCGATCGGGCCGCCGATCCAGCTGGTCCATTTGGTCGAACAGCGGGGCGCTCCGCGCGCTGGGGAACCTCGGGAAGGCTGGGGCGGGGTCGGGACCCAGCGTGGACAAGCTGCATGGGTGGGTCAGCCTTGACCGGGTGCTCCGCGCTCTGGGGCACGTCGGGCCGGTTGGGGAGAGTAAGCCTCGACCAGGCCTGTGGCCCAGGTGCCCCACAAAGGGCCAGGGTGCCCAAACCGCCAAGTCAGGTTTGATGGGGCACAGATGCGAACATAAATATGGTATCTGTTGAAGAGTTGCCCCGGCCAGTGTTGGCCGAAGAGGTTGGCCATCAGACTTGGCCAGGGTTGGCCGGAGATTAGCCAGAGGTTGGCTGCAGGTTGGCCCGAGGGCTGGCCGCGGTAATGCTTCAATGGGCAGTTAGGTCCGCTGGTTTTGAGGACGCTCGGCTTATTTGTTTTACCTCTGGAGGGTCTGTGTTAGTCGCCTATTTGACCCCCGCCCCCTCAGCGGAATACAGGGTGGGGCTAGGACGGAGACAAGAAGTTCCGGAGCGCTCTGGAGCGCTTTCCGAGAGTTCCAGGACGCTCTGAGAAGGCCGCGGCGCCCAATGCATCCTCCAGAACCGCTGGGTCTCAGAGATACCCGATGTGACCTGGTCCGATCTTCTCCATGTCCTGGCGTCGTGGCGTCGTCTTAGAGAAGGTGGGCCGTTGGACACCCCATGTTCGGATGCAACTCATGGGAGATTCAATTCAGAATCGGCGCTGGTATATCCCTGGTCGAAAACTGGCCTGATCTGGCGCAATCCCGCGCAATCTGGCGTGCTCCCGGGCCCAATCGGGCCCGGCTCGCCTCAAGGACCCCTCCACCGGGCTTGATAGCCCGTGCCTGCTCTGGCGAAGACCTCCCAGGAGTTGCCTCCTAGCTGTTGATTGATTCTTCTGATCGGGCCGGACGAAAGGGGGGGATTGGGAAAGGGGGGGTTACGAAATTTGCTGCATGCAGCTGGTTTCGGCCTCACCGAGGGGCCCATTCCTCGATACATAGCCGCCTCCGGCGCCGGGAGGCGCCGGGAAAATCAGCTACGTGAGCTGATTCTCAAACCCCCTCTTTGCTATCCCCCCCTTTCGCCCGACCCGATCTGAGGCCTGGCCCCTTTGCCCTGCGGAGCTCGCTCGAGGACTTCCCGCTCCCCGACCGGCTCCAGGCGCGGGCCGCGCTTCGCTCGGAGGAGGGCGGCACGGTCACGTCCTGGTCGGAGTGGCAGGACTCCGGGCGAGACGTCGGAATGGATGATGATGATGATGATGATGATGATGGTAATGGTGATGGTGATGATGATGATGATGATGATGATGATGATGATGATGATGATGAAGAGGAGGAGGAGGAGGAGGAGAAGAAGGATTATGGAGATGAGGATGAGGAGGAGGAGGAGGACGATGAGGATGAGGATGAGGATGAGGATGAGGATGATGTTGCTGATGCGGCTGATTATGATGGTGGTTGTGATGATGATGGTTGGTGGTGAGCATGCTAGTAATGATGGTGGTAGTGGTGACCGTGGTGATAATACGATTGGTGCTGATGACGCTCATGATGATGGTGGTGACGGTGATGGTGATTTTGAGGATGATGATGAGGTTCAGGGTGATGGTGGTGAGTGTAATGGTGACGATGATGATGGTGATGGTGATGCTGCTGCTGCTGATGATGATGATGGTGATGGTGGTGGTGGCGATGGTGGCGATGATGATGGTGCTGATGATGGTGATGCTGATGAGGATGCTGATGGGGGCTGGAATGATGACCGTGACGATGGTGATGTGAGTTGGTGATGAGGATGTCAGCAGCAGCAGCAGCCTCTCCCTCGGCACCACCATCAGTATCGCCATCACCATTATCATCATCAGCATCATCATCACAATCATCATCATCATCATCATCATCATCATCACCATCATCATCATCATCATCATCATCATCAGTATCGTCATCATTATCGTCATTATTCCCATCGGCATCATCATCAGTATCATCGGAATCATCACCATCAACATTAGCACCATCAGCATCAGCATCATCAACTCCAGCACCATCGTCTCTTATCATCAGCATCAGGATCATCATCTTCATCCACATCATCAACATCAGCATCATCATCATCATCCTCATCACCACGATCATCATCATCACCACCATTATCATCAGCGTTCTCGTACTCTTCATCATCAGCATTATCATCATGTCCATCGTCGTCGTCATCATCATCACAATCATAATCATCATCATCATAATCATCATAATCATCATCATCAGCATCATCATCATGGTTATCATCATCAACATCAACATCAACATCATCATCATCATCATCATCATCATCATCATCATCATCATCATCATCAGCCGTAGCCAGTTGGTCCGAGCCATTCTGGCCCAAGCCAGTCATTTCCATGACCTGTCTTCAGTTGCGCGCGTTTCGGGCCGCACTGGCTGGCGGCGCGAGAAGTGGGAGGAGCTCGGAGCTGCGGGGG
Source organism: Prorocentrum cordatum (assembly GCA_963575745.1). Taxonomy (NCBI): domain Eukaryota; class Dinophyceae; order Prorocentrales; family Prorocentraceae; genus Prorocentrum; species Prorocentrum cordatum. Next base: position 392,993 of record CAUYUJ010001914.1, on the reverse strand, counting down.
GCCGCCCAATCCGCCCCTGGCAGAGCGCCCCAGCGCCCTCCGGTCCGATGGGACCCCGCTGCTTGGCCCGACTGTGGTGCGGCGCCAGGCGCCGCGGCGGCGGCGATGGCAGTCCGCTTTGAACGCGGTCCGTGGCCGCGCGTCGCGAGTCCAGCTTGGCTCGTGGCGCGATCGCGAGGCAGCCGCTCGGCCAGCGCTGCGTCTCGCCGCGGGCGGGCGGCGCGGCCCTGGCAGCAGCCGCCGGCGTCGCAGCGCGGCCCTGCACGCCAGGCGAGTCCCCCAGGGAGGCGTTGCTGGCGCCTCGCGGGCGGCCTTGGCTCGGGCGGCTGCTGGCCCACGTCTGGGAGCGGCGCCAGGGTCGCCAGACGGGCCCGGGGGTGGGAGCTCAGCTGAGCAACGGCTGCCCCCTGCCGAGGAGCAGGGCGCATTGCTGGCCTCGCTGCCCCAGGCGATCGCGGTGCATGCAGTCGGCATGAATGTTTGGTCTCTCCCATAGGCTGCAGCTGCTGTGTCAGGTGTCAGGCGGAGCAGTTCGGACTCTCGCGGAGAGCCCCCTCCAAGTCGCGTGGCAGGCTCAGGACATCCGCTCGTTGCAGGAAGGCTGGGCTGCCGACTACGCATTGAGGCACAGCTCGCCACGCTCAGGGAGCAGCTGCAGACGTACGTCACACGGAGCACGGACGAGGCGGACGACCTGGTGTTTGCGGCCGTGGGCGAGCACTACGACGACGCATCCGACGTATCTCTGTCTCTCTCTCTCTCTCTCGCCCCTCGTGGTGGAGGATTAAGAAGGAGAGGGCGCGGCGTCCAGAGTCCACGCTGACGAGACCACGTGGGACGACCTGCTGGCGATCATCAAACAGCACTGTGCATCGGGTGGGAGGCTCAGAGTCTTCCGCGGCGCTGGCCCAGCAGCTGCGGGTGACACCATCGCCCCGTCCAGGACCAGACGGCGACGGGTTCGTCGGCAGCGGCGGCCGAGCAGTTCCTCACGGTGGCGAGGGCAGCGGCACAGGCCTCCTGTCTGCGGGCGAGCTTCTGGAGGCGGCGGCCGCCTCGGGGATGGCCCTCGCATCGGCCAGCCCCCTCGTCGGGGTCCCACTCGAGGCGCCCCAGGCCTTAGGAGCAGGTCTCGTTCGGGTGGGGAGGGGCCCTGTGGTCTAGGCGCAGCCCCTCGCGGACTCTGCGCACTCCTGGGTTCCCTTCCCGCCGCCTCTGCTCGCGGTGCCAGGCGGTGCCGAGGATCACGAGTGCCTACTACGAGCGCGCATGCCCTCGGAGAGAAAGGGGCCCCGTGGCGCAGGCTGTACATTGTGGGGCGCGGGGCTCGGCGCACGCCAGGGTTCGCTCTCTCCCGCCCCTCTTGGGCTCGCGTCGTCCTGTGATGTGCCTTAGCTCGTGGCCCCAGGCGGGCCTGACGGTCCATCGTGCCTGCGGCAAGCGTGCCGCCGCAGCCCGCAGGGTTGCAGTTTTCAGCTACGTACCAGCCCTGTTCACCGCTGCTGCACTGGCGCTTGCGCCTGGCGCGTGTTGCACCGCCGCCTGCGAGGCCAAGTCGACGTAACTGCTACGATGGCGCGACTTCCGCTTGCTTAGGCTGGTGCGGCGGATGCTCTTTTGACACGCGTGTGAGTCTGCGAGTGCGCCTAGGGCACGAGCCCGAGCATTGCCGCCGCAGGGCCAGAGGAAACTCTTCGGCCCGAAGGGCAGTATGAACGGGAACCTCTTGACTTCTTTAGACGCTTAGATCATCAGCACCATCACCACCACCATCGTCATTATCATCGTCACCATCATCCTCATCAGCATCGCCATCATCACCGTCATCGGCATCGTCACCATCACCAACATCATCATCACCACCACCACCATCATCATCAGGGGCCGAGAGAACACGGGGGTGCCCTTCCCCATGTTTCGACGGCGCACTGCGGCCTGGGTCTTGGGGCCTCGGATCATTGCCCGCGAGGGCAGCCCAGTCCTGTGCCATCTCCTTTTCGGTGTTGGTGCGCGCCCAAGGCATGCTCGTCGTGTCGCCCAGGTTCCGAGCCAGACTGCCACGCTGAGCAGCGTGACGAGTCGATCGGCACTCTGGTTGTGGCGCCTCCTCCTCCTCCTCCTCCTGCTCCTCCTCCTCCTCCTCCTCCTCCTCCTCCTCCTCCTCCTCCTCCTCCTCCTCCTCCCCCTCCTCCCCGCAGCAACACACTTGCGCCCCCCCCATTCCCCCCGCGCCGCCTGGCTCGGCAGTGCGTGGCGCGGCCTCTTTTTGTGGACGGGCGCCCGGTGCACAGATGACCCCCAACGAATTCAGGATTTGTTGCCCCCCCTCCACGGACCTTCCTGGGGGGCCGAAAGATTGCACCAGGACCTCGACGTCTAAACTCCGGCCCATGATTTTTTAGCAGCCGAAATTGTCTGTAGGTCTGGGGCGCTTGTTTGTTCAGCAATCTGGAAGGCCACCCCCCTTTGGGACCCCCTCGGTTTCGACACCTTTTCCTCATTATCGTTCTCTTTCTTTTGTTATGTTTTTTTTTGTTCTCTCTCTCTCTCTCTCTATCCCTCCCGATCGATCGATCGCTCGAAAGAGAGAGAGAGAGAGAGAGAGAGGGAGAAAGAGAGAGAGAGAGTGATACACGAGGGGTTCCCCTTTGGGGGGTAGGACACAGCACCCACTGGCTCGGGAATTCGGAAAATCGGGAGCGTTTGCCCCCCCAAAAAGGGCCCCGCACGCCCTGGAACGTCCGCCCCCCCCAAGCGGGCCCCATTGTCGCCCATGGGACGGCGGCATCCGTCCTGCAAAAATGCATTCCGTCTTTCCTTGGTAGCGTTAAGTCGGGCCTGCATTTCTACAGGAAGATATTCAAAAATAGCCCAAAAAGAATTAGGGGTGCTCTTTTTTCATTATGACATTGTATTTTCTGAATATGTTTGGTATTTTAAGCTTTTCGTCCAAAGCCCGTCTGTAGCAGGACACGCTCGACTTAATGGTACCGTCTCGCTTCAAGGTGCTGCGCAATGGTGTTTAAAATGGTTCGGGATCTCCCCGAGAAAGGCCAACGTGGCTGCATTCGCGCCGCCTGCGCGAAGCCGTCGCGATGCGGTCGCGTCGCCGCCACTTGTACTCGATCAAGCAGATTGTCTTAGGCGGCCCTGCCAACATCAGGCACACAATTCGTCCAAAGCTTTTGTCGTTCAACAACGCGCTGGTGATAATATCGACACATGTTTTGCTGTCTCATCTGGGATTACATTTCTGGGCCCCCCCAAAAAAACAGTACAGTGTTCCAAAATTGCACGCCTTCACGAAGACCCTCTCAGGACCATCGTTGAACCCTGCGAGGACCCTCTCAGGAGCTTATCGGGACCTTCTCAAGACCGCCCCAAAAGCTTTTTACATATCCACTCAGGAGCGTCTTCCCACGACCAGAGGACCTTCAGTACCCCGTCAGGACTCTCAGAACCTCATCGTGACCCCTTCAGGCGCCTCTCATGGGGCTGTCAGGCGCCTGTCAGGAGCCTCTGAGCATCCTGCCGATCTGGTGTTTAGCTGGGGCCATCCGAGATCACCCGGCGTCCGCCCACTGGTGGGCGAACTCTTGCCGCCAACCAGGAGACAGCTACGTTTAAGTCGGGCCTCTCCCTCTACAGGAGGAATACTCAAAAATAGTTAAAACAAATAGTCTGGGGACTAGTTTTGAGTATTTTTTCATTTTTGGAAAAATCGTATTTTAAGTCTTCCTCAAAAATCCCCTTGTAAGGGGGACAGGCCCGACTTAGAGCTACGCTGCGATCGCCCACCCTCTGGCCGCGCATCGACGGCATCGGCACTGCGCTCGCCCACCCCTAGCCCCCCCCCCCAGCTGGCGGCCACCCCGCGAAGCCCCTCCCCACGAGGAGGCGAGGTGCTACCACTTCGTCCGCCGCTCGCGGCAAGCCGAACAAATATCCCAGCGGAGCACCCTGAGCCTGCTCAGTGGCCGCTTGGCCACCGAGGGCGAGAGCCAAGCGTCTGGCACGGAGCCCGGCGAGGACCCGCTGGGGGTTTTCGGCGACGATTGGGGGCTCTGCGTTGCAGGGGTGCACCCGCCGGAGGCTAGAGGAAGAAAAGGCACCGATACCGCTACCCGTCCCTCGTTGTCGCCCCTTTGGGCCTCCTGGGCGGCCCTCGTCGCCACGGATGGATTCGCTTTGAAATTCAAGCCAGAACGCGCCCCGTTTCCTCGGCGGACCTCGTCGCCACGCCTGGATTCGCCTCGAAATCCTGGCCGGAAACGCACCCCAGGTCCAGGGAGTCGCGGTATTGTTTTTTGGGGGCTCCGCTGGAGGGGGACCACCGAGCCCGACTCCCCGGCCTGGTCCAGCTGCGCTGGGTGTCAGGCGAGCTCGAGGGGGCCGCCTCGCCCGCGTCGGAGGTGCTCTGCACGCACGTCGATGCCCCCGTGGGGCCGGTGCAGGTGGAGCACATTGTGGTCAACTGCACCTCCAGCAGCAAGCGGGGGCGGAATGTGCAGGACAAGTCCGACGAGGAGGACGAGGACGAGCAGGAGGTCATCGTGCATGAGCTGAGGCACGTCGCGCGGCTGTCGTGGAGGATGGAGTGTGCGGCGCCGTCGTTCGGTTTCGTGAAGAGCTTCCGCGTGAAGTACAAGGATGTGTGTCAGTCCTCCCTCTTCCTTCACCTCTGTACAACCAACCTCCTCCTCCTCCTCCTCCTCCTCCTCCTCCTCCACCTCCACCTCCTTCTCCACCTCCTCCCCCCCTCCTCCTCCTCCTCCTCCTCCTCCTCCTCCTCCTCCTCCTCCTCCTCCTCCTCCTCCTCTTCCTCCTCGTCCTATTCCTTCTCAGCCGTTCTGGCTCAGACTTTTGGCGGCCTGAGCTTGCAGAAGCATGCCTCTTCGGAACGGCCACGTGCTGTTGTGAGCTGGCGCTCTTTTCCGAGCCCTGCGGGTGCCTGCGGCCTTAACCGATGTTGCAAGTCGGATTCAGTTCAGATGCAGCAAGGGAACTCAGCCGTCCGCTGCCGCCGCCGCCAAGCGGAACGCGAAGAGGAGCAGTGACGATCCTTATCCTCCTGCTGGGCGCCTCTTCAGCAATGGAGAAGGTAAGACCAAGGACAAGATGCTGAATCACATCGGCGTCTTTCAGAAACGGTACGATCAGTTGTTCAAGTCTATGTTTATTCCGCGTGCTCCTGGTACTGGCGGTCGCGAGCAGCAAGTGCCGAAGGAAAGCGACAAGGAGAAGGTCATCCGCGAGCGGACCAGCGGCCTCGAGGCCGCCGTCCGCGCGGTCGGCCAAGCGCCCCTGCGCAGCACGCCAACGCGGGCCACAAGCTCAGCGTGGCGGGGGCCGAACGCGCAAAGTCGTCTCAATAGGTGGAAGAGCAGACACACATCATGGGACAGGCGCGGGGGAAGCTCGGTAGCCTCATGGCGCAGCAGCCGGTGGTCGATAGGGAGCTCGAGGAGCTCCACCGCGAGCTGGCGCGCAGCCTGCCGCGCAGCGCCGCCGCGCCCCAGCTCAGCTTGGACGGCTCAGGCCCTGGAGCTGACAGGGACGAGATGCAGGTCCTGCTGCAGTCGGGATGCCCCCCCAGGAGTACACATGGTTCATGCTTACGTATTCAGAAGTTCTTTGATTCGTTGGGGGCCAAGGCCCGGTCATTTCTGATTATTCTATCCTGGGCCTCTTCCTGGCCACGAGGGGGCCAAGAACAGTTAGAAACGAGCGCAATGAGAAATGAACGCGGTTAGACATGAACGACGTGTACACGAAGCTACCCGAGAAGCAGCAAGCACGGGTTGCTGCGGCGACTGCTCGCCCTCCTGCGTCGCTTCTGGTGTCTCCTGACGCTGATGTGGCTGATGCTGAACGCGAGCGCGCACGACAGGCGTCCCACTCGAGCATTTCGCGCACGGCAGGCAGCACGCTGATAGAATCTGCCCCCCACACCAGGCGGCAGTGAGCACGGCGACGGCGCAGCGGACGCAGCGGACTATGCTGATGGGGCCGCTGGCACCCCCGCGGGATGCGACGACAACGACATGGACGATTTGTCGTTTGCAGCCCAGCAGGTGGGGAAGCGCGAGTTCGCCGAGAAGGTCGCCGCGTCGTTTGCCAAGAAGCAGCGGGGGGGGGTAACAGCAGACATCGTCAGCGCGGTCAAGCTATCAGACCTTCTGCGAGTTCGCACTCCCTGCGGCTGGGCCCTGGGGAAGCTGAGAGGGGTGGTTGCAGCCTTGCGGCTTGCCTTGTGCCCGCGGTGGTTAGGCTTAGCGGGCCGTCTGGAAGGTCGCCGCGCGCCCGATCGGCTGGGGGGCTTGGGCCGCCGTCCACGACGAGGTCCAGTTCGGGTGCGTCTTCGTCAGGGCACAGTTTTCTTTCCGCGCTGCTGCGGCTGTCAGTTGTCTAAATATGGCTGGCTGCAGCCCCCTCCCCGCCCCTCCCCGTCTTGACCCCGACCGTGAGGACTTGTTCGGCAATGGAGAAGATGTGGCAACCTACGACGGACACACTTGGGGGACCCTGAGGAGTCGCCTGGCTGCGACTCCTGCTCGTGCTGTTCTGTTTCAAGAAAGCGGGTTCGTGGGCGACCTTTTGGGAGATGAGTGCGGTGCTGTCAGTAAATTGGGGCCAACTGTCGACCGAAATGGGGGGATGTCGTCACGCGAGCGAGTACTTCGGCTTGCGATGGCCCGATGGGGGAGGGGCCCTCGTTCCTACTCGAGCTATACTAAGATTAAATTAGATATTCCCGACTGGCCGGCGGTCACTATTGCGCGCGCGCTTTTCGCCAAGGACCAGGCGGTCCTCTGCAGGAGGGGCATTCGGGCACGACCCTCGTTGATGGAGCTGGGTTGGTTCGAAGATGGGGCGCTTTGCTGTTCGCCCCCCCCCCCTTCCTCTCGCGGTTGCGCCGGCGCCAGCTCTTTGGGCGCAGTCGATTTTTGCTTGGCTCCCGCCTCGAGACTTGCTGAGCAAGTTGATCGCGACCTGCAGTGGAGCGGGCGGCGGCGTCGCCCTGCCCACCTCCGCTTTAGGCAGCAAGCTGTTCGGCTGCATCAAGCAGCGCATCCAAGTCACCCGGGGCCCAGCCACGGGGCAGGGCCCTAGCTCGAGACGCCGCGGAGTGCGCGGCGCGAGCGCGCTTGGAAATCCAATCGATTATGCCCGGGATTTCCTCGCTCAGGCCCGGCGGGTCTCTTCCAACCGCCTGGAGCTTGAATTTGGCCCGGTTCCGGAGATGCCCATCGCGACTGCGGGGCGCGAAAGGGGGGGCGCCCCGAGCGAAGTGGGCCCCGATCTCTGCCGCCCCAAGAAGCGCATGCACCGAGCTGGTCGACCGCGGGCGGGTTCGGTTGCCGCGGCATGTTTCAGAGACGTTGGGTGCGCGTCCTAGGCCTCTGGATGCTGCCCAGGACCCCGGCGTAGACAGACCCAGAGGGGCGCTTTAGCCTCAAGATGCGCCGCGGCCAGCGCGGCACTTATCGCTTCGGCCCTGCCGAGGTGAGGGCGCGGCGACGCGTTTGGACGCCGCATTCTCGCGGGCTCGAGTTCCCGCGCGACGACGTCGCCTGCCTCGCTCGAGGGGTGAGCGCGCGACGTCCGCGGTCTTCTCGGCGATTTTGAAGGCGGCCGAGCCGACGCCCAGCAGGGCCTCGCCAAGTCCGCGCAGGACTCATGGGACGAATGGCGCGAGAAGGCTTCGAGAGAAGGGGCTAGCGCTATGCGTCGTTCAACGAATATGAAGTAGATGTGCGAGCCCGCGGTAATCCGGTCCTCACCGGGCCAGTTTAGCTGTAATTCCCAGGCTCCGTTGCGCGCCGAAGGCGAGACCCTCGCGCGCCCCCGGCGCGCCAGCTCCAGTGCCCCCAGACCGAAATGCCGGACCGCGCGCATCTTCCGAGGGCCAGTGCTGACGAGGTCCGCACAGTCAGCGCGAGTTTCCTCCTCTGTCGCCTCCCAGTCGTTGGATGGATTGCACCTCGAGCAGTTGCCGCTGGTGTCGCCGAGGCACTGGGAGCCCTGGTTCCCCTGTATCAGGCCGACGAAAACCTGGGCCCGTTTCCGACGCGGCCCTCCCGTTTGCTACCGCCCTTGTTGGAACGGCGCGAGGGGGGGGCTAACGCCGATTGTCGAATTCGCTAGCCCCGCCCGCGTCTAGTAGCGCGCGCGACGCCCCGTGCCTCGGAATTCCCGCGACGAATACCCCTGGCGGTTTTGTGTTTTCGGCCCAGGGGGCAGCGCCGAGGGCGCCGCGTGGCGCCAGGTTGCCAGAGCGGATATCAATTCGCATTGCAACCAGGTTTCAATGGGGGCCATTTGGGATGGCACCGCATATTCTGATTGCGTCTGCCTCGAGCTGCTCTGCTCTCGCTCCATGTCTTTCGGCGCCAACCTTGCGGCGGTGGAAGCGACGCACGAGCGTTTCGGGGCCCGGTGCTGACGCGTTTTGAAGCTCAGCTGGGGCTTTCTCATCGCGCTGCCATGTCTGGGTCGCCTGCAGGGGCATGCGACGCGCACCATTGTTTGTTTGTCAGGGCGCGCAGCATTGAAGCTTCTGATCCGTTCGGTTGTCCTCGCGCATGGGCGATGGTCCGCTCGCGACCGAGGGCGCCAGCGAGATCGACGCATTAGACGGGGTGTTCAAGGCGCCCGCGGCCGCGCCCATCACTTGTCGCGATTTTCTGCGCGTGCTGTTGCAGGTTGGCACGCCCGCCGCCGCGCCTGACAGCCCCCCGCTGGCGCGCGAGCTCGGCGAGCTGCTCGGCGGCGCGGCGGGGGCGGTCTCCGACGCGGCCGCCTCGCTTGGAACCGACCTGGCGGCGCGGCAACGGAGGTCGGCTCTGCGCGCTTTGTCGAGGCACAAGTAACGCTTCGAGCGAACGCCCCGAAGGCGTCGAATGTCGGAAAGGCGCCGCGAATATTGTCGGATCAACGTTGCGGGCGCGGCCCTTGCGGCCACGCCCGGGCCTGCAATTGTCCGGGTGGGCGATGCCGAGCACAGGATGCGCGGCGCCGCGCGTCGTCGCGCACTGCCCCCCCCACGGGGGGGAATCCATGATTTTTGTTGGGGTCACTTGCGTGTTGTATGTTGATTTGGTGGGTTTCGTTTGATCGCTTGGTTTGTGTTCCCTCTCTCGGTCATGTCGCGTTCTCTCTCGCCGTTTTCGTCGCCGCCTTACCCTGCAATGGAATCCTGGTGAATGGCCGCGCAAATTATTATATGTTCAACCCGCGCGCGAGAAATCAATTTGCAAATCGCACACACAATTGGTCCTAGCGAAAACCCGTCCACATGGGTTCTATGTGCAATCCGCCGAATAGGAATCAATCAGTCAATCGCTCACATAAGGGATCCTATTGAAAAGCCGCACAACAGGCTTTTTATGTGCAGTCCATACAATAGGAATCATCCGGCAAATCGTCCACACCAGGATTTCCTTTGAAAGGGGGCCAGGGGGTCTGGCATTTCATCATATTGGTGATACGTACATCGCATCCAACTCTAATCGAACCCCATGAGCAGCGGACCCATTCCTGGTAGGTTTCTAGTATAGGGGGCTCCAATCCGAATAGGACCCAAATAGAACTAGGCCCACGTATAATGTAAGTAGACCCCAGGTGCTGCCACCCTTCGTGGAGTTCTATTGGAGGTGGATCCACGTCTACTAGGATGCTAATAAAAGGAAATCCGCATTGCACGCACATCAATTACCCGTGACCCCGTCCATAGCAGTGCCCAGGTCGAGGTGGATCCACCTCTCATGCGATTTGATTATAGCGGGGTCCTTCGTCATTGTTCGGGTTATACTAAATCCCGCGTCCTCCTTAGAATGACTATGTGAGAGTTGGGCCCACCTCTAATAGGATGCCATTAGCAAAACACCCATTCCTGATACGGTGATCTGAGATATGGCTCCGCATGGCTTAGCAGGCATCGCCTGGCTTAGCGGGCTACCAAGGTGTTGGCAGAACTTAGCAAGGCTAGCAGGTGTCCGCAAAAGGTTGGCAGGTCTCAGCAGGGCATATCAGGGGCCAGCAGGGCCTTGTAGGGCTTGGTCGGGCTTGTCAAGGCAGCGTTGAGCTTGGCAGGTGGCTCGCAGAACTTACCGCGGGTTAGCAGAGGGCCAGCAGGGCTTAGCCGCGCTTAGCTGTGCTTGGCGGGGCTTGGCTAGACCTTGCACACCTCGGCAGGGGCCAGCAGGGCACATACCGGCATCGCTGTGGCTAGCACGCTGTGGCTAGCAAGGCTCAGCAGGGCAAGGCGTAGCAGCGAGTAGCAGGGGCTTAGCAGGGCTCCGGAAAGATTCTATCAGAGGTGGTTCCATTCCCCATGGGGTTCAAATAAAAGGGGACCATAATCATACACGATTGTATTCCGATGCTTCCTTTTTTGTTGGAATTCTTTTGGGGGTTGATCCACACCTACTGGAACTCCAGTCGAAGGGAATCCACACTGCACGCAACTCAAGTACCCGTGACCCCGCCAATCACAGGATCTCAGTCAAGGTGGATCCACCTCACAGGATTCTATTAGAGCTGAATCCTTCATTTTTGGATTGTATGACCTACTACGTCAAGCTTAGTTTGATTATGTGACAGGTGGACCCATCTCTAATAGGAATTTCACAAGCAATGGTCATCCTTGATGAAATTATCTCTGATGTGGCTCAGCATGGCTTAGCAGGCATCGCATGGCTTGGCCGGTTCTTGTGGTGCTGGCAGACTTTAGCAAGGCTAGCAGGTGTCAGCAAAGGTTGCCAGGTCTCAGCAGGGCACATCAGGGGCCAGCAGGGCTCGGTCGAGCTTATCAAGGCTTAGCTGTGTTGGCAGGTGGCCAGCAGGGCTTATCAGGTCATAGCAGAGGGCCACAGCTCTGAGCAGTGCCTAGCAAGGCTCTGCTAGGCCCAGCAGGGCTCAGAAGGAGGCCATCAGGGCTCAGCACGGCATCGCAGTGGCTAGTCTCAGGTGGCCCCAGGGATCCTGGATTCTAGAGGCGATTCCTTGCCCAACAGGATTCGAATGGAGGTGGATCCTCTTGGGATACAATTCCCCAGTCAGAGATTGCCTCTGTAGGGGTCCTAGCGGATTCATATGGTCAGGTTAGGCTCGCCGCCGATTTTCGCGGCACGCCCGGGTGCCCGGGGTGCCCGGGTGCCCGGGGGTGCCCGGGGTGCCCGGGTGCCGGCCCGGGGGTGCCCGCGGGTGCCCGGGCGTGCCTGGGGGCGCCCTGGTGCCCGGGCGTGCCCAGGGGTGCCCTATAGCCCTATAGCCCAGTAGCCCTACAACTCAATAGACCTATAGCTCTTTAGCCCTATAGCTCAATATTCATAAGGTTAGGTTAGGTTTGCCGCCGATTTTCGCGGCACGCCCGTGTGCCCAGGGGTGCCCGCGGGTGCCCGGGTGCCCGGTTGCCTGCTTTGATCGTCGGGTGGGTGTAAGTGCGGTAAGAGCGTTGTATATCCGATGAAATCGTTTCAACGAAGATGTATGTAGGTTCATGCTAGTTGACCTCACATATTCAACATATATAAAATATCGAACTTCGCATTCATCTACTTAACGTTTTGTTAGATAAGTATATTCAACAACATACCATACATACTACTCACAGAACCATCCATCTTATCAACTGAGCTATCGGGTACCACTGCCAAGATATATCGATACATACACCTCAACATACCCAACTTAGTAGCTAAGTCAGCTAAGTCGATGTGGGCTGTCCGATTCGGTTAACCCGAAATTTGCATAACTTTCTATGTTTTGCATGTTTGTTCTTGATATTGCTATGTTTCGGGAAAAAAACCACAAAAAACGTTTTAACAACTACAACACAACAGTTTTTCAGGACAGGGCGCCGCAGGTCGACGCGCCGAGCCGCCCTCAGGACGCCTGCGGGGCGCGGAGGGGAAGGGGGGAGAGGGAGAGGGGGGGGGATCAACTATTCTTCAAACTGCCTCCCCTCGGCGGCCATCACCGCCTCCCCTCTCCTCTCCTCGTTGTCGGCGGCCAGCCCGCCCCCGCTCCCTCCTGCCGCCTTCCCTCCCCGAGCCCGCCTTCCTTCTTCGGCGGCATATCCGCCCCTCCCTCCTGCACCTCTCTATCGAAGGGCGGCGCATCCGCCAGCGGCATATCCGCTCTCGCATGCGCTCGTTTTTTCCTTTTTCACGTGATGGCGAGCACATAGCCATCGTCCTGTAGTCGCCGATAAGCCGCCCAGGCTGGCGGGATCAGCTCGGCGGGCATCACGGCGACGTCGCCGCGCGGCCGCCACAGGGACGCGCCTGGGCATGGCGCGCGCACCCATTCCAGGGTCTCCACCAGCAGGTAGCTGGCGGCGCCAGCCTGCGCGCAGCAATGCACGATGTACGCCTCGCCGTCGCCCAGGAGAAAATCCTGAGGGCAGCAGCGCCTCGATTTTTGGGGGGGCACACGCATGTGCACCCCTAAATACCAAGGTTGGTTGCGCCGTCTGTCCTGGCTGCCGTACATCTGGCCGTCGATCGACGCCTCTCTGCTGGTCCACGTTTCAGCCCTGCGGAGGGGTTCCTCCTCCTCCTCCTCCTCCTCCTCCTCCTCCTCCTCCTCCTGGCGGCGAGCCGCCTCGGCGGCAAACCGCCTTCCCCTCTCCCAGCCCATCTTCCTCCACAAAGGGCATGCAAGGTTGCGCCCCGAGTGCCCGAACGTACTGTCCAGCTCTGGCGTGCGCCACGCTTTGGCGCGGGAGCGCGGCGCCTCCTTCGCTTCCTCCAGGAAGCAGGCGAGCATCGCCGTCAAGGCCGACCGCTCGAAATTCTCAGGGTTGTCGATCTCCTGCGACCTGGACCGAAGCAGGTTGTGCTTCCGCTCGAGTACGAAGGCGTCCAACCAGATGCCGTCCTCCGCAGGCTGGTCGGGGACGTGCCACAAATAATGATGCTTCGGCTTGATCAGGGCTGGCCCGTGCGCGGCTTTGTGCAGCGCCAAGGAAATCGAAACGGCCTTGGTCCAGACAGCTATCAAATTCGGCACGGCGCCGATCCTCAGGACGTAGCCGAACCGCCTGCCACCTAAGCGCTCGAGGATGCGCGCGGGCCGACGCGGTGCATCCTCGAACGCGCAGGCCAGCGTTTGCGTTTCAGCTGCGGCCGCATGTCCTTTTGCCCTGCATGTACAATTCGAGCATCTTCGCCATCGCCTCGAACGACCGCGCCGCAGCGTTCGCCATGCCGCTGGGACGCAGCTCTGTGTGCACCCAATGACGAATCAAAGGGAACACGGCCAAGCAATCCGACGCCTTGCCCACGAAGTGCGACGCCTTGCAGGTCGCTTTCTTCCGAGCCACGCTGAACAGAAACGCTGGCGGTTTCCTGCCGCGTCTGCCAGTCCGCCACGCCGAGCAGCGATCCCGCCACGTTCCCCACGCGTCGGGGATGACATCCCTCACCGCCTTGAGGAGCGCAAAGATTTCGACCTGCAAGGTCCCGCCGCTGGCCAGCATGGTATGCATGGGGTCCCTCACGTATGTGCTCGGCGGCGCCACCGTCCGCAACGCCTGGCACGCCACCAGAGAACGGTCATCCAGAGTGATGCCCATTGCCGTCTCCTTCGGGGGCCGGAACATCAGAAGGGAAGGAAGGGGGGGACATCAGAAGGGGATCGATGGAAATGTTTTCCTCCCTGGCTCCAGTCTCTCGATGTTCGCTCTGGTTGTCGTGTCCCGCAGCGACGCCAAATCATCATATTGCTGCAAAAACTCGTCTGACGACAGCGGGTCAAAGCGCGACGAGTCAGCGCACCAGAGAGGCACGAGGTAATCATCGTCGTCGTAGTCTGCAAGACATTCCGCCTGATCCAGCACAACGTTCTTGCATTGCAAGCACGGTCTCAGACCTGCAGCGCCCTTGGTGCAGAATGTCTCTTTTCCAGCCGCCTCGTCTGCAATCAAGCGGTGGAACTTGGCGAAAAAGTGCACGCCGCCGATTGGCGCACCGTGCTCCGACAGACTCTCTGGGCCCAGGAACAGCGCGCGAAGCAATGCCCGCGCCACGGCCGAGCCGCCGATGCTCTTCTTCACGACGACGCGCAAGGTGCCGATCGGCAGCCACGCAACCTCCTTCTGCAAGAAGGATCCGAACTCGAGGAAACTCGCATACACCGCGAGCTGATTCCGACGATTATCTATCTTCAAGGCGTTGCCCACGCCAATGTCGTCGTAGTACAGCAAAAGCCTCCACGGCCGATCGCGCGACACAGGGAAACGGCGCATCGCTTCCCAAAACATTGAACTCCAGAGAGGGCAGTCCGACAGGAGCCTCGGCATCAGCCGATGCGGCAGCGCCACGCTCCATCGGAAAGGCGTGCCGATCTTGGGCTGCAGCCGCACTGCGCTGATGAGATCGGCCACGGATGCCGTCTGCGATCGCTGCATGGCCCGAGCGCTCACGTCTATAGCATCGCCCGCGTCGTCGCCATGGCCAAGCGCAGTCACGATTCGCTCGAGCAAAGCCGCGGACACGCCGCGCAGGGCCAGACACTGTTGCAGTCGAGCCCGCTGCTCCACCTGCTTGTCCACCTGCAGGGCGCGTTTCCCCATTGCGCCGACGCCCGCGCGCGGGAGGGGCGGGGGCGGGGGGCAGCGCGAGGCCCAGCGCGGTTGAGAAAAACGAATTGCAGCCAGAGAGACGGAAGTGGAGGCGGGAATGGATCGCGGGGCGGAGTAGCCGCCGAAGGGCATGGCGGTGTAGCCGCCTGAAGGGTCGGGAGGGGCGGCGTAGCCGCCGAAGAGCGTGGGGGCGAGGGGGCATGGGGGGAGGGGGGAGGGGGGTGGGTGGGGGAGATTGCGGAGGCGCGAAGTGAGCGTAGCAACGGAACTTGCAAGGGAGATTTCTTTTTCTCGCACGCAATTTCGAGCTTGAGTTTCAAGCTCGGGTTCCAAGCCGCCAGCGCTCGGAGACGGGCGCGGCTGGCGGCTCGAGCTCGGGGCGGGCGCAGCGCGGGACGGGCGCGGCGGCGGCTGGCGGCTCTTAGTGCGGGTGCGCGTGCTGCCTCCAACTCCTCATCCACCTCCTCCTCCTCTCCTCATCCTGCCTCCTCTTCCTCCTTATCCTCCTCTATCGGCCCAGCCGATCGCCGCTCAGCTCTCCTGGTGCGGCTGGCGGCAGAAGAACCGAATGCCGCCTGGGATGTCCTGCACCGTCTGCTTCGACATCTGGCACAGCATCTTGCCGCGCTCCTCGGCGCGGCGCGCCTCCTCCATCATGCGCCGCGCCTTGTCGATGAGCATCTGGCCCTTGATGCCAACGGCGCGTGCATGGCGGCAACGATTGCGCCACTCGATGAAGCGCACCACGATGGTCGCCCAGCTCCACGCACTGCCACCCGTGATGAGCTCGAAGTCATCGACGTCGTACTTGTCCGCGATGCTCGCCATGGCGGCGCAAGACCGCGAAGGGGCACGACCTCGAGCGGCTCCACTTGAGCCACAAAGACTACGGATGAGGGGTGGGACGGTGGCAGATCATGTCATTGGGAAACGCGAGAGAACGGTGCGAGCGCGGTGGGCAGCAAAGGCGGCATCTCCGCCAAATGAAGGCAAGGCGGCATGTCCGCCAAGGGCTTGCGAGAGTGGAAAGGCGGCATCCCCGCCAAACGAAGGGCTGCGGTGGTAACGAGTGGGGTGGCGATGGCAACGAAGAAATGTTTTTTTCAACAACAATAACAATTGTACGAAATCACACACCTCGTCATGAGCGGCCCAACTGCCGCCCCTGCCAAGGAGCTGCTTCGCCTCTGCTTCGTCTCCGACCGCCAATCGATGGGATTCCCAACGGTGTCGCTGGCCTTCGCGAGCCACAGCTCGCGCGGTAGGGTCTCGGGCAGGACGCGCTCGAGCAGGAGGGAGTTATGCAAGCGCTTCGCCTCGCCAAGTGAGGCATCGGAGCGCGATGAGCAGCAAAGGCGGCATCTCCGCCAAATGAAGGCAAGGCGGCATGTCCGCCAAGGGCTTGCGAGAGTGGAAAGGCGGCATCCCCGCCAAACGAAGGGCTGCGGTGGTAACGAGTGGGGTGGCGGTGGAAATGTTGTTTCACCAACAATAACAATTGTACGAAATCACACACCTCGTCAGGAGCGGCCCAACTGCCGCCCCTGCTCACGAGCGGCCCAGCGGCCGCGGCTTATTCGGGTCCTTCTCCACCTTTTTCAGGCCGTACTTCATGATGTACTGGGCCACCATGGGGCGCTCAGGTGCTGTGCTTCTGCGCCTCCTTGAGCATCCCCGCGATGGCCCTCGCCGCCGAGCTCGCATCCTTCTGGATGCTGATGGCCTCGTCCTGCGTGATCGTCAACGCCACGCCGCTGTGCACGCGCTTCTGCGCCACCGCCTTCATGACTGCCACAGACTTCCTCGCCGCCTTCGCGTTCTTCACAGCCCATGACGGCACCTTGTCCGCCTTCTCATGCTCGAGGTACCCGTCCAGCTCTGTCTCGAGCCTCGTTGCGGTGCCGATCCACTTCAGCGCCAGGTTTTTCTCCTGCGTCTCCTTCTTGGCCTGCTCGGCCTTCTCCCTCGCTTCCTGTCGCCTCCGCTCCTTCTCAGCGTCCTTATCCCTGCGGAGCCTTCGGGGTTGTCCGAAAATGACAACACTTCGAGCCGAGCGAAATCAATAACCCGATCCGAACCTGAAGAGTTGAACGGAAACCGAAAACGAATGCGAAGCCCAGGCGACACCCCTGCGTTGAACCCCCAAACGGCCTGCTCTTGCTCCTGTCCTTGCTCTTGCCGCGGCTCTTGCTCCTGCCCTTGCGGCGGCTCTTGCTCCTGTCGCGGTCGCCGCGCGAGCGGCTCCTGCTGCGGTTGGTGTCGCGACGTCTGTCGCGGCGTCTGCTCCTGCTGTCGCGCCTGCCCCTGCTGTCGCGCCTGCTCATGCTGCGCCTCCTCCTCCTGCGGCTGTCAGACCTGCGCCTGCGGCGCCGCCTGGATCTGGACATGTCGCTCTCGTCGCTTCTGTCGCCCTTGTCGCCGCCGTGCTCTGCGACGCCCGTCGAGGCCGCTGCCCGCGGGCCGCTCTGCTTCGCCTGCGTCCTCTTATCGGTGTACAGCTCGTTGCGCACTGCGGCCTCCACTGTCTCGCTCCAGGCCGCCTCCAATTGCGGCCTGTACGTCCACTCCCCGAGATCAGGGTTCCACCTCTTATCCTGCACATTATCTTCAATCTTTTTCGCGTCGAAGCCGTCGTGCGCCCACTTCCTCAGCGGAAGGTACTTGCCACCCTTGCGGACGCGCTCCTCCTCCATCCGTTGGACAGTGATTGAGCTGACCACGAAGGCTTCAATGCGATCGAGGTTCGACAGCCCAGGATCTTCTGCCAGATCCTTGTAGAACTGCTGCTTGAACTCACTCTTCATTTTGGCGAAACACTTTGGCGGCCACTGTCCGAACCTCCGAGAAAGGCGCACCCCGTTCGTGTTGCACGCGTCGCACTGGTAAGTCGACTGGCCCTTCGCCCTGATCCTGTAGTTGCACTCCTTTGCCGTGCGACAGCAGCGGTTGCAACGCACGATGCTATCCTCGATGCCATGCACATCCACGAACTCCCCTACCTGGGGAGCGCCTGCTGGCGGATCGTCCTGAGCTGCCTCCTCCTCCTCCGCCTGCGGCGCTGCCGCCTCGGGCGAGCGCTCCTCATTCTCAACCTTGGCTACCGCGCCCTGCGGTGGAGCCTCTTCCTCCTCAAGCTCACGCTTGGCACTCTCAAGCTCATCCTGTTTGACGCCGAGCTCGGAACCAATCTCGTCGCCGCGCTCCTCGGAGCCCGATGCCGCCTCTGACGCTGCGTCGTCCGGCTCTGGTGGCAAAGCCGCTGCGCCCTGAGGAGGCAGTTCTTCGGCGGGAGCTGCGGCTGACGCAGCTTTGCGAGCCGTCCTCAACGCTGCGGGGTGCTTACCTTTGCCCTTGCCTTTGCTTTTCCCGCGTGCCTTCGGCGGCCCTGCGTCGGTCAATGCGAGCGGCGGCACAAGCTGTCCAGTCAGTGTCATCTGCGTCCCCGATAGCTTAGCTTTCCCACGGGGCTTCGCTGCGGGCGCCTTGGTCATCACTCCCTTGTTTTTCGGCCTGGCTGCTCCGAACATCACTGCCAGAGAATGCTGCTGGTGATCTTCAGCGGGCGGCGTCCCCGCCATGGCGGCGTGACCGC
Source organism: Prorocentrum cordatum (assembly GCA_963575745.1). Taxonomy (NCBI): domain Eukaryota; class Dinophyceae; order Prorocentrales; family Prorocentraceae; genus Prorocentrum; species Prorocentrum cordatum. The sequence goes on along the minus strand of CAUYUJ010001914.1, from coordinate 374,811 downwards.
CTTGGCACGCGAGAAGCCGCGCGTCGCGCGCGGCCCTGATGCCAAGATGAGCTGGACGCGAAGCGATGACGAAGAAAACGCGCGGTAAGTGAGGCGGGATAGCCGCCAGCGGAATAGCCGCTTCAAAGGTGGAGGGAGGGGTGGAGTGAGGTATGAAGGGGGCGGCATATCCGCCAGCGGACTCGCCGCTTGAGAGGGTGCAGGGGCGCGGCGAGGGAGGCGGATTGGCCGCCAGCGGACTAGCCGCTCGAAGCGTGGCGGACGCACGAGGTGATACGGATACTGAAATGAATTGCGCGCAACATGACAACCACACAAAATTGACATCATGTTATCATATGTTATCATATGTTATCAGGCGTGTGATAACACCATGCTAACACATGATAACACCTGATAACATGTTATCAGGTGTTATCAGGTGTTATCAGGTGTTATCAGGCGCGTGATAACATCTGCTAACATATGATAACAGCCAACTTTTTTTTGCCAGTGCATGGCGGCGGCGTAGCGGCACGTCCGCCGAGTTAGTTAAGCGGAGCAGCAGGGGCGGAGCGGCGCCCTGCGCTACCGACCGCGGACGGCGCCGCGTGCTTCAAACCGCTGCCTGAGCGGCAGCGAAAAGACGGGCGAGCGCGGAAGCGAGGCGCGCTGCCTGAGCGGCAGCGAAGAGACGGGCGAGCGCGCGCAATCGGGGCGCGCTGCCTGAGCGTCATCATATGCAAGGCGATGGGGGGGTGGGCGGACATGGCGATGCAGCACATCCAGAAAATAGCCGCACTCATTCTTATGCGGATGCAGTTTTCTCCACCCAGCCCTTTTGCCAAATCCCATCCAACCGCCCACCTGTCTTATCCGCCGAAGTTCCCTCACCTTCCTCCCGCTCCGCTCGTCCACTCGCCCCCATATCGCCTTGCATTGGGGGGCGGCTACTCGGCCGCCTGCGTGGCCAAAATTCACCTCGGCGTGGCGGCCTTCACGAATTGAGTGCGGATGGAGTGTGTGGGGGTGTCCTAATTTGTTCTGACACAGGGGTGTGGATTGAAATTGCGTTGGAGGAGTGGGAGGGGGGCGTGTAGGGCCGACGCGTCGCGCCGCCTGCGCGAATGAGGCTACTGATGCTGAGGCGACATCAGTGCTGCCAGCCGTGCACCTGCACCTACGAGGTCGCGTTGCGCACCAGCCAGCTCGCGAGCACGTCCTCGCACTCGGCGATGCATTGCTCCTCTTGGCGGAAAGCGTTCACCGCGCGCTCCGCTATCTGGGCGCACATCTGCGTCGCAGTACGCGCGCGGCGCAACGAGTCGAGCACAGCCTGGCACTGGGTGCCGTTGAGCACCACGATGCTATCGGGCGACATCTGGCTGGCCAACGCCGTGGACATCCTCATGCCCGCCGTGGCTGACGAAGCTGCGCCTGACGATCCGCTGCCCTCCGAGAACGCGTCCTTCAGCTGGTGCGAGCGCTCCACGCGGGATTGTGGAGGGATTGGCGCCAGCTCGACCTTCGGCGCCCCCTTGCGCCTTTTGGCGGAGCCCCAGTTGGCCTTCTCCTCCTCCCATTGGCGCCACTCCGCGAGGTCGACTTCCCACGAGTCGGGCTCGAGTGCGACAGCAGCTACCTCCGCTTCGTCCTCGCTCAAGTCGTGGTACGGCGACACGCGAAGGTGGTTCACCAGCTTGTTCCTGGCCGCCTCCACTGTCTCTCCCTGGAACCACTTGCCGCCCCTTTTGCAGCTGCTGCTCTGTGGGCACTTGAAGCCGAACATGACGGTCTTCTCGCCCTGCTGGCCTGCCATGGCGGCAGGGCGAGAAGTGCACGGCTAGCGCAGGGGCGGCGTGGGGCGCGAGCCTGTGCGCGCCTAGATTCGAGCCGATACAGCGTCCCAACAACAAAAACATACATGTGTAAGAGGCGCGGTGGCATCGCACATTTCGGGATGCCAGCAGGCGGCGGCGGCGGTTTAGCCGCCAATGGAGGGCTCAGGGCGGCGTGGCCGCCAATGGGCGGTTTAGCCGCCAATGGGCGGCGTGGCCGCCAATGGAGGCTTCAGGGCGGTTTAGCCGCCAATGGGTGGCTCAGGGAAGGACTGGTGTTTTTTTCCAACCGCATAGAACAAACCCGATGCGCCGATGCTCGTATCTGAACGGCGGTTGTCCGCCAGGCGGGGGGAGGCGGCGCGTCCGCCAATGAGATAGATCGGCAACGAAGAGAGGGGAGGAGAGATGAGATGAGACGAGGCGGGGAGAGGCGGCGCGTCATGACGCGCCAGCGCGGATAGCTGCAACTATCCGCGCTCGAATTACGGAAGCTATGCACCCCAGCCCGCTTGCAGGTCCACGCGATCACCCTACAAGAAGACATCTCGGCGGGCGGGCGGGCGCGGCTTCGCTGGCGGTGGTGCCATCTTGCTTGTCGGCTGCAGCCGACGCCCTGCCCTCGGCTGCACCATGCTGGGCTTCCCTGCTGGCGGCTGCCTGGTCTTCGGCGGCGGCGGCCCCATGGTCTTCGGCGGCGGAGGCGGAACTGGAGGGTTCATATTGCCAGTCCTCCACGGCGCCTGCTGAGGCATCGTCTTGGGCAAGTTCGGCGCCTTGGGCTCCCGATGCATCAGCTGAGGCTTGGGGACGTGCGCCTCGCGCACCCGCGGCGCTGCCTTGTTGCCGTGCAGCTTCGCGTACATCTCGCGCTTTGCGCCACCTCGGTTCCCCCAGCGCTTCGCATTGGCGCGCCACGCCTGGCCCTGCCACGTCTGCGGCCCGCCCATGGCGGGGCCAGGCGGGCCGCGGTCGCGGAACTTCTTGTAGTCGTACTTCATCTGGTACTCCTTGAGCACGGCGAGCACGTTCTCCGACCGCCAGTCGATGGGATTCCCAACGGGGTCGCTCAGCCAGGCTCGCAGCTGCGTCCTGAACGCCTCCACCGCGCTGGGATGCGCCTCCACCGCCTCGGGGGGCTCTTCCACCACAGGCGTCGCGCCCCGCATGTGCGACGCGAGCTCCTTCACGAGAGCCGAGGGCGGGAAAGGCCGCTGCCGCGGGTCCCGCGGCGGTGACGTCGGCCCCCGCCTGCGCGGCGGCGTCGACGGTGCCCGCGGGTGGCGCGGGCTGCGCGATCGCGCTGGCTGCGCCGCCAACGTGGGCGCGCTGGCTGGCCGACTGCCGCTGGCGGAGGAAGACCGATCCCCTGCGTTGTTGTCCACGCCCGCAAGGTCGGAGAGCAACTGCATCGCTGGCCCGAACATCTCCTGCGCCGAATCGCCAAAACAGTTCGACCGAGAGCGGCCAGCCAGTTTCGCGCGCGATGCGCGCGTCCCTGGCTACCGCACGCGGGGCCACTTGTTTTGGCGATGCAGCTGCCTCCAACGCGTCGAACGCGCTGTCGCTGTCTGCCATGGCCGCGGCCGCAGTGCGAGGCGCCGAGCGCGACGCGGTGGCTGCGGCGCAGCCTCGGCGCGCGGGCCCCAGCCCACGCGTCGGCGCGAAAGGGGGGGGCCGACCCCGCGCGGGCTCGCGGGCACCCGCGGGCCGCGGGCTTGAACCGAAATGGAATCGGACGCGGAAGCGAGACTTCGGGAGGAGGGGGAGGGGGTTGCCCATGGACCCATTGAAGTCTTGGAGCTCCTCGAGCCCTCGGGGGCCTCTCAGAAGGGCCCCGCTGGTTCTTGCGACGGGGTCTCGGGGGAGGGGGCAGAGTGAGGGTGGCATTGGGAACCAGAAATATAAGTGAACTGGCGTCCCTTTGAATGTGCAGGTCTTGGTTCACTTGTTTTCGTCGTTGAACGGGCGGTGGCAACGTCGGTGCCTTCGCGCGCGCCCATGCCATTCTGGGTGAACGCCTTCGCCGTTCGAGCAGTGGGCGTCTCCCCGACGTTAGTTGGCGTGGGATCCAGTGCCTGACAGCGGAGAGGGGGGCGCAGGGACGTGGCGCGGGGGCGCGGAGTGGGCCGAGTAGGGGAGGGGGGCGGCGGCATGTCCGCCTGAAGGGCGGAGGAGCGCAAAGGGGTGGGGCGGGGGCGGCATGTCCGCCACGAGTTGGAAGGCGAGAAGGCTGCGCTACAAGGCGGCATATCCGCCACGAGGCGGCATATCCGCCACGACCTTTTTGTTATCCCGAGGCCGCCCCGTTGGCCTGGAGAGTTGAAGAGTCGTAGCGCGAATTACTCGCCGCGCGCCCTGGCGGCGAGCTCCTTCTTGACCAGCTCCTCCGCCTCCGCGATGGCCCTGGCCTCGGAGCGATCGGGCGCAACGAGGCAGCAGGGGGCGGAGGGGGCGTCGAGGCAGGGGCGAAAATGAAGAGAGCGCGGAGGAGGGCGTCGAGAAGGGCGTCGGTGAGAATCTGGCCTTGTCGGCCTCATCGCCCGCGATGTACTTCAGGCTGACGTTGCTGCCAGGGGCGCCGACCCTGCCGCTGCGGAACTGCACCTGGGGGGCGGAGCAACGATGAACAGTCGCCTGAAAGGCGGCGGGCGCGCAAACTGCGACCCCAGCGGGGCTGCTGGGAATCGCCGCGCGCGCCCGACGCCTCATCGGTGGGAGGTTCAACCCCGCTCGCCAAGTTGCGTGTGGTCTGCATCTCCCACCTCGGCTTCGCCCACTTGCGCTGCTTGTCCTTCCCAGCCGCGCCGTCCGTCTTCTTGCCCGTGGGGAGCGGCGTCTTCTTAGCCACGTTGCCCGTGGCAGGCGGCGTCGTCTTCTTTGCCGCGTTGTCATTGCCAGGCGGCGTCGTCTTCTTAGCAGCATTGCCCGTGGCAAGCGTGGGGGCCTTCACCGCCTCGGCGTTCTTTTTCGTCTTGACCGCCTTCGTCCTCTTATCCATGGCCGCGACCATGGCCAGAGCCGCCTCCGTCGGGGTCTTCTTCAGAGAGCCTGCGGCGATGCCGACCTTCTCAGCCTTGGGCGGCGGCGTCACGGCGACGATGCCGAAGTCGGAGTCGGAGTCGAGCTCGATCGGCAGCTCATGCTTCTTCTGCTTCTTCGCCGCGCGGCTCTTGCTGATCGAGGCCGTCTGGGCGGCGGCGGTGCTCAATAACGGCTGACAGTCGGCGGGTTTGCCGCCATCGTGTGCCGCCAGTGCTGCGTCGACGGCGCATCCGAACTCCCCGCCGCCATCGAAAGCTGGTGGTTCGAACCTGCTCGTTCTTGCAACGGCTCCTGCGGCTGCTGCGTCTGCGAGCGGTCGATCAGCTGGATGGCTGGGTTGGGCCAGCGGCCGCCGCTGCGCGAAAGCCCCACCTGAAATCAGGCGGATCACCGCCGAACGAAAATATCCCCCCCCCCCCATCCCCCTAGGGGGATGGGGGGGGGGAATATTTCACAACACGCCCTCGATCCAGGCATCCAGAAACGCACCCCGCGCCGATCCAGGAACCCACCCCTCGACCCAATACCAGGTGTCCCGCGGGGGAATGCGTTCTGTTATTCCCCGTGGAGCCGTCGGCCAGCGCCCAGAGAACGAATCGGCCGCCGCGATGGGGAGGTGCTGCTGAGGAGAGCCGCCGCCTGGGCCGTGGGATGGCTGCAGCCCGCCGCGGGCGGGCGCAGGCGCGGGCAGCGCGAGGTGGCCGCTCTTCTTCCCTGCACGGAGATTAATCAGCTTCGCAATCGTCACCATCTCGACGGGATTTATCTGCGGCGCCGTCGCTCCAACACCTGGCGGGAAGGCGTCGACGTACGTGATGGGGTACTGAGACTGGAGCCTCCCAGGCGTGATGGGGAGAGCCTGGATGCCATCCCTGGGCGGCGGCATCGTCGCCACGAGATTCTTGAACGAGGATTTCACTGTGGCCAGATATGACTGCAACAGCTCCCTCGTGATCTCGCCCGTCTCCACGCCTGTCTGCTTGCACACCAGCAACAAGAATGCTGCCATATTGGCGGCCGTCGGGCAGCTCGGATGCCTCAAGCCAAGCGCCCCGAGGTGCTCTGAGAACGCCGCCATCTTGGCAGTGAAGCCCGAATGCGGCGAGAGCACGAACTCCCACAACTGAGGCGTCAGAAATTCAATGAACCCCTCGTAGTTCTGGAGCTTCCTCCCCTGCAGGCTGCCCGACGACAGAGCCTGCAAGAAGTCTCCCAGCTCGGACTGCGCCCACCCCACGCCGCCGCCCAAAGCAGCAAACTGCGCACTCTGGAGCTGCGACCAGCGCTGGGACGTCGCCGCCTGGATGCAGGCAGGAAGGTGCTCCGTCGCACTGCCGCGCGCTACGAACGCCGCCCGCGCCTCCTCCAGGCGGCCTCGAAGGATGCCCTCCATGGCAGCGATGCGGCGCGACCGCGCGCCGAGCGGAGTGCGCGACTCCCCGCGCGCGCACGCCGCCCGAAGCCCTCGGAGGAGGGCTCGCCAAAAACGGATCGAGCCAACGCGCGTGCGACGGACATATCCTACTCCTGCTCTTCCTGCTCCTCCTCCTCCTCCCCCTCCTCCTCCTCCTCCTCCTCCTCCCCCTCCTCCCCCTCCTCCCCCTCCTCCTCCTCCTCCTTCTCCTCTTCCTCCTCTCCCTCCTCCTCCTCCTCCTCCTGGGTGAGGGGGGGCGCAGGGGGGAGAGGGTGTCGAAGGGGGGGCGGGGGAGGGGGTGCCGAAGGGTGCGCGGGGGGGAAGAAGAGAGCTATGGGGGAGGGTGGGTCAAGGAGAGGCCAGGGAGGGGAGGGGGGAAAGGGGTGGGCGGCTTGCCGCCGAGGGGGTGGAAGGAGGCGGCAAAGCAAGCCGCCGATAGGGCGGTTGGGAAGAAGCGGTTTCCCGCCACGAGGAGGAGAAGGCGGTTTGCCGCCAGAGGAGGAGTAGGCGGTTTGCCCCCAGAAGGGGTAGGCGGTTTGCCGCCAGAGGAGGAGAAGGCGGTTTGCCGCCAGAAGGGGTAGGCGGTTTGCCGCCAAAGGAGGAGAAAGCGGTTTGCCGCCAGAAGGGCGGTTTGCCGCCACGGAGGGGGAGAAGGCGGATTGCCGCCATGGGGGGGGGGAGAAGGCGGATTACCGCCGACGGAGGACGAGGCGACGGAGGAGAAGGCGGTGCGCCGCCTAAGGAAAGGGGGGATAAGGGAGGGCCGAAGACACATGGATAAACATTTTCCTCCTTCCCTCCCCCCTCCCCGCGGGCATGCGCGCAGCCCGCAGCGCCGCGGCCGCGAGGTACAGCAAGTACCTGCGGCGCCTCGGTCCTGAACAACTGAACAACAACAACAACGGAAATTCAATGGATTTCAAAAAAGTTAAGAATAAAAAATACGCAAATGATTAGCAAAAACACGAATATGTTCAGCCCCATCGACTTAGCAGAGATATCTAACTTAGTATATACTTACATCTACACTTACAAACACCATAAGTATTGCATATGCACACATGAGATGCGCGATCAACAAGTGTACGTTCTATGGCTTAACTAAGATTATGTAAGATGAACGCTCTTACCGCACTTACAGCCACCCGACGATCAAAGTGGGTGCCCGGGCGTGCCCGGGGGTGCCTGGGGGTGCCCGGGGGTGCCCTATAGCCCTATAGCCCAATAGCCCAACATAGCCCTACAACTCTATAGCCGTAAAGCTCTATAGCTCAATAGCCCTATAGCGCTATAGCCCCCTTGGCCCTAAAGCCCTGATTGGGTTTTTTCTTCGGTAGCTGTATATTACAGTCGCTGTCAATCTTAATCAGGTTCTATGGAAGTGGGCCCACTTCTACTGGGCTTCTGGTAGAGGTGGACACTGTTTGTTTGCTTGTACACGCGGCTTCATCCTTAGCAAGTTTCCTTACGAGGTGGACCTTCCCTGATAGGACTTTAAATATATGCGCGTCCTTAATTGATCGTAGTTTCTTCCAGGGTTGCTAAATCATAGTTGTGGATCGGCTAGAATTGGGCCCACCTCTAATAGGTTTCTAGTAGTCATGGGCCTTCCCTGATCGAATTACATTAGAGGTATCTCCATCCCTGATTTGCTTTAATTGCAAGTGGTTCCAAGTCTGCTGTGGTTCTGTTAGAGGCGACGCCATCCTTTAAAGGATGACGTTCCAAGCTGATATCCCTGATCGGACGTCTGTCGAGGTGGCCTCATACATAATACGATTAGATTAAGGTGGGCCCATCCCTACCAGGACGCTGTTAAAGGTTGCTCAATGTTTAATTATCCCGGCAAAACAACCTAACAGCGATGTGTAGAAGCATATCTGGAAACATTGCCCTTGAGATTCATGCAGGAGCCCTGGTGTAGAATTCTGGTGTCCTCGCAGTCGCTCGTCCTCCTGCTCGTCCTCGCATGAAGGATTCCTCGTCCTCCTCCTCCTCCTGCTCGTCCTCCTTCTCCTGCTCCTCCTCCTCCTCCTCGTGCTCGTCTTCGTGCTCCTCGTCTTGCTCGTCCTGGTCCTAATCGTGCTCTTGCCCCTGCTCCTCCTACAGCTGGCTCCGGGCATTGAAAATGCGGCCCGGGAGTGAGTTTTGGGAATTCGAAGAGCACGAAGTGGCCTACAGTTGGCTCTGGGCATTCAAAATGTGGCCCGGGAGTGGACTTCTGGGAACTCGAAGAGCACGAAGTGGTTGGTTCCGGGCATTCAAAATGTGGCCCGGGAATGGAGTTCTGGGAACTCGAAGAGCACGAAGTGGCCTACAGTTGGTTCCGGGCATTCAAAATGTGGCCCGGGAATGGAGTTCTGGGAACTCGAAGAGCACGAAGTGGCTTACAGTTGGTCCGGGCATTCAGAATGTGGCCCAGGAGTGGAGTTCTGGGACCTCGAAGACCACGAAGTGTGTAACTGTTGGCAAACAAATACCCGGCACCCTCCCCCGGATCGCGCCCAGACCCCATCTGGGGCGTCATGATGCTCTCTTTTGACCCTATTAGAAACCTATCAGTCTTCGCTGTTAAGTAAAATGGATTGCGTTAGAAGGTGCAACGTCACCAGTGGTATTATCTCTGAGGTGGCTGCATTCTCAATCGGACATTAGTAGAGGTTGCCCCATCCGCAATTGGAGTCACGCAGAGGTGGATCCATCCCTCAGGTGGCCCCATCCTTGTTAAGACAATGTTCGAGGCCGCTCCACCGCTAAGAGGATTTGATCCGAGGTGTGCCCGATCCAACTTTAGAGTAATACTACTGAGGTGGGTTAGTCGCTGATAGGAGCCGATTGCGTAGCGGTGGTCCCATCCCTAATAGGATTTCATCGGGGCGGGATCCAAATCTCACAGGGCCGTGTTAGAGGTGCCTTCATCATTGATCGAATACTACTAAAGGTGGCTCCACTTCTATTGGGATTCTGTTCAAGGTGGCTCAACTCTAACGGAATTAAATTACAGGTGGCCCCATCCCGAACAGGATCCAAGTAGAGGTGGATCCACCGATGATACGATTCTCTCAGAAGTGAATTCGTACTTTATAATTTCTTCTCGCGGACGGTTTTACCCTTAATAGGCATCCGTTAGAGGTGGACCCACCCTTCGTAGGATTAGATTAGAGATGTGCCCATCGAGAGAGAAAGAGAAAGAGAGAGAGAGAAAAGCAAAAAGGGGAAGAGAAAGCGAGATAGAGAGAGAGAACAAAACAAACGATATAGAGAGAGAGAACACATCAAACAATCAAGCTTCCGAATCGTCCCTTATTCCCCCCCTCTTTACCGCCGCGGCATTCCGTTTCATGCGAAGTTGGCTTGTTGCGGGGGGGCCGCGTGGAGGGCGAGCGCGGCCCTTCTTTTGCACTGGGCGCGCGTGGTCTGGTTACCTCTCACCTCTCCCACCACTTCTCTCTACATCGTGGAAGAACCATGCCGAACGTGGCGGGCTGTCCATTGCGACGACGGGGTCGTTTGGAAGAGCTCGCGCGGGCCCCTCCAGTAATTGCATGGTCTCTCGCCTGGACTGGTCGGCGCTCCACGTCGGCGCTGACGCGGGCGGATGATGCTGATGGAGCGGTTCCTGCCGCTAGCACGGGCCATGACCTCACAGCCGTTGCTGTGGTACAGGGTGGGCGAGGCACTGTGCATGTGGGAGGCGCACCGACCGTGGCGGAGGGCCCTGGGCCTTCTGACGGTCTTGTCGCGGACCCCAGGCATGTGCTCTGACAGGTTGCTGAATCTTTGTGGTCCGGGGACAGCGAGGGCCCACTCGCACCTCTGCCTCGGAATCCTTGTGAGGATGGCTCAGACAAATGGTCGTGTTATGAGGGGCCAGCCCTGCTTCTGCGTTTTCCAGGATGGACTTCACTTTACTGCTTCCCCCTTGCATCTCGTCGTGTGGAGCCCGTGGTGATTGCATCCACGGGCAGTAATTATTGCCCGGCCTCCCGACTGTCCTGACCGGCCGCTCAAGGCCTCGGGCTACGCTTGTGGCGCGAACGACACGAGACAGCCTGCGCCGTTTGCCCCTCGGCCATCTGGGCGGGCTCGCCCGCTGGCCTTTCATGTATCCCGCGCCCTCTAGGAGGAGGAGGAGGAGGAGGAGGAGGAGGGGGAGGAGGAGGAGGAGGAGGAGGAGGAGGAGGAGGAGGAGGAGGAGGAGGAGGACGACGACGAGGACGACGAGGACGACGAGGACGGGGACGACGACGAGGACGACGAGGACGACGAGAACGACGACGACGACGAGGACGACGACGAGGACGACGACGAGGACGAGGGCGAGGAGGAGGCGGGCAGCGTTGTCCGACGAGCACCGCTGGGCGCCACGTTTGTTTCGGGGAGGTCGCTCGCACGGCGCGACCTCGATCGTGGGCGTAACTGTTGCCCCCTTCGGTCCTGCCTCACGGTACGCAGAGTGAAAATTCTCCTCCTCCTCCTCCTCCTCCTCCTCCTCGTCCTCCTAATCGTTCTCCTCCTCCTCCTCCTTCTCCTATTCCTCCTTCTCCACCTCCTCCTCCTCCTCCTCCTTCTCCTCCTCCTCCGCCTCATACGCATCGTCGCCCTTCTTCCAAGGATGCACCGCCTGGACACACAGTCGAGGGTGCGACCTGGCAGGAAATGCAGCTCCTCCAGCTCTTGGACGCGGAGGACTGCCAAGGCGGCCCGACAGACGGGACCGCCACCTTCAAGTTTGACCTGACCGGCTTGCCTCTCCTGCGGTACCACACCTACGTGTTCAGCGTCCAGGTCCACAGCCCGGAGCACGCGTCGGCGTGGTCCCAGACGTCCGAGCCGTTGGAGTTGATTCTGCCCTCTTTTGGCTCCGACGACGGGCCGGAGGCGGGCTTGGAAGACCCGCGCCAGGGCCCATCGACGGCCGTGGCGCTCTGCATCAAGGTCGCTGGCGTGGGGTACGACGGCCTGGCCGCAGACGAGAGCCTGCGGCGCCGCTTCGAGGGCGTGGTGAGGAGAGCGGTCGCGGAGGAAGCGGGCGAGGGCGTCCAGGCCGAGGACGTCACGCTCGAGCTGTCCCGGGGGTCCGTGGTCTGCGCCGTGACGGTCGCGGTCCCCGAGGGAGCCAGCGCGGCGGCAGTGCAGTCGAACCTGCGCGCCTTTACCACGCTGAACGATCGAATTCTCCGTGGGCTTCAGGCCGTGGAAGGGATGGAGCAGGTCTCGAGCGACAGCGTGGACGTCGTCGTCGTCGCCGGCCCCGAGCTCGCGCCAGCCGGCGGGGAGGCGAGCGCAGAGGAGGCGGCCGCGGGCACCCGCGGGCAGAGGCAGGGGCCCCTGGAGGCGGCCGTGAACTGCGCAGACCACAGCGACACCTCCGAGTGGCATGTGGAGCTCAGCTGGGCGGCGCACAAGATGGCTGGCGGTGAGGCGTTCCCCTCCCTGAGCACACTCCCCGTGGAGTTCCAGGTGTCCTACGTGATCCTGTCGGAGCGCCCCTGCACGGGCGACGGGACCGACGCGGGCGCCCTGGGCTGCCAGGAGAAGACGACGCGCTTCGCCGGCCACGCCTGCTCCTTGAAGGACAGCTCGGTCGCAGCCGAGCGCAAGCGCTCCGCGGTCTGCCTGGAAGGCTGGATCGAGCCGCGAGAACGGCGTGTGGTGCGGATCTTGCCGAGACACAGGCTGCCGCACATCCGGTGCGACGTGCGCGTGTTCGTGGCCTGCCGGTGCCCGGTGATCACAGGGCCGCGGTGGTCGGAGGCGATCTACTCGGTGGATGTGCTGCTGCCGCGGCTATCGCTGCTGCCCCTGCCTGTGCCCCAGCAGCTTGGATCGAGTGGCCTTCGGCCAATCCCGCCCACCGTGCCTGGGTTACGGGTCAGAGGCCGCTTGGATGCATGTTCATGTTTGAGCACTCTTGGGCGCGAGAAAATCTGTCGACAAGACTCGGGGAACCGCGGGAAAGCCACGGGGAGCCCAAGGAGGTGTAAGAATCTTGGGTTCGGGCCTCTTAATTCTTCATCCTGAGGATCGAGGGCTGGGGACTAAAGGGACCCTGACGACACTTCAACTCGTGCCTTGCAGCACGGTGGCGGATTCCTAGAGATCCAGTCGGAAGGCCTCGCGATGGACGTGGGCAGTTCCATGGATGACAGCGCGGACCAACTCTCGTGCATTCTCCGGGTGCCAGACATTGCCGTGGACATCGCAGTGGTCAGTGCCGATGAGCCTCCAGCGGAACGAAATCTCATGTCCATCCCAAACTCTGATGGTTCTGTCGAGTCGGATCCAGAGGCCCATTACGTGTTGCAGTACCGACTCAAGTCTTCGTCGTTGTCCTACTTCGGCGCCTCTTCCGTGCCCCATATGGAGGAGCACGAGTGGCGGACTGTGCCAGAGGCGAAGATCCTCTCCGGCAAGGGCGAGGGCCGCATGTACTTGGTCGCAGGTCTCCAGGAAGGCCTGAAGGACATCGCGCAGTCGATGCAGGACAAGGCCATCTGGGCCACGTACCGCGTCGCGTCCCTTCGCACGAGCCACTTCGGCTACGCCTCCGCGCCCACCCTCGTGTCTCTGCTGCCGCACCCATCGAAACCAGAGGTGCAGATCGAGTGGATCGACGCCCCCTGCCTCGACGGCGCGCGCGTGCGAGTGTTCGCGAGCTGCATCGCCAGCAGCCAGGCGTACCAGCTCAGGTTCCGCAGGGCCGACGTGGACCCTCGCGACAGGGGGGCCTGGACCGTATGCGAGGTGGGCGTGGTCAACTCGTCGACGAAGACCAGCGACGGCGGGTTTCTGCGAGTGGAGGCCTATGCGCCCATTCACGACCTGTGCTACCACACGGCCTACTGCTTCAGCATCCGCATCGCCACTAGTGCGACCTTCTCCACATGGTCAGAGGACTCTGATCCTGCCATGTTGTCGCTGGAACACCACGGCGTCCGTGAGGGCGAGGGCGGGCTCGTGGTGAGGCTGCTCGGACAAGACGAGCGGCACAACTACCGCTGCCCAGTAGCCGACATCTCGTGGCCCCCTCTCGCCTTCCCGCAGGGCATCTGGGGCCCCAAGAGCATAAGCCCTTCGCTATCGGTCACGGTTGAGTACCGGCTTCGTTGCCGATGGCACGTCAGCGCCCATAATGACCGTGCGGCGTTGCGCGCTGCTTTGGAGGAGCTCACTAGGGAGTTCCGCTCAGCTGGCAGTGCAGACAACGGTGCCCCGATCATTGTACCCGACCCAGATGTCGGGGTCGTGGACCGGGCGCGGCGCGGGTACAAGGAGGATTGCACCAAGCGTTCTGACCCGCACCACGCCTTCACGCCGTGGCAGACGGTTGCCGTGGTCCTCGAGAAGGCCTCGGACAAGGCTATCGGTGGCAGACGCTGCTCATGTGCAATGGCCTGCCTTCTGCAGGGCTGCACGTACCAGGTGGCACTGGACTGGCGCTGGAAGCGCCACGGGGACCCCTTTTGGATGCAGGCGTACGAGCCCCTCGAGTTCGCCACCCTGCTGCCGACGCCGCCGTCCGCGCCCCCGCGGCCACTGCCGGTCCCGCCGGAGGTGTGGGACAAGATCCCCGAACTCGCGCAGCTGGGTGCCACGCCCTTCGCGCTCTTCCAGTGGCCTTTCCAGCGCAGGCCGGCCTCGGCAGTCTCGCTGGTGCCCGTGGGGCAGAAGCGCGACCCGCTGCACCTGGAGGCGCTCACGTACGGCAGCTACGCCGTGCAGTGCCGCAGGGGCCAGAGCGCCGAGTGGCTGACTTGCAGGTCGCTCTTCCTGTCTTTGCACGGTAAGCCGGTGTGCCTCGTGCCCGCGCTGCCAGCGCAGGAGGAGTTCGACGAGGCCAGGAACGTGCCGCTCGGGGCCGCCTCCGAGCCGAGGGCCGTGGGCACGCCATGCCTCCCGGAGGGCCTCGGGGCGGACGAGCTGGAGTTCCGCACCGTGCGAGTGGGGGACTGCGAGACCTCGCGCAGCGCGGTGTGCGTCGTGGCGCCCCCGGTGCCCCCCGTCGTGGAAGGCCTGCGGCTGAAGCTCCTCCCGCCGCACTCCGCGCTCGTGCTGTGCGTCCGCTTCCGGGGCGCTGAGGCGGTCGGCCAGGGCTCCCTGCCCCAGGAGTCGGGGGCGGCCAAGAGGGAGGTGATGACTTAGGGGGGTTGGACATCATGGCGGGGGCTATGATATTTCCTCAGACTTCATGGCGTCTCTTCTTATTTCAATACGTCCCCGCCCCCCCACCCCCTGGGCCGCGCACATGCCGACGGCCATGGTTTGCGCCCCCCCCCTCTTGGACGCCCCTCTCTTGGTCGCCCCCGACCAGGAGTACCAGCTGCGCGTGGAGGAGGAGGGCGGGGACTCCGTCCTGCTGCCGCCAGTTCGGCTGCCGCTGGAGAGGACGCCAGAGGCATGCCAGGCCCCAGGACTCGACCGAAGCAGTGCGTTCCGTTCTCGTGCTGTGTGCTTGCTTTCCCTCGCTCTGTCTTCGCTGCGCCCCTGCGGCAAAACGACATCACAGCCGAAGCGGCCCCCCCCCAAAAAAAACGCCAAAACACAGTTTGGGTCGAGACCCGCCAGGCGCTGCGGGGGACCGCAGGGTTCCTCGGGGAGGCGGCGGGCCCCCTGGAGCGCGGCGTGCTGGGCGCCGAGTTCTCCACGGTGCGCGGCGGCGGAGAGGATGTGCAGCAGCTGGGGCCGCTCGAGTTCGAGCATGTGCTCGCGCTCGGCGCGCTGGTGTACGGCCGAGGGTACAGGCTGGCCACGCGCAGAAGGGGGTAGGGGGAGGGGGGAAGGCTTCTTAGAAACACCCCTGCTTCTTAGAAGGCGCGGGCCTTCTTTGTAGATGTAAGGCCGGCGCCTTCTAAGGCAGCAGCCTCCTTCTAAGAAGCCTTCCCCACTCCCCCTGCCCCCTTGTGCGCGCCGCCAAACAGGGTGGCCGTGCGGTGGCTGTCGTCGTGGCGGGTCTCGCAGTGGTCGGAGGCCATGGCGGCGCCGATCCGGATCTCTGCGCCGCGGCCGCCGGAGGACGGCGGGCTGCTCCTCAGGCCCGCTGGCCTGGTCGAGCTGCCAGCGGACGTGGCCGGGGCGGAGTTCCTCCCGCCGATCGCCGCGGAGCGGCTTGAGATCTCCTGGTCGCCCTTCTCCCAGAGCTTGTGGGGCGGAAGCAAGATGGAGTACGAGATCCAATCGCGTTGCATGGTCGTCGACCGGCCGAGTGCGCAGGAGCTCGAGGAGGCCTCGCACGTGGAGGCCACTCCGTGGGAGGTGGCGGGGGTCGTGCTCTGCGAGGTGGACGACGCGACAGGGCTCGGCGTGCACCCGCAGGACCTGGGAGAGGGCGCCGCCGGCGCTCGGGTGTTCTTCACCGCCCAGGACCTGGGGCTCTCCAGGCGCTATCAGTTTCGGCTGCGGGCGCGGCTCCTCTTCAACCCGGCCTCGGGGCACCCGGAGGAGTGGTCCGAGTTCGTCGAGAGCGCCTGGCACAGGACCCCCGTGTCCCTCCCCGAGCCGCGCCCTCCGTCCGAGGCCGCGGTGCCCGAGCCCACCCCGGGCCAGCTGCTGGAGGACTGCACGGCCTACATCTCGTTCGCGGAGCTCCCCGTCCGCGAGGAGGACTCCGAGGCGGGAATTTGTACATGACCACCGCCTGGAGGTTCAGTTTTCGGAGCCTCGGCAGGCGGTGGATATGGACATGTTCGGGCCCCCCGGGCCCCAAAAAAAATGTATTGCGCAAGAAATTGTAGTCTCAAGCTATCACGGGTAAATGCATGCGTGTGGGTGAGAGCAGCAAACGGGAAAGGTCACAGACCACTGTACAACAGAACGCCGGGAGTTGCTCTCCGCCCGGGGGGGCCGAAATATGTCCACAGCCGCTGCCCGCTGGGGTACCAGGACGTCGGTTCCCAGGCGGTGGATATGGATGAATCCCCGCCTCGCAAGGACCGCGACGGGCTGCCAGACGTCCCCGCGCCGTACACCCTGCAGTTCCGCGGCGCGTGCCAGAGCTCCGAGGCGGACTGGCAACCGGTCGGAGTCGCGCGGATGCAGGATGACTGCTTCCTGCTGTCCGACGCGAGGTTCGAGGACCACCTCACAGACGGGATCGTGCTGCGCCTCTGGCGGCTGAGGCCGGGCGCCCTGAACGAGGATTGTAAGGCTCCGGGTTGCGCACAGACAGCCCCTTAGCTGCTTCGATACTCCCGCTTTGATGTGCAACACGTACCGTGCTTAAAACGTCCGTGTCAATACGTGGCGTGTTGGCTCAGCGTATTGGCACACGTTTTGGCGAACGTATTGCGTCATGCCTACGTTTCCAGTCTACGTGTTGAGCTCCGTATCAATGCGCTACGTGTTGCGTGTTGCGTATCGGGGCAGCTAAGAGCAGTGAGTCCCAGCTGGCCTGCAAAGCCCCGACTCGTTTCGATTCGATCTCGATCGATTCCGACTCCGATTCGATTCGACTTCGGATTCCGATTTGGTGCTCGGTTTCTCCATGAGGCCTTACACTGGCCTGCCGAAATCCGCCGATTCGACGTTCTCCCGATGTCGATGCTGCTTTCCGACGATCCGAGTCGTTCCGTCCCCCGATCCGACGTGTCGATTCGAGTCTTGGGCTCTCCTGCAGCTGGGACTGCCTGGGGGGGGGCGCCTCGTCCGCAGCCCGAAGCCTCCTCACCAAGCCTAGGTCGGGCATGTCTCCCTACAGGCAGATTTTTGGAAGAATAAAGGAAATATATGATCCAGGGTCGAGGGTTCACGGGCCCCCCCCCCCCCCAGATGGTATGGTCCCAGGATTCCTCGGGCCCCCCCCCCCCAGATGGTATGGTCCCAGAGACGACGACGACGACGACGACGACGACGACGACGACGACGACGACGACGACGACGACGACGACGACGACGACGACGACGGCGACGGCGACTACGACGACGGCGACGACGACGACGACGACGACGACGACGACGACGACGGCTGCGGCGGCGACGACGCCGGCGGCGGCGGCGACGACGACGATGACGACGATGACGACGGCGACGACGACGATGACGACGACGACGACGATGACGACGACGACGACGACGACGACGACGACGACGACGACGACGACGAGGACGACGAGGACGACGACGACGACGACGACGACGACTCTGAACCACCACAGCACCACACCACATCCACAGGGGGGGGGAGGGGGGCACCGCAGCGCAGCACCACGCCACGCCCACTTCTGAACCACCACAGCACCACACCACATCCACAGGGGGGGGGGGGGCACCGCAGCGCAGCACCACGCCACGCCCACAGGGGGGGGCGGGGGGGACCATCGCGCGGGGGGGGGGGGCCCAATGGCATCAGCATTGGGGGGGGGGGGGCCGAAGCCCTGGACCATATATACTCCCAAAATGCCCCAAAGATGGCCAAACAATTGCAAAACATAGTCCCCAGGCTATTTGTTGACAAGCACGTCCCCAGAGAAAATCGAGCAGATCGACAAAATAGAAAAATCGCCCCCAGAACAAATCGTCAAACAAATTCCCCCTGTAGAGGGGCACGCCCGACACTTAGCGCCACAAGCGAGGACGCCGACGCGCGGCAGCTCCCGGAGCTGGCCTCGGTGCCGTCGCGGCCCCTGGGCGTGCGCTGCCCCCGCTTCGCTCCCGCCGGGCCGCCCACGGCGCTCGGGCACGCCAAGAGAGACGAAGCAACAGGGATTCCCAAGGATCCCCTAGGAATTCTCAAGGACCCCCTGGGAACTCCAGAAGGTCCCTCAGGATTTCCGAAGGATTCCCTAGGAAGCCCCAAGGATCCCGTGAGAATTCCTGCGGATTCCCTGGGTGTTCGCCCCCGCCGGGCCGCCCACGGCGATCGGGCATGCCAGGAGCGACGAAGCAACACTCAAAGAAGAGAAGGGTACAACCGTACCTCTACCCCCTCGCGCCCGTTTCCCCCCTTTTTGAGGGCTCCTGGGCGGCCCCCGTCGCCACCGCCGGATTCGCCTCGGAAGCCTGGTCAGGACGCACCCTGGGAGAGGTCGGGGGAGTAGCGGTATCGGTACCTTCTGGTTTCCCCAAACAACGCACACCCATACCCATAGTCGCAGGCCTAGAGATTGACACCGACACCGATATCGGCGGTGTGCATCTACCGAGGGAAGAAGATCCCGATCTCGGTGATGGTGGTAATATTTTGGTTTCCGAGGTGACCGAGATATTGCCACCAACACCGAAATCTAGGATCATCTTCCCCATGTGGAGGCAGCCCCCTATGCTGGTGTTGGTGCCCATGTCTAGGCCTCCAACATAAGGGGGGTCGGAGAGGGCTGTGGGCGCGTGTTGTCGTATGGGGGTCCCCGCTCGAACGGGGGCGTTCCCGCTCGGGTCGACAGCCCGCGCCCATACCCATAGCCAGGCCTCCTCCCAACGACCCCCCTTGTGGGTATGGGTGTGTGTGTGTGTGGTTCGTTCGTCACGGGGCGCTCACCCAGACAGTCAAAAAGAAAAACAAACGCCATAAACAGCGCCGGTGGCAGTCCGCGCGGCGAGGTGCCGCTGCACCTCACTCTTGCGACTGTGTCGGTCTGCGATGTTAAAAAAGTGAGAGGGGAGCGGGCTACCAGAAACTTTCGACGCTCCGCGCGGATTTCTTGGATCCCCTCTGGCCCCCCCCGGCGGCGCCTCCGGCGCCGCCCCTGGCGCGCTCCGCGCGCCAGGGAGGGGGTTCGAACCCAGGGCCAAGAAATCCGCGCACACCTCCAACAGTTTATGTTTATGTAGTTTTTTCTTCGTCTAGGCGAGTCGAAGGATGAAATCTGCGCCAGTTCATTGGACATCGGGAGTGCAATTACCCGTAAAGTCCGCAGTCGACTTCGCGAATCGACGTGCGCGTCGCCGGATGCGTGCGGCTGTTTTTGGACGTCGATTAGCTGATCCGCCAGGGTCCACTCGAAATCCGTCAGCACGTGGAGTGTCCCTGGCGACTTTCACTAAAGGGCGTGTCGCTACAGTGGGTGCTGCCCAACCCCGAGGTAAGACCCGTCTTCGGGGCCCCGTCGTCTGGCGGGGACCTGCCGCTGTTGCTGCGGTTCGACTGGGAGGTGGACGCCAACGTCCCGAGGCCTCGGCGGGCGCCAGCCATACGGTCGGGAACTTCGGGACAGCGTGTCGGTCTGCCGGTTCGGGCCCACCACGTCTCGGCGCGACACGCTGTCCACGTCGCGGCCCTTGAGGC
This sequence comes from Prorocentrum cordatum, assembly GCA_963575745.1. Taxonomy (NCBI): domain Eukaryota; class Dinophyceae; order Prorocentrales; family Prorocentraceae; genus Prorocentrum; species Prorocentrum cordatum. Next base: position 355,316 of record CAUYUJ010001914.1, on the reverse strand, counting down.
GTCAACGTCCCCGAGCTTTCCCGAGCCTTGCCGCTGCTGTGACACGCTGTCCAAGAGCCCCTGACCGTCCTCAGAGAAGGAAAAGGTGCTGGTACCGCTACCCTTTCCTCGTCTTCGCCCCTTCTGGGTTTTCTCGGAAGCCCTCGTCGCCACTAGTGGATTCGCCCTGAATTTCTTGTGAGAACGCCACTTCGCCGGAACGAATCCCAGAAGTGGTCTGGGGAATAGCAGTATGGTATTTTGTTGGTTTCCCTACTCACACCCACACCCATCCTGGCTACGTTGGTCCTGAGTGTAGGGTCGGTATACATGACCCAAGGGGCGGGCCCCTCCTCCCCAGGGGGGGTATACATGACCGCTGGAGGGGTACGCGGGTACGCCCTTGAGCAAACGGGATTGCACCCCCCCCTTGTGGCCACGGCCCCGTGGGCGTGACCTGGTGGAGGGGGTCGGCGGTGCCCCCGCCCCTCCCCTTGTGGGTGTGGGGTGGTGCTGCGGTGCCGCCGTCGTCGTCGTTGTCGTCGTCGTCCTCGTCGTCGTCGTCGTTGCCGCCGCCGCCGCCGCGGCCGCCGCCGTCGTCGTCGTCGTCGTCGTTGTCGTCGTCGTCGTCGTCATCGTCGTCGCCGTCGTCACGTCGTCTTTTTCGGATTCGTCTTCGTCGTCGTCGCCGCCCCCCCATTTCATCTGAGGGGGGCCTGTGGAATCGTGGGGCGCATCCCATGTCGGGGGAGACCTGTGAACCCTCCACCCGGGATCATGTTTGGACCCATGATTGGTGCATGTTATCGAAGACGTTTGCCGCGAACCACCGCCGCCCCCTTGCCGTTTTGGAATCACCTCTGTGGGCAAACGTTGGGCGAAAGCTTGGCAAAGCTGTTGGAACATGTGTTCCCCTGGCTATTGCGGGAATCATTGGGGGAAACTTTTGGGGAGGAGGAGAGGACGAGCGTAAGGAGGAAGCCGGAGGAGGAGGAGGAGGAGGAGGACCAGTGTAAACCCAAGAGTCATCAACGATGTTGGAATTAACCCTCCCTCCAAGCTCCCTCTTCACAGGCCCATACCACGGCTCATTTCCATTGAGGGAACTGCCTCGTTGGAAGAAAACCGTTTGAATATCCTGAAGCATGCAAAAACATTGTTCTCGCAATTTCATAGCCACGTATCAACCTGACTCCTTCGTTTTGACGATCCGGAATCGTGCCATGACGCCATTTTTTAGTTTCCAACATCGCGAATCAACACATTTGTTGCACCCGCATAATTCAGAATCTTTCTCAAAGACCATTTCTGGTACGTTGATCATGGGCATCCGTGAAGATCTTGCAAACTTTTAAAACGAATGTGCGCGGCGCTAAGGCGAGAGCCACATTTTGAAAAGGGACCGCCCTCAATCCGAGAAATTCTTGCAGTGCGCGGCGCTAAGGCGAGAGCCACATTTTGAAAAGAACCCGCCCTCAATACGTGAAGGTCTTGCGAATTTTGAAAACCAAAGTACGCGACGCCAAGGCGAGAAACACACTTCAATTCGTTAAACTCTTGCACATGTTGAAAAGGAATGTGCGCGGCGCTAAGGCGAGAGCCACATTTTGAAAACCACCCGCCCTCCATCTGTGAAACTGTTGTATTTTTTCAGCTTCAGAGCCATACATGGTGAGGAAGTCTCAGGCGAAACGCCCGGCCGGCCCTAAAAATTTGCCTCGGGGTGCGACGGGGAGAAGTGGTCTATAAGGAGACGGAATGGAGGCATCTTGGGGGCCTCTGGGGGCTTCCTGGAGGCCTTTCGGGCGCCTCTTGATGGGTTCTTGTTGCCATCTGGGACCGTTTTGGAGCCATCTGTGGTGGTCTTCGGGTCATGTTGGCCGTTGTGGAAAGCATGTGGGGCCGTCGTGGCTTACGGCCATCCTGGCCGTCTTGCAGGACATGTTAGCCTTCTTGGAGGCCATGCTGGCTGTCTTGGAGACCATACTACGTATTGAGCCGTCTAAGGTGTCTTCCAGGACCGAAGTCAGTCAACGACAAAAGGCCAATCAATGACAGGTGGTCTCCTGGTAGTCTCCAGGAGGTCCTCTTTGAGCAACGTGCAGCGTCGCGGGGGCCTCTTAGACCGTTTTGAGGCAATCGTGAGTAGTCTTGGGTCCATCTTGGGCCATGTTGGCGGCATATTGGGGCCATACTTGGCCCCTATGGAGGCAATCTTGGCCGTCTGGAGGAGTCTCAGATGATCTTGGAGGCCACATTGGGCCATCTTGTTGGCTGTCTTGAAGGACATCTTGCACCGTCGTGGGGTCCTCTTGAAGAGCGCCAGAAGCCCGAACATGCGAGAAAGCTTAGATAATTTACCAACCTTACGAACGTCACATAACGGATTCTGGCCTCCTAACGTCCTCTTGGAGCCGTCTTGGAAGGTTTCAGGGGCCTCTTGGTCTTCGGAGGTGGTCTTGGGCTTTCCCTGGCAGTCGTGGGTCCTATTTAAGGCGTTTCATGACCGTTTCGGGAGTCTCTTGGGCCGTCTTGCGGGCCTCAGGGGGGCCCTTGGGGTTGTCTTGGGGCGATCCTGGAGGCCTAATTACGGGGCCGCCTTGTAGCAACGGAATGCCGAAAAGGCGCGAAAATTGAAATCCTTGACAAACGTACCGGAATCAATGATTTTGGCGTACTGGAGGACCTCTTGGAGCCCTCGTAGGCCTCAGAGGGGCCTCTTGGACCGTCTGGAGGACATCTTGGAACGTCTTGGGGCCATCTTGGCCTTCTTGGAAACGTCTTGGGACCATGTTGGAGGCCAGCTTATCCAGATCGGTCAAACTTCGAGGCCATTC
>CAUYUJ010001914.1:332500-347500 GCA_963575745.1 Prorocentrum cordatum | reverse complement strand
TGTCCTTCTGTGTCCCAGGAGACGCCGCCGCTTCCGCGCAACTGGTTCGTCCCGGCACAGGTGGGCGGCAGGACAACAAGGGGGGGCCGTCTCCGCCGGCGTTGCCGCGCAAGTTGCCCGCGTAAGGCCACGCGTGAGCGCCCTCGTCTCCACTGGGGCGTATGCCGCGCTGGCGGGCCGCGTGAGACACCGCGCAAGGTCGCCGTGCCATCTCGCGCGAGACCCTTTGCATTCGAACGCACAGACACAACTCATCGTCGATTCCCGGGAAGATGCGGGAACCTATGGGGAGCGGGGGGGGGAAGACGAGAGAGCCCGGAAAAGATGTGGGAGACGATGGGGAACCCTGGGTTTGTGTCTATTCGTTTGTGTGCGTCCCTGGGCCCCTTCATAACTGGCGGACCGACTCTCCGCGGACTGCTCGGGGGAGACATTCTTGGGACCCCCCCGCGGTCGCGGGGCAGCCTGCCGATGCGGCGCCTCCTCCTCCCCCTCCCCTCCTCCTCCCCCTCCTCCTCCTCCTCCTCCTCCTCCTCCTCCTCCTCCTCCTCCTCCTCCTCCTCCTCCTCCTCCTCCTCCTCCTCCTCCCCCTCCTCGCCCAGGTGCCCCTGGAGGTGGTGCCCGGGGGCTCCGGCGGCCTGCGCGCGCCCTTCCCGCTGGCGCTGCCGGAGGCGGCCTGCGCGCGCCTCGGGCTGGCGCAGCCCTCGAGCCGGCTGCTGCTGCTGTTCTCGCCCTGGCGCGAGGACCGCGAGGCCACGGGTCAAGCAGTGGCGAAGCGTCCCGGCCCGCCTATACAGCCGGGGCCCCGAAGAAGGAACTCTTTTCGTTGGGGAGGGGCTCCGCGTTCCTCAAGTGTTTCACAGCTTGCCTCAGGTTTGCCTTATGTTTTCGATCGGAAATCGAAGGTTAACTTATGGAAAAGAGGGGCCTTGTTCCTATTTAGGGTTCCTTAGGTTCACGCTCCGACTATAGCCCCACCAAACAATGTTCTAAGAACTTTTGTTGTGGCTCCCACGAATTGTTCTTAGAACATTTCTGGCGGAGATTGTCTTGCTTATTTCAACACATCGGGCTTATGATCTAGGAGCATTGTTTTTGCTATCAGAAAAGTTTGGGGTTCTTAGAACATTTCGTGGTAGGACTATAGGAATGCCGGGACGGTTGGCCCCTGCTCAAGAGGCCACGGGCCGCGCTCGGGGAGGGGGGGTCGTCGCCGCTCCCTCCGGCCGGCCCTCCGATACGCTCTTTTGAAAGCGAAGAGACAGAGAGCCTCTCGGCCAGCGCGAGGGCTTCGGGCCGCCGTCTCGAAGGTCCCTGCAGGCCAACACCTCAACATCTGCCCGCCCGCGCCGGTGGGCAGATACATATCCATACCGCTCCCCGAGTCCTCGGAGCACGGCTCGGCGGCAGTGGATATGGTCATATTCTGGCGGCGCACGTCCCCCCCAAAAGTTGCGTCCTGTTTGGTAGTTGTGTCTTGTTTGGTGCCCCACGCGGACCCCGTGCGGGCTCGGTGCGGATTTGGCGTGGATGCGACGCGGAGTCGACGGATCCGGCCTGGACTCGGCACGGACTCGACGCGGGTATAGGGGCGCGACGGGGCAGACGAGGCCCCCCGAAGATGCCGCAGAAGGCTCGTCGGAGGTTGATAGATCTCCTGCCCTGACACGTCGATTAGCGAATTGGCAGTTTTCGGTCCGCGAGGGGGCGTCGCAGTCGTCATTCTTGTGCGGGTCCAGGTCCGTTGGTTTCGGTCCTGGGTCGTTTTCAATGAAGGGTGTTTTACTACAGGGAGGTTTGCCCATCGCCGAAAAACGGCATAAGCATAGATTTTTGGCGCTCCGCATGGATTTCTTGGATCCGCGCTGGGGCCCCCTGGCGGCGCCTCTGGCGCCGCCCCTGGCGCGCTCCGCGCGCCATGGAGAAGGGTCCAGCGCGGAGCCAAGAAATCCGCGCGGAGCGCCAAAAGTTTATGTTTACGCCGTTGTTTCTTCTTCTAGATAGGCTTGGGGGGTAACGTGTATCTCGGGGGACCGTCAGACTCGAGTGCGCCGGAACTCGGGTTTGCCGACGCTGTTTGACGAGCGCGTTATGGAGTTTGGCATTTCAGTTCTCGTGGGATGTTTGTAGCGGGAGTTCGCGTCCAATTTCAGACTGTGTCTCGTCATTGTCATGCCGGCCCTGTCAGGCCAACCCGAGTCGCCCGAACCCCAGTCGCACGTCTCCTCGAGTATCGACCCCGGCCATCGATCGCCGATATGGGGTCTGATAGCCCCACCCCTCCCAGGAACGGGCGGATTTGACATCGAGGGCCTCGCGCCGATCTATCGGCGATGCATCGCCGATTCAAGATCGATGTTCCCCCCCTGCGCCAGCTACCTCCTCTCGTTGCCCCTCAAGAGGCCGCTAAGTGGCCGCACCGCATAGAGTACACCGCATACGAGCCGCGGGCGAACGCGGCCAGGCACCCGAGCGCAGGGGCAGACGAGGACGTCGATGTCCACTGGCACCAGCCAGAGACGGTCGAGTACCTCGATGAGGACGGCACACCCGCTGGCACGAAGGGCAGCGGAGGCGCCACGCTCGCACTCGTCCAGGGCTTCGCGGACAGCGTCTGGAAGCAGGTGGAGCGTTGCTCGTCGCTGGGGCACATGGTGCGCGTGCGGGTGGTGCGAGAGGGCGGCCCAGAGGGCATGCAGCTCTTCTCGTCGCCCTCGGTACCCATGCGGCTCTACATGCCGGCGCCTTCGGCGGCACCCACCGTGGCCGCGTGGTTCGCCGCAGAGCAGCCGCTCGCGGTCCTGTGGTGGCCGTGCTGCCAGGCGACGGCCGGCGAGGAGGACAAGAACGTGGACATGTCCGAGCACGTCCACCAGATCCGCATGCGGCGACCCCTCTGGCAGGGCGGCGAGGCCTGGCGGGAGGACGCCGTGCGGCGCACCGCGGCACCCGTGCGGCTGCCCGCCGGCAGCGCGGCCGAGCTATTCGCCTTCGACCACTGCGCCCTGCTGGACGCCACCGGCGAGCACGAGGGCCTGCCGCCGCACCCGCTGCCGCGGCTGCCCACGGGCAAGCCCCCGGACCCGGGCGTGCTCACCTACGAGTTCTCCGTCCGCATCGGCGACGGGTACCGCTGGAGCTCCGGAGGGCAAGACACACACACACACAGACACGATGAATCGTCGACTTGCAGGAAAGGATGGGAAAACATGGGAAGTGGGAGGAAGACAAAAAACCAGAACATATTGATTCCACAGACACGATGAATCGTCGACTTGCAGGAAAGGATAAGGGGAATTATGGGAAGCGGGGGGGAGACCAAAGCCCAGAACAACTTGGGAAATATGGGGGATCACGTCATATGTGCGTGCATTTCTCTGCGTGTCCCTGGGCTCCTCGAGGAGCGCCTGGTCCGAGCCCTCCGAGCTCTGCTGCTTCGCCTCGGAGCCGCGGGTCTCGGGCGGCGCCGCCCTCGACCTGCGGGAGCTCGCGGCGCTGCTCGCGCCCGCCGAGGGCACGGTGTGCCCGGCCGCGGCCCCGGACCCGGAGGCCGAGCTGGAGGACAGCCTGGTCTACCAGGAGCATGGAGGGAAGAAACACCTTTTGATCCGCGGGTCGAGGGCGCACCTCTTCCGGTCGAAGCTAGGCGGGCCGCGCACAGCTTCGATTAACAAAAGGGAGGAGAGACTGAAGGAGGGGCCTCAGGAAGGAAGAAGCACACACACAGACACAATGAATCGCCGATTCCCCCCCACAGGAGGGAAGAAACACACACACAGACACAATGATAGGGGAACAAAAAGTGGCATAAACATAAAAACTCGGGGGTCCGCGCGGATTTCTCGGATCGGCGCTGGACCCCCCTCCGTGGCGCGCGGAGCGCGCCAGGGGAGGCGCCGGAGGCGCCGCCGGGGGGCCCCAGCGCCGATCCGAGAAATCCGCGCGGACCTCCGAGTTTTTATATTTATGTCTTTTCTTGTTCCCCTAATAATGAATCGCCGATTCCCCACCCCAAAAGAAATAGATGGAAAAATGTGGGAAGTGTGGGGGGGGGGGAAGACGACGACCCAGGAACTATGGGAGGGTATTGGGAATCCTGCGATTTGTTGTCTACTTATTTGCGTGTCCTTGGGCCCCTTGACAGGAGGGTACCAGAGAGCTCGAGCCCCCGCAGTGGGTCTCCATCGGGCCTGCTCCGCGGCCCCCGGAGGCGTTCGAGAAGGCACTGGGGAAGCTGGACGCAGAGGCCAATGCGCAGCTGAGTCAGTTCGTGGCCTGCTGGCCGAGCTTGCCGGCTGCGTGCTGCTGGCGGTTGGACCCCGACAAGGAGCCGGCCCTCAAGGAGATCTTGGCCACTGGCCAGTTGCCGCCTTTGGCACTGCCAGCCTTACGCTATCGGCTGAACGTCTGGCTGAACGGGAGCGCCCCCGACGCCGCGCCAATGACTGAGTTGCCCACGGGCGTGCACATGCAGAATCAACGAATGTCAATCATCAGGCAGATCAGCGGCCAGAGGAGCTCGCGCTTGTCTGTGCTCAGCCAGACTGGCCACGAGGACATCGAGCCAGTGCTCTACCGCCAGTACGACGTGCCAGACAACCCCGCCAACGGCCCGGACGACAAGCTGGAGAGAATCTCGTGGGACATCCCTGGGATGCTCCCCGACCGCCGCTTCCACTGCACGGTCGAGGCGCGCTTCGAGACGTTGAGCGCCATCTGGTGGTGGACGCCCCTGCTGTGCTCGGGCGAGTGGGCCGTGGGCAGGGTGCCGCCGCCGAGCGCGCCAGAGACGCTGCCGATCTGCGACCTGCCCACGCCGCAGGCCGCCAAGCTCAGCCAGCAGCTGGCCATCGGCGCCACCAACCTCGTGGTGGTGAGGTGGCTCGGTCGCAAATCCTGGGAGGCTCATACAGTCAACCCGATAGCAAGGATGGGCCATCTTCCCCCAAGGGTACCCTTACACCCTTCCCTCCTCGGCCCATCCTTGGCCGCTGTCGCTGGCCGCGCCCCTTTCGCAAAGCTTCGGAATGGCCCTCCAAGGCCCCTGCGTCCTTATCGCACATCCTTACTATACGGGTTGACTGTAGACCCTCATACCTAGACCCCCTCGGGTCATGACAAAAATCACGACGGGAGGTTCTGCGCTGGTTTCGGCTTCCAGGGGCCCTCGCCAGGCCCGAATACCGAGAACAACGGCTCAGGATGTAAAACGGTCCTGGGCAATTGGGCGACACCTCCAGGGGTCCACCTCATGAACAAAAATATTACGCGTTTCTAGAATGCATGAGCGACTAGCGTCGAGTAGCGCCTGGTGATTGACCAGATCGCGCCGAGTCGGCTTCGACTGACGCCGACCAGCGTCGATTAGCGTCGATCTGGCGCCGATTCGCATTTCGCGTTGATCCGCGTCGATGCGCAAGAGCCAGCAAGAATGTACCCAGAGATCCGACGTCGTGATTTTTTCAATGCGGGGTCCCTGGAGGTCCTGACCCCTTCCCTGGGACCGGTTCTTCGTCCCGAGTCGTTTTTGTTGACGGCCCTCGGGCCCGGCGAGCTCTGCTGGCTATGGGAGAGGCCCACGCGTGGGTTGCCGCAGCAAGGTGGCCCTGGACAGTCCGAGGCAGCCCCATGGCGGCGCTGCGCAGCGCGAACTACTCCCTGGAGTTCGCGGTCACCGACGACCGGCCCTCGCTGGTGGACGCCACGGCGCAGAGCCGGCCCGTGGATGGCGAGACGACCCTCGGCAGGCCCCTCGGCCCCTGGCGCGAGGCGAGGGCGATGCAGCTCTACTTCATCAACTTCGAGCTGGGCGAGGTGCTGCAGGATTCGATCGAGCGGAGGGAACTCTATGCACACGCACCGATCCTGGCAAGGCCCATCCTGGCGACCCAGGATCCGTGCACATACCTTCACAGCCAAGGTGGGAGGGCGTATGCACCGATCCTGGGCTCAGGATGGGCCTGGCCAGAATCGGCGTGTGCGCGTGTGTGCATAGTTCTCTTTCCTCCACAGGAGCTGCCCGAGGAGGAGCTGGGCAACCCCCGGTGGGTCCCGAGCCTCATCGTGAGCGGGTTCCTGGCCAGGAGCAGGGAGGACGCCGGGCGCAGGGACAGCACGGCGGCGGGGGACCAGCCGCCGTTCGTGCGCCTGCGGTGGCGCTACAGGGCGCTCCCCGAGGATCAGAGGAAAAGGCACCCATACCTCTGCCCTTCGCCCGTTTCCCCCTTCTCGGGCCTCCTGGGAGGCCCTCGTCCCCGCCGCTGGATGCGCCTCGAGATTCTGGCCACAACGCACCCCGGGAGAGGCCCGGGGAGAAGCAGCATCGGTACCTCTTTGTCTCCCCAGAGGAGCTGTCCGTCATCCCCACGCCGCTGCACTTCAGCGCGGCCTCGGCCCCCGTGCGCACGAGGGTCGCCCCGCCCACCGGCGCCCCCGAGTTCCGGCTGGAGCGCGTCCCGCGCCACCGCAACGTCGCCGCGTGGCTCAAGTGGTCCGCCTGGGAGGGCGTGGTCCGGCACCAGTTCGCCTTCCGGATACTGAAGAAGCGCGGCAGGCCCAAGAGGCGATTCGGATGCAACTCCTGGGAGGTCAAGTTCTGATGTTGCCCTGGTCCGAAGTCCGGCTTAATCCCGCTCAATCCGGCTTAAAGCCCGCCCAATCTGGCTTCATCCGGCTTATAATCCGAGGCCCACTCCGGCGTAACAGCCCCCCCCATGGGGCTTCATCCTCTTTATGGCAGGCCCAGAGGTTGACACCAACACCAAAATCGGCGGTGTGCCTCCACCGAGGGGAGATGATCCCGATATCGGTGATGGTGGTAATATTCTGGCTTCCTAGGCGGCCGAAGTATTGCCACCGACACCGAAATCTATGATCAGCCTCCCCCAGTGGGCGCACCCCCCTGTGTTGGTGCTGGTGGCCATTTCGAAGCCTCCAACTTTCCTCCTTCCGGCGAAAACCTCCCAGCAGTTGCCTCCTAATGAGAGGCGGGCCGGGTCCAAGGACTCGAACGGCTCGCGGGCCTCGAGGGCGGCCCGGGGCGAGTCCAAGGAGCAGGCCGAGGCCGACGCCAAGTCCGAGGGCGGCGACTCCGACGGCGAGGGCCCGCCTGCGGCACAGGTCGGCATCGTTTCACCGGGTCCCCACCCCCATCCCCCATCCCCCTGGAGACCCCCACCAGATGGCAGAGGAGGGAAAGGTACCCATATAACTACCTCTACCCTCCTCTCGTTTGCCCCTTGCGGGGCCTCCTGGGCGGCCCTCGTCGCCACCGCTGGATTCGCCTCGGAATCCTGGTCAGAACGCACCCTGGGAGAGGTCTGGGGAATGGCGGTTTGTGGTCTCCCCGGAATTACCATCCCGGGTGGGAATTACACCCCCCTCGAGCCCCGAAGGGCACGACCTAGATGTCCCCATCTCTATATATAGGGGGGCAAGTCGGCCAGTATTGAGCCCAGGCCAGGCCGCTATGGGGAGGGGGATCGGAGCAACACGACACTCCACAGGGCAGGGCCGGGAGCAAGCAGAGCGCCACCTCCGAGCCGGGCAGGCCGGGGGAGCCCGGGCGGCAGCTGCGCAGGCAGGGCAGCCAGGGCCGGCCGCAGCGGCCCGGCTCGGCGCGGTCGAACGGCTCGGCGAGCTCCGCGGGCCGCTCCACGCGCCTGGGGCGCACGCAGGATCAAGCAGTGGGGAAGCGTCCTGGCTCGCATATAGCCCAACCAAACAACGTTCTAAGAACCTCTTGTGGTTCCCACGACATGTTCTTAGAACAGTTCTGGCGGAGTATGTCTTGTCTTACCACATCGGGGTTATCCAAGAACATTGTTTTGGTGATTCGAACATAAGAACATTTTGTGGTAGGACTATAGGAATGCTGGGACGGGCGGTCCCTGCTCACCAGGACCCCGCCTTCGAGCGCATCACCGGCTGGATCGAGATGCCGCCCGTGCGGGACCAGATCATCCGGACGGTGCAGGATCGGCACAGACATAGTTATAATAGTCGATTCCCAGACAATGTAGGAAAATGTGGGAAGTGGGGGGAAGGCAAAAGGCCAAAACAGATGGGAAAATGTGTGGGAATCCTGGGCTTTGTGTATTTCTTTGTGTGTCCCTGGGCCGCTTCAGTATAGCCAGGACCTCAGGTAAGGGGACCCGGTTAGTGGTAGGGCCCCGGAGCCCCTAAAGTGGCCAGAATCGCTAAACCAGGTTTGCCGTAGCCGGTGCTTTTCCGGGTGACGGCACTTCCGGTCAGTGGAACGGGGCGGGACGGGGGCGCCCCCCAAGATGCATCACTGAACCGAGTCCCACTAAACCCAGTTCTCCCAACGCCCGACAGGAGAGGGACGACGACAACGACGAGAAGGATCTGTCGGGGTTCCCTGGCGAAGAGCTGGAGGCGTTCGGGGGCGGGCCGGGCGGGCTCGGTGGCCGGCTGACGGAGGAGGAGCTGATCGCCGAGTACACCCGCCGGCCGTGCGGGCGCCTGGAAACATCCCTGGACTCCGGGACGCCGGCGGGAGAACTGGCTCCAAGGGGGACACATCGATCCTTGCAGTCGCCCCGCATGGTATGAAGTGGGCAGCCTTCCCAAGTCAGAGCCCCGAATCATCAGGGGTAACTCGGGTCAGGGCGAACTCGGGTTCGTCGTTCGGGAATCCGAACCCGACTTACCCCGGACCCGAGTTACCCCGGATAATTCGGGCGCCCAACCAAGTGTACCCCTGCATCTTTGCCCATTCGGCCCATCCTCGGCCACTTCTGCTGGCCAACCGCGCTCGAAAGACGTTCACAGGGGCCTCCGAGGCCCTTGCACCCTTACCGCGCATCCTCATGATACGGGCCAGCTGTAATTCGTCTCCCATGTCATGCCAATCGGGGCCTGGGTGCCCCATCCTGCTCGGGAACGCGCGGCTTCGGCAGGGGACCTACAGTCAACCCGCCTAGCAAGGATAGGCAACCTTCCCAAGGGTACTTACCCTCGCATCCTTGCCTCCGCGGTCCATCCTCCGCCACTTTCGAGGGCCGCGCCCCGCTCGAAAAGCTTCGAAGTGTGCGTCCAAGGCCCTTGCATCCTTATCGCGCATCCTTCCAAGACGGGCCGACTGTACCGCCGATTGATCGGCGACACGTCGCAGATTCCAGGGGTTCCCCCACCCTCAGCCAGTTCCCCCCCCCTCTCCCCTTGTGCCCCTCATTGGCCCCGACCCGTGTTTTGACAGAGGTGGCTTCAGCAGGGGTGGGGGAGGGGCAGAAACCTGCAGGCCAAGGACGGGTCAGGGGATGCGCTGAGCTGCCTGCAGGCTGCCTCACAGCGACTGGTACCAGCTGCTGTTCGGGCACTTCTCTTACCGGGAGGACAGGTTCTACGACGGGCGGGACGCGGAGAGCGACGGCTCGATGGACGGGTCGCGGCCGATGTCCAGGGCGTCCTCGGCCTCCCGGGCGCGCTCCGTGGGCTCCGCCTCGCAGGCCTCGGCGCGGTCCAGCGTCCGGAGCGGCGCCGCGGGCTCCGAGTCGTCGAAGAAGAAGAAGACGAGGCAGCGTATGACCTTCGGCAAGGTGGTCGAGTGGCGCGTGCGCGTCTCGGACGGCATGCACTGGTCGCTCTGGTCGCCGCCCTCGGAGCCGCGGGGCGCGGTGGCGCCGCTGCCCGAGTTCACCACGGAGACCAGGATCTACGGGGCGTAAAAACGACCACAGCCATTGCTTTTCTTTGGATGCCGCCTTCCGGCCCGCAGCAACAGAGCAGTGGTTGTGGTCATGTTCGTTGAGCTCGGCACCAGGGAAATGACCACAACCACGGCTTCTTTCTCGGCCGGCTGGAAGGCGGCGCAAACAAGAAGCAGTGGCTGTGGTCATTTTCCCGTCCCGCAGGATCAGGTTCTCCCGCCACGAGCCCACGATCGTGCAGGTGGCATGGGGCAAGTGCAAGCTGCCCCCGCAGTACGAGGACATCGAGTCCACCATCGAGTACGTTCTCTCCGTCACGACCGAGCCGGCGGTCTTCGGCACCAAGGCGCAGTCGGTGCTGATGGTCGGCAGTAAAGATTTCACAGAGGAGAAGCTGCACTCGCGCGGCCTTCACATGAGCGAGGGCGGCTGCGGCATCGTGACGCGCTACAAGGCCGAGGACGTCATCCAGGACCAGCCAGACTTCAGCTTCGACCAGTTCTTCACCGAGGGCGCGGAGGTGCGCATCGTGGGGAAGTATTCCCAGAACGCCGCCTCGTGGATCAACTGGGAGATCGCCGAAAACGAGGATCGCAGGCGATTTTCCCTCCCGATCCCCGAGTTCCGCCCGAAAAGTCGGCCATCTCAGAATAAGGGGTAAACCTTATGATACACCCCAAGGGGGCCATGCGGACGCACCCCCACTGAGGAGTGACGGCGCACCGTCTTGTATTTCCCAGGGTCGGGACTCAGATTCTTGTCCAGACGAAGACCTCCCGAAGCCTGGGATGGGGGTCGGCATATGAGGCGTTCCAAAAAAAGGCCTTGCCTTCGAGAGCAGAAAGAGTTGTCATTTCTTCCGCCGCGGAAGGCGGCGGGAGGTCGGCGGAAGTGGAACGAGGCCGCCTCCGCCGGCGGAAGCCGGCGGAAGCTCGGCGGGGAGTGGCCTCCAGACCCCAGGCAGGGCCGTGGAGCCGCTCTCACAGTGCCGCCTCCGCAGAGGCGGGGGCGCGGGGATGCGGGGCTGCGGCGTGGCTCTCGTCCTGCTCCTGGCGCTCCTGTCTGGGCCCGACCCCGCGATTTGAAGAGCCACATCGTGCACCGATGCTCGGTGGATTTTTTAACGGGCGAAGAGCGGTATACAATAACACAATAACCTTTTTCGCTGTCGGGGGCGCCCGTCCCAGGGCGGCTGGTAAGTTTATACCCTTACGGTGGCACCGTAGGGGTATAAACTTTCCAGCCGCCCTGGGACGGGCGCCCCCGACAGCGAAAAAGTTTATTTTATACCGTTCTTCGCTCGCTGGATTTTACCCCAGGCCCCTTACGAAGCGTCCGTCATGAGCGTGCTTGGGCGCCGTGTTGTGAACAAAAAAGGAAGCTCGGCGGAAGGCGGCGGAAGTGAAGCGTCGACCTCCCAAGAGCGGAAAACGGTTTTGGGTACGTTTGGTATCGTTCGGGCGTGTGCACTTTTTCTCGGCGGGGATTATTACGGAGCATCCTGGATCACCCTGCGACAGAAGCCACGCACGAAACCGAAGAAAACACAGGGCATGGACGTCCGAGCGATGCCCAGCACAGGGTTTCCGAATTCCGCCATACAGTGCGGGCAAAACTTCTATCCATATCCAGTGCGTTTTGGAATTTCTCGGAAGGGGCGCCACAAGGCCGAGGCGCACTGGATATTTATTATTATTATATATATATATATATAAAAACGAGCCTTTTGGGGCCAAATCTTAATCCATATCCAATGCGCCGCATTTTTCCGGGAAAGAGAGCCCGAAACTCCAAGACGCACTGGATGTGGATATAGACATTGCCCGCATAATTACAGAGGAGAAGCCGGATCCGGTCATCGGCTTCTCGGTGATCATCTCTGGACTGCGCCCAGAGAGCATCCACCGCGTGGCCGTGCGGGCCCGCTGCGCCGTGTCCGGCCTGGACGAGCCAGACTGGCAGAGGGGCAAGGTCCGGGCGGGGGAGGAGGAGGAGGAGGCAGAGGAGGAGGAGGAGGAGATGGAGGAGGAGGAGGAGGAGGAGGAGGAGGAGGAGGAGGAGGAGGAGGAGGGAGAGGGACAGGGTGAGGAGAGAGGATGAGGAAGGAGGTTCCGTGATATCGACGAGGGGGTCGAGGTGGAGGAGGGTGGGATCCAGTGTCGCTGTCCATGCAGGAGAGTCGTCGCGCCCCGGCAGCCTTCCCGAGCCATTGGGTCCCTCGAAATGCCCTCTTTGCTTCTCTGTCGTCCCCCCTCCAGGGACAAAATCCTTCCAGAGAGCGTTCTAAATTGCTCTTAGGGTTGTGCTGTTCCAACCTGCTTTCGCCTTGGCCACCAGGAAGAGTGTCGAGCACAAAGTGAGAGCACCGAAACTGGGGGGGGTGCACGTGTCGGGCCTTGGGAGGCGATACTCGTTCGACACTTTGCCATCGTGTCGGGCAGATACTGTTTTGGTATTTTCTGGGTGCTCGAAAGTATGTCTGGAATGTGGCCCTTAAGTACGATGGGGACAATATCCCGTCTACAAGGTGGACAACACCCACCCTGTGCGATGGAGCGACCCGAACCTCAGCTCGCCAGTGCTGACGCCGCTGGGGCCACCCCCGCTGATGGTGCCGCAGGCAGTGCCTGTGCCGAGCGGCAAGTTCGGGCGCTTCCTCCACACGCCCCACCTGCTGCTGAAGTGCCCGATCTTCAAGCGGAAGTTCCGCGACGAGTTCGACAAGGACCACCCGATTCGAATAGACGTGAAGGCGGCCGACAGGGTGGACGACGAGTTCAGAGAGGTGCCCCTTGAGAATTCCGTGTATACCATCTTGCCTGAGTATGGGTTCTGCCGGTTTGTCTACAACCTGCCTTTCTTGCACGTCTCTATCCGAACGAGGAACGTCCACATGAACAACACCTCTGCCCCGTGCCCGCCTGTGTTCACAGTGCCACCGCTGGTGCTGGAGGACCAGCGTGGCCCAGACGTCGAGCTCGTCGTCGCGGAGGACGGCAACCTGTTCCTGAAGATCACCTGGACCACCAGGTGCCTTCCTCTGCAGGACGTGGGGATGGTGCAGCTTGGCCTGCGGCGGCACATCGTGGACTCGCCGATCGTGGACCTGCAGGCCACCGACGCGGACGGCGATGCCGTCCTGGAGGAGATCTCCCCGGCGGCTCTCTCGGCCGCCGGCGAGGCTTACGAGGAGCTCCTCCGGGAGGCCGGCGTCGACCCCAGCTCGGGGAGCAGACGATGACATGAAGATAGAATCGCGGAGGTCCGCACAGATCTCTCGGATCGGCGCTGGAGCCCCCTAGCGGCGCCTCCGGCGCCGCCCCTGGCACGCTCCGCCCGCCAGGGAGGGGGGTTCGGACGGGGCTAGGGGGAGGATAAATCCGTCAAGAGCATGCCGGAACGCTCTGAGAAGGCCGCGGCGCCCGAGACATCCTCCAGAGCCGCTGGATCTCAGAGATTTTCGGGCTTGCGCCGCACCGCCGACCCCTTGGGGGTGTAGTAGATGCCGTCTGGTGGGGGCCTCGTGTCAGCCTTGTGGGGGCTCTGGTGGGATCTCCTGTGGTCTTCTAGGGGCCGAGGGCTCGGAGTGTCCGATTGGGTCCTGTGGCTGGTTTTCTTTTGGAGTTGGTCTTGGGCGCCTCTGTAGGCGTCGTGGATGTCGCAGCTGCCGTCGTGGGGTTGTCGTGGGGGCCTTGTGCGTCCTCTACGAGCGTCGGGAAGTTCAAAGCGCGAGAGTTCCCCCAAGCCGCGCACAATGCCCACACAGCCCCGGGTTTGTCGTTGGTAAGGTAGAGCAGGGGGTGTACATCCAGAAGGAATACTGCCACAGGTCCCAGCGACAACGCCGCAGTCGGTCTCCTTCACTCGCACGCCATCTCCCATCGTCCATCCGAACTATGAACTCACAGCATCCCAGCGTAACCTGTGCGTGAATTATGCTTGTATTTGTATCTGGTGGCATTCGGCCCACCCCGCCACTGGGGCCCGGGCGTGGCTCAGGAGCCTCTTGGATATGCGGTGGGATCTCGTGAGAAGCGTCGCTGGGGCCTTCCCGAGGCAGTCTGGCGGCCTCTGGGGGGCTTTTTTGCTGGGCCTCTTGGGGCCTCTTTTAAGGTGCTTGGGGGTCTCGTGGGGGCCTCGTGGAGCCCCTGGATGTCCTCTTGGGCCATCCCAGGGCTTCGGTGCGCGGTCCCCTTTTTGGGCTCTTCTTGGGGCCTTCTTGGAAGCCTCCTGGGCTGTCTTAAGGCCCTCGTGACCTGTGTTCGCGCCCTCTTGGACCGTCGTGGGACCTTCTCGGGGGCCCGACGGGCCATCTTAAGGCGGCTGTGGGGGCCTCTGGGACCGTCGTGGAGCGACGGAAGCCCGAAAAGGCGAGAAAGTCAAAACGGTTAAACAAACAGTGGCAAATGACAGATTTTGGCCTCGTGGGGCCCTCGTGGGAGGGCTCGTCGAAGCCTCCTGGAGCGTCTTGGAGGCGCCTCTTGGGCACTCTTTCGGGGCTGTTGGGGGCCTCGTGGGGGCCTCGAGGAGGCCCTTGCAGGCCTCTTGGGGCATTCCGGGAGCCGCTTTCGCGGAAAGCTAGAATTTTCGGTTAGTGGTCCCCTTCTTGATTCCCTCTTGGGGCCCTCTTTGAGGCCTTTGGGGCTATCTTGAGGCCCTCTTGACTTGTGTTCGCGCCCTCTTGGGTCGTCTTGGGGCCTTCTCGGGGGCCTGGTGTGCCCTCTTGAGGCGGTCTGGGCTTCTGGGGCAGTCTTGGAGCGTCGGAAGCCCGAAAAGGCGAGAAAGCCAGAAGCTGTTGAAAAACGTATGAAAATCAGCGATTTTGGCCTCTTGGGGCCCTGGCGGGAGGCCTCTTAGACGCCTCTTGGGGCGTCTTGGAGGCATCTTGGGCCCACTGGAGACCATCTTGGGCGTCTTGGGGCGATGTTTCGGCGACTCGGGGCCTTCTTGGACCGTCTTGGAAGTCCTCTCGGGGCCCTTGTTGCCCGTTTTCGCATGCGGGATGCCCCCTCGGCAGGATTTCTGCAGCAGCGGACCCCCCCCCCCGGGGAGCACGGACAGCCTCCCCCCCCCCCTCCACATCGACCGGATCAGGCTCCCGGGGGAGGGGCTTACGGGGGAGGGGGACGCACCTCACGCGCCGATCGACCCCAAGGGGTCGGCCGCTGGACCTCCGAGACTCTCGACCCGTCCTCGCCCGACGTGTGATCCTCGGCCTGGCTTCGCCTGCGAGGGGGGGTGCAGGGCCGATCCGAGGGCTCCGCGCGGGCCTCCGAGCGGTTCGGCGGGGGGATCGACTGCAGAGCTGATTCACCCCTGGACTCGATTG
>CAUYUJ010001914.1:315000-330000 GCA_963575745.1 Prorocentrum cordatum | reverse complement strand
ATGGCCCGGGGGCACTTTTTTGGTGGTGATTCGGTGGGGGCCTCAGGGGGGATGGGGTTGGGGATGGAGATGGGTTGAGCGATACACGCCGTTCATGTCTAACCGTGCTCATTTCTAACTGTGCTCGTCTGCAACTGCTCCTGGCCCCCTGGTGGCCGGGAAGGTGCCCAGGATAGAACAATTAAAAATGAAAGGGTCTTGGCCCCCAAAAAAATCGAAGGACTTTCGAATAGTTCGGAATGAACAGTGTGTATCGATCGGCCGCCCCCGAGGCCCGCACCGGTTCCACGGGCCCTTTTGGCAGGTAGATCTCTCCTCTCCGCCGCCTCTGGCGGTGTGCGCTGCGAGCAGGAGCACGGCAAAGCCACGGGAAAGCGCGGCATTGACAGTGCAGCTCCGCACGCGTGACACATGTGAACGAGCAAGAGCACAGCCAAGCCCCAGAAGAGAGAGGCATTGACAGTGCAGCTCAGCATTGACGACGCGGTAGTGGCCGGAAGAGCCCCGGGCGACCTGTCCCGAAAAAGACAGCAGGCCCCGGAGGCCGAAATCGAGGAACAGCGCTGGGGCTGAGATCGAGGCCGACATCGGTGACATTCGCCGGAATCGATGCCACAATCGGAGCGTCGGAGGTCTGGAGATCTGGGCCTCTAGGCTCGGCCCGGCCAGGGTCGGTGAGGCGGGCAGGGCGGGCGCCTTCCGACGAGGCTTCAGGCCAGCCGCAACTGGGGGAGCTGTGGTCCTTACCCCCCTGGGGGACCCATCGATTTCGACACCCCTCTCGAGAGATCGTCGAGACGATGGGTTCCCCCAGGGGGGTAAGGACCACAGCTCCCCCAGTTGTGGCTGGCCGGCGAGGCTTGAGGGCGCCGCACCACGTGGAGATGCAGGCGAGAGACCAGGAGCGGCACGAGACCGAGCCTCCGGCGATGGGCTGGCCGCCCCCGCACAAGAAGGGGCGCCTGGAGCAGGTGTGCCACTGCCGGGACCCCAGCGGGGGCACAGAAGTCACCGGTATTCGGCACGAGCGGCATGGGTACGGAAAGAACGGGCACAGTGCCCAACAGCAGTTCGTGCTCATTTTGAACAGGATTCGCTGTCCGCGCCGCCGCGGCCTGTGTCCATTTGAGATAAACGGCCGCCTGCCCAACAGCGGCCGCTGTTGGTTTGGGACAACATTTGTCGTTGGGCATTGTACCCATTCTTCATTACCCATTTCAGGCGTCCGAAGAGATGCCGCTACCCTCCCAGATCACTGGGATGCAGAATTGCTTCTGGTCGCGATCGGCAGCGACCGATCTGCAGTCTTTATCGGTCGCGACCGATCGCAACCGATTCCCACATCGGCCGCGACCGATTTTGAAGCCACTCGGCCGATACCGCTAACGGATGTGAATCAAACCCGGTCGCGACCGATCTTGTCGGTCGCGACTGGAAAATACCAGCAGCCAGTGGTCAGGGCTTGCCTCGTCCTCGTCTCTTTGGGCCTCCTCGGAGACCCTGGTGGCCCCAGCTGGACTCGCCTCGAAGGCCTGGTCAGAACGCACCCCAGGAGAGGTCCGAAAAGCAGCGGTATCGACATCTTCCCGAGGCGGGAATTTATACATGACCACCGCCTGGAGGGTCAGTTTTCGGAGCCTCGGCAGGCGGTGGATATGGACATATTCGGGCCCTCAGGGGCCGAAATATATCCATATCCACCGCCTGCTGGGGCACCAGGACGTTGGTTCCCAGGCGGTGGATATGGATAAATCCCCGCCTCGCATCTTTTGGCTTCCCCAGGACCGCGTCGTCCAGAAGTTCCTGCCCGTCGACGGCGACCGGCTCTGCCACGGCAACACCTACCGCCTGCGGCTGCGGGTGCGGGACGCGCTGCTGTGGTCGCCCTGGACCGAGTTCTCCCCGCCGGTGCCCGGCACGAGCGACACGGGTACGGAAAGAATGGGTACAGTGCACAACAGCAGTTCGTGCTCATTTTGAATAGCACTCACTGTCCGCGACGCCGCGGCCTGTTTCCATTCGAGACAGGAGGCGGCCTGCCCAACAGCGGCCGTTGTTGGTTTGGGACAACATTTGTCGTTGGGCATTGTACCCATTCTTCATTACCCATTTCAGGCGTCCGAAGAGATGCCGCTACCCTCCCAGATCACTGGGATGCAGAATTGCTTCTGGTCGCCATCGGCAGCGACCGATCTGCAGTCTTGATCGGTCGCGACCGATCGCAACCGATTCCCACATCGGCCGCGGCCGATTTTGAAGCCAATCGGCCGATGCCGCAAACGACGCTTGGTCCTCCGTACCCCTGTCGGACGTCCAGAGGTGCACGTCCTCTTGGCGGCCCCGAGGCCCGCCCTGCCCCTGCAGGACCCCCGGCAGCCCGTGCCGCCGCCGATCGTGGAGGTGCTCCTGCTGCAGCAGGATCGGGTGTTGCTATAAGTGCCCCTGGCCCAAGGTGCCCCCAGCTTCTCGCTCCGTTTTAAAGCCCTTGGGGCCCCCTGGGCCTCGTGAGGGGTGCTCTGGGAGTCGTGGGGGCCTCCTTGGAAATCCTGGGGGCACATTGGGCCAGGGGCACTTATAGCAACACCTGACAGGATGGCCGGCAGCTGGCCGACCTCGCCTTCTCGGAGGTGCGGCTGCGGTTGCGGTGGCCGAAGTTCCGGGGCCACATGAAGGCCGCGAAGAGGGGAGGGCACTCTGGCCTGAGGTCGGGCACGTCCCCCTACAGGGCTGCTCGAGAAGTTGGAAACAGTCGAACAATACCCTAAAGATGGTCAAGCATACTCGATCAATAGTCCCCCTACGATTTTCTGACTATTTTTGGATGCTCCTCCTGTAGAGGGACAGGCCCGACGTAACCCTGGCCCGGTGGAGCGGGCCTCGCCGCCCTCCTCCCCGCCCCCGGACCCTCCCTGGCTCGGCTGGCCTGGTGCGCCCGTCTTGCAGCTCGAAGAAGAAAAAAGGGCGGGAGCAGGAACTTCTGTTCTTGGATCCTCGCTGGGCCCCTCCGGCGGCGTCTCTCTGGCCTGTTTGTTGTTTCTTCGTCCAGGGAGGGCACCCTGGCTCGGTGGAGCGGGCCTATCCGCCCTCCCTCCCTACTCGGAGGGCCCTCCCTGGCTCAGCTGTCCTGATAATCCCGTCTTGAAGTGCAACAGGTACTGTGCTCAGAACGTCCGTGCTGGCACGTTGCGTGTTGGCTCACCGTGCTGGCCCACGTTTTGGCCAACGTGTCGCATGGCTTCGCTGCGTTTTGCTGATCTCTGAAAAGGCGTGATACCAATGTACTTTATTCGCCTTTCTACTTCATGCTTTCTTCTTCCGACCGACAGGTACGTGTTGCGTGCTGCGGGTGAGGGCAGCTAAGCTTTCCCTGGACGTCCGCCCTGAACTTCCCCGGCCTGTCCTCGGCCTCTCCCCGGGGCGTTGGAGGCGTTGTTGCGTGTTGGCTCACCATGTTGGGCCACGTTTTGGCGAACGTATCGCGCCAGAGCTACGTCTGCAGTCTACGTGTGAAGCTCCGCGCTCACACGCTACGGGCTGCGTTCTGCGCATCGGGGCCGCTAAGCGTTCCTTGGGCGTCCGCCCCCTGGGTTTCCTCCGGCCGCCGTCCTCCTCCTCCTCCTCCTCCTCCTCCT
Source organism: Prorocentrum cordatum (assembly GCA_963575745.1). Taxonomy (NCBI): domain Eukaryota; class Dinophyceae; order Prorocentrales; family Prorocentraceae; genus Prorocentrum; species Prorocentrum cordatum. The sequence goes on along the minus strand of CAUYUJ010001914.1, from coordinate 326,368 downwards.
CCTCCTCCTCCTCCGTTGCCATTTTGGCTCAAGATGCTCTGTTCCACAGGTGAGCACGTGGATACCGCTAATCCGCGGCTAGATCCAACCATTCCAACGCTCCGCTGCGTCAGCCTGCCCAGCCGGCGCAACATCCATCCTCCGTCTGTCACAGCCAAGGGCAGCCGAACCCTACAACCATGGGAACATGGAAGACTCCGTATGCGGATGCGCATGGCTATGTGTCTTGTCCTCACGATGGCTGTCGCTACGAGTGGAACTGGAAGAAGCAGGCTCAGTGTTGGCAGCGCAGTGGTGTCTTGGAACCACGGACCTCCCACGCCAGGCAACGCCGCCGCGCCCAACAAGCAGGTCAGCACGTTCCGCCAGCCGCCTGGTGACTGGTCCTCAGGCAGTGGCACACTTATTCTCGCCAACGGTTGCACCCACCACGGACCAGTTGGTCGAGGCGCTTCTCCAACGTGTACCTCAAGCCAGCTAGCAACTCGAGGCCATCAAGCAAACAGCTCGTCCCGCCCAGCCACAGCAGCCAGTCACGAATCCCAGTCTCGAGCGACCACGGGAAGCAACCAGACTGTCTCCAGTGGCTGGTACGAGCGCGCGAGACCGTCCAGACTGCGGCACAGGATACGGCTGACGCGCGTCTGGCTCATGATCGCCAGTTGGAGAGAGCAGCAGTTGCAGCACGGCGAGAAAGCCAAGGACGGCAAGTCCAAGCTCAATATCTCAGACTTCCTGGCGCAGGAGAGCGACCCCGACAATATGTGCAAGTGGGAGGACGGAGGGGCCTCCGATTTCTCCGAATTCGAACTGTCCCCCGAGGATATCACTGCCTGGCAGAATCACAGAAATACCTTCGCGTAGGAGATCAAAGAGCTCATCCGTCAGGCAAGCAATTTGTCCAGCTGCTGGACAACCGGGCGCTCGCAGGAAGGTTTTCAACGAATTCAAGGCCCGGGTGGCGACAAAACGCCGCCGACTCGGAGGACACGGGGAGGCAGCAGCAGCAGCAGGTGAAGCTCGCGACGATGAGCTTGAGTCATTGGATGGAGGCGCCGCGCAGGAGCCCGCCCCCGCAGCCAAGGCACCTGCGCCGCCTAAGGCGCCGCAGCCCGCGGAAGTCCCAGCCGAGGCTCCCCCGCCACGTCCTCTGTCCAAGGCCTCCCCAGAGCAGGTCCAGAAGTTCCTGGAGGCGGCGCGATCAGGAGTCCAACCCAAACCAGAATTCTTTCGCGAGCAAGGCTGCCTCGAGTTCACAGGGAACTCGAGGGCAACGCGATACGCATCTATCCTAAGCCCGGACATGAACGACCTGAAGTACGTCCAGGTGTTCGCCGCATCTTACTCCACGGTCTTTTGGTGTGGGGCCACAGGAGCGCCGCAGTTTTTGCCGAGAGCGACGTGGACATTGCCATCATCCCAGAGACTCACGTCTTAGCCAGCGACACTCCGGTTAATTTGAGTGCGCTGAAGCAGCGCAAGAGGCATGGGATTGTTTCCCCAGCGTACCGTGCGGCTAAATCACAAAAAGCGGGAGGTTTTGTTCTTGGTTTTTGGCAGCACCATTCTCGTACATCATGTCGACATCTCTTGGATAGCCCGTGCACTGTTTTTGGTCTTGCGGGCGTTGGTGGCACTGCAGGTACCACTGGCCCCTTGTCCTTCAGAGATGCGGTTGCCTTGGAGTGGGGAATGTCCAGAGTATCTGTTTCTGGCGATTGGTGTTTATCTTGCTGTGTCAGTTGGTCCCCGCAGCCCTCGTAACGCGGGCAAGCCGCCCGCGATCTCATCCTTGACTCCGAACCACTCGCATCCTCGGATCGCAAATCGAACGGACAGGTATATTTCCCGACAGGCATCACCCACACCTCCTCCGGAGGCAAGGGCTCGCGCATCATGGATGCGCCACCGGATCTTGAGATTATTGTTTTTCTCGAGGTGCTATGTATATAGATGCAGAAGGGGGCGGTCCTTATGGCGTAGTTTTGTTGGTGATGAACATTGGTTCGCTTTGCGCCGCTCGCCGTATTCTTGATTTGCCTAAACCCTTTCTACTTCCGCTGCCAAGTGTGATCCAGGCAGGCCCCGGCGCAAGCGCCCACGAAAGGAGCTCGCCCGACAGGCGCCGGCAGAAAAAAATGCACCGCGGGCGGCAGGAGCAGCAGCACAACGCGACCAACGGGAGCGCGGACACCGATGGCGAGGATATTTTGGCCCAGCCTCACGTCGCACACTCGTATATCCATTTTCCCGAGGATGCTCGGAAGTCTTCGCGCCGTGATTTTCACGATCTTGATTCGGAGGCCTCCCGCGCACGTGGCAGGCGTGCGCCAGCGAGGCCGACGACGTCAAGACCAACCCGCGCGACGATGACGGCGACCCCGCCAAGCATGTACAATGGCCCACCCAGGGCCGGGGTAAGTCGCGGGAGGGCGTCGAGGGTCTACACTGCCATTCTGCATGGGTGAAGCCGCCAGGTTGGATCCAACGCATTGTATATCAATATGACCCTGATGCTGCCGTTACTTTGAATAATGTCTACGTTATGTTCGTCAGTTGGCTTGAGATGCACGCGCGCCGCGCCCTGGATTTGCCGCCAGAGCGGGCGCGGCAGCGCTGCGGACGCGGCGAGGCACGCACTTTCAAGCTCGCCCCTATGCCACTGTCAACGCCAACGCGGTCGCACTCAGATACATCAACCAAATGGCGCTTGCCGCTTCCACGGAAGACGGCGAGCCCCCCCTCCCACCCGCCCCCCCCCCTTCCGCCCCCCCCCCCCCCCCCAACACCACCGCCCCCATCCTTGTTCGTTATTATTACGTTTTCCGGCCGATAGCGACCCAATCCGGGACCTCCCATCCGGACAGTAAAAAACCAATGCAAAGTGGCCGTTTCTCTTCTCAACACCGTCTGTCTTGTCGTCGACGATGCGAAAAGCGTGGCAGGAACGGGGCGCGGCGCACATCGCGCGCGGCAGTCAATCTGGGCTCGCCCATCCTGACTGCAAACAATCAATACAAAGTCTTCGTTTTTTCCTCTCAGCATGGCCTGCCTTGTCGCCGACGTCGCCGCGCGGACGTCCACGCGGGCTGCGGGCCCTCCCATCCTGATTGTAAAAAACAATTACAGAGTACCGCTACCACGACTACTACCACTACTACTATTTCTACTATTACTACTACTACTACTACTACTACTACCACTACCACTACTACTACTACTACAACTACTACTACTATTACTACTACTACTACTACTACTACTACTACGACTACTACTACTACTACTACTACTACTACTACTACGACTACTACTACTACTGCTACTACGCGCCAGCACCCAGTTGCGCCAGCATTGTTTCTTATGTTGTGGGAGGGCGGACCGTGTCCGTTGTTTCTTTCAACGTGGCCAGTCTTGTCGTCGACGGGACGCGGCGCACATCCCGCGCGGACGTCAATGCGGCGTCGCGGGGTATCCTCCTTTCGCATTGAAATGCCCGCGCAGCCCCCAGTTGTGCCATCACTGTTTCTGATGTTGTGGGAGGGCGGGCGGGAATGGGCATGCCGTGCTTGACTCGCTCGAGCTGGCTAGCTGGACCCCGCCCCACCCCCGCCCCACCCCGCCCCCTTTTTGCCGCGCAAGGTATGGACACAACAATAACGCATGGTCAAGATCGCACCGAGGGGAGATGTCTTGGCGCGCAGATTGTCGCAGGCCCCAGCGGACATGCCTCCATCTGGACACGGCGTGGGCAGAGACAGGCAGGATTAGGCCAGACCTTCCTGCGTATCCATAACCTCTCGCGAGATGTTCTCTGCGCGATGGGGAGATCAGTTACTGGGATTTCGCATGCAGAAGAGCTCTCGGCGGCAGCAGGAATGGTCTTCTAAGCTTGCGTCGGCGCGGCTGGTTCTCCAGCTATCACGACCAGCGCATCGACGACATTGGGGCAGCCATGGCCAGAGATCCAACCCGAGCAAGTGGCCATCCAAATCAAGCAGATCAGCTCCAAGAGGTCGGCGAGCATCGAACAGCGCGGCGCTTCGTTCAAGTGCGCATCCCCTGCGGGCTCCGCGCATCTCACCGCCTTCCTCATCATCTGCGAGAGACGAGGGGGATGGCCGTGGCAAATTAAGTTTGTTATCGTGGTTTCATTGAGAAAAGGCCCCGGTTCTGATCGCTCAGTCCGTTTACTACCAGATTTCGTTCGCGCGTGGAGTTCGGCCAGGCAGACATATCTTTCTGAGTGGGCTGACCGCGTGGCAGCCAACTGGGGTCATGCCGCCCGTGGCTCTTCTTGTCTTCGCGCGGGTGTGCTTCGAGCTTTCGCGGGCGAAGCTGCGCGCGTGGGTCCCGAACGTTTGCGTCAGCCAGCCTGCTCCAGGACATCGACAGCTTCTATGGCTCGCTGGAGTGCGAACGACACTTCGAGCAGGGCCCAGCTATGCATTCTCCACCGCGCGTTTTGCTTAGAAGGGCCTCTCGCACATAGTTGTTCGGATTTTCAGCGAAGAGAGATGTTGCTCCTCCCCCGTCCAGGCGCGCGCGAGCATCGTTGCCAGTGCTCGCAGTGGAGTTGGTTGTGAAAGATACCGTTTCCATTGTATTTTGGAGGCTGTCCACGGCAGATTTTATCCGACGTTTCGCACCACGTCGTGGGTGGGTGATATCACGCAACGTGCATGTGGCTCCGCCGGCTTTCTCTCGCAGGCTCTCAACAAGGCTGGGACCCCCTTGGGCACATTACTGACCAAGGCGCACTTGAGCATTGCCATCAGGAGTAGGATCATCGCGGGGGACAGCAATCTGACAAACAAATTGCGCGGAAGTTGGCGCAGCACAATCTCAATATTACGGTAGCACACCAAGCAGTATATCCCGGCGCCAACAGAGGCACGAACACGCAAGCACGACCTAAAGCAGCAGCACGACGAGCCTCAGCATGGAAGCAAGTCAGCAGGGCGGGCGATTTTTTTGGAGCAGGTCGCACGGGCAAACGCCCTTGCACGTAGAGTCATGGTTCAGGGTTGCTGCGCTAAGGTGCAGTACGATTCAGCAGTGCATGGCGCGAGTCCTTCGGCGGCGCAGGTATGACAGCGAACTATTGGAGCTACGCTTGCCAGCTCCATTCGTAGACGTTGCCTCGAGACCCTGTTGCAGCTTGAGCCGGGCGTCAAAGACCCGGCCATCTCGCGGGTTTCCATTATGCCTGACAGCTGGATGGCCATTCTATCCTTTGGAGATGAAGCACGCAAGCTCGCAGCACGAGACGGCGGCGCGCGCGCGCGTTTCACGGGCCAGGGGGGGCCCCGAGCACCGTTGGCGGAAGGTTACTGGGCCCGCAAGGGCCGTCGTGAACACCTTGTTGAACATCAGGCGGGGCCCCGTCGGGCCATGGCATTGGGTGTCTGATCGGGGCGATGTGCATCAGGCTTCTCCAGGGATCCCCCAAGCGGGCTCCCTCTATCTAGATGGCGCGCGACATGACTTAGCCGAAATATGGATACGGGCCGCTAAACATTGCGAAAGCGGGATCGATCCGACGGACGCACGACAGCAGCTACGACGTTCTAGACAGCGTGACAGACATACCTGGGCAGGCGCTCTGGTCAATGTGCTGCGGAGGTCGATGGCCAAAGCGAGAGTTCGGGATGTCGCTGATCCGCCAGATTTTTCACTCGTATGCGATCGATTCGACAGCCGTCAGCCTGGGACCTTGCACCACCGCAGTTGGGAATGTTCTGCGATTTCCAGCCTCTCCTCGGTCGCCGGCAGCGAGGGGTGCGCGCGCAGAGCACGTGCACAGGCGGAGTCTCGACCGTCGGTATGGTTGCGCGGTCTCACGCAGTCCGACGAAAGTGTGTCTGCCGTCCGGCGAGCCCGACATTTCCGCGCGCATTCGCGGCCAGTTTCCAGCCGACGCAGACATCATCGTCGGCGCAGGGAACGCTCCTGAAGGACAGTGTTCTGATCGGGCGAGCTTTGGAAGGGTATCTTGGGCGAATATTGCGTTCCAGAGTTTCGACGTCGACAATTCCGATGCCGAGCTCACGACTTCGAGGGTCTCTGCGGGAGCCACTTTTTTGGGGGGGGGGCAAGCCATCATCCGCGGAGAGATGATTGCTTTCTTGAGGTTCTTGGAAGATGCCCCCATGGGCCATCAGCTTGTTCATGTCGCGGACTCGTCCTACGTTCAGACTGGTGCTGCCGAAGTTGTTCTGGATTTATTTCCCGACGGCCATCGTGATGAATGGCGCAGAATTCAGGTGTTGCTTCGCTCGAAGCCGACAGTCATTTTCAATATCGAGTCGCACATGACACCAGATCTGGCAGCCGAGAGTAAATAATTTGTAGTTACGTGGGTTGGCGACAAGGTAGCCAACCAGGTGGCCGAGCAGACGGCCAAACGTATACAGTTGCAGTCGGGGGACGTTGAAGTTGTTCTGATTTCTGAGGCCCTAACTCGAGCTATCCGATCTCGTGCTTCCGAGGTTTTCCTCTCGAGGTTTTCGAAGGTCCCTGGAGGCGCTCCTGAGGGGCAGTCTCGCGTTAGGAAGAAATCCAGAGCCAAGCAGCCGCCCGCCCCCCCCTGTTCCCCCTCCCCGCGCCTTCAACCCTCGCCCGAAGCTAGCCAAGCAGCTGCGCGCCAGTGCGCGCTCAACGATCCCCGTAGGTGAGGGTCCCGATTGTCGTCTGTTGTGTGCTATTTGTTGCTTTGTTATTTCTGTCAACTCCCACGGGAATATCCCGTCCCAGGAGTTATTGGATTTCCCGTGGCAGGCCGTTGTACCCAAAGCGGGGCGCGAAGGTGCCAGCCAGGTCAGTAATGTGTACGTCGGGGCCAAGTATGTAGATCCATCTCATGGCATGGTCCTCTCGGACAAAGTAATTCCATCTGTTCGACGTGTGGCAGCCATGCCTCTTGCAGTGCGCATAATCTTCTCACATGGTGTAAGAAGGCCACCCCAATTGGCAATCCCTATTTGGGCAAGTTCTAGAAGGGGGGTCGCCTTTTCCCCTTGTCTCCCTTGCTCGAAGGGCTGGCACTTCCCACGTTTTTGGAACTGGCCGCTGATCAACTGCGGGGTCCTCGTCCTCCTCCTCCTTCCTCCTCCTCCTCCTCCCTCCTCCTCCTCCTCGTCATCATCCCTCCTCCGCCTCCTTCGCCTCCTCTTCCCCTTTTCCTCCTCCTCTTCCTCCTTGAGGTACTGGCGCTCCTCCTCCTCCTCCTCCTCCTCCTCCTCCTCCTCCTCCTCCTCCCTCCTCCTCCTCCTCCTCCTACTCCCTCCCCCCTCCTCCTCCTCCCCGTCCTCCTCTTCCTCCACCTCCACCTCCTCCTCCTCCTCCTCCTCCTCCCCGTCCTCCTCGTCCTCCTCTCCTCCTCTCCTCCGCCTCCTCCTCCTCCACCTCGTCCTCCTCCTCGTCCTCGTCCTCCTCCTCTTCCTCCTCCTCCTCCTCTCCCCTTCCCCCATCGTCCTCCTCCTCCTCCTCCTCCTCCTCCTCCTCCTCCTCCTCCTCCTCCTCCTCCTCTTTCTCCTCTCCCCTCGGGGCGCTCGAGGCCTGCCCCTCTCTCATACCTCCCCCCTGGGCAGGTCCTCCACCCTGGGGCGGCTTCGCCCTGCGCAGAGAGGGCCCTGCACCAACCGACAAGGGCACGAGTTGGGGATCGACTACGGAATGGATGCGCAGCCAATCCGCACAGTAAGGATGGGCAATCTGTTCAAGGGTACCTTTGCATCCTTGCCTCCTCAACCCATCCTTGGCCACCTTCGCTGGCCGCATGGCCTTCCAAGGCCCTTGCATCCTTATCGCGCATCCTTATGGTACGGGCCGAATGTACCCCAAAGGTGATTCTCTCGCCGGGTCCACGACAAGCACGTCGAATGCTCCGCACATCTGCGTCGAATTCTGCGCCAACCGATCGGGGCACATCCCCCCATCTCCTCAGCTGCTTCGGCACGCTCTTTGAAAACGCAACACGTACCGTGTTTAAGACGTGCGTGTCAACACGCTGCGTGTTGCGTGTTACGCATCGGGGCAGCTAAGCCCAGGTGTCTTCGCGCAGATAAGACCCTGCGCAAACCGGCCACAGAAGCCCTCGCGCCCTTTGAGAGGTTGTCTGAATCTCCGCTTACCCCCACAGGGCTGTCTTCGCGCAGCCCTGCTGACTCGATGCGCCCGTCTTGTAACGCAACACGGACCGTGTTCAGAAAGGTCCGCGCCAACGCGGTGCGTGTTGGCCTGGTGCGTGTTGGCCCGCGTTTTCACGAGCCGCGCCGGACCTGCGTTTGCAGTCTGCGCGCGGCGCCCCGGGGCAGCCAAGCCCAGGTGTCCTCGCGCAGCGAAAACACCCCCCAGACCCCTCCCCCGACGTCGCGCTTTTATTGCTACGGCCTTACGGCCGGCGCCGCCGACCCTGAAGACGACGACGACGAGTACGAGGAGGAGGAGGAGGAGGAGGAGGAGGAGGAGGAGGAGGGGGATGAAGGTGCACAGGCTGCGTGCTGCGCGCTGCGTCCCGGGGCAGCCACGCCCAGGTGTCCTCGCGCAGCGAAGACACCCCCCCCATATAGGCCCCTCCCCCGGCGTCGTGCTCTTCTCTTTCGCGGCGTCGACCCACCGAGAGGTCTGGCCCCCTTCCCCGGGGCCGGCTGTTCCTCCCGAATCCTCCTGTGGACGCTCCCGGGGCCCGCCGAGGGCCCCGGGAGGTCGAAGATGGCCAGACACCTCCGTCGCGATCTTGTTCACAACGCGAGGGGGCCTGGGCCCGGGGCCGAGCGACCAGGGCACAGCCCCCCTGCCCGTGCAGGCCCGCCCCTTCTGCTCACATCGGCGGCGAGCGCGGGGGGGGGAGTGAGAAGGAGAAGGCCTTCCCAGAAGGCTCGGAAGTCCGCCGGCCCTCCGACAAGCTGCTTTTTGTTGAAAGCGAAGAGATCGAGAACCTCTCAGACGGCGCAAGGGCTTGTGAGAAGTCCCGCCGCCGTCTCGCAAGTCCTTGCAAGCCAACACCTCAACATCTGCCCGCCCGCGCCGGTGGGCAGATACGTATCCATACCGCTCCCCGAGTCCTCGGAGCACGGCTCAGCGGCCGTGGATCCGGTCATGTTCTGGCGGCGCACGTCCCCCGAAGCGTTGCGTCTTGTCTGGTAGTTGTGTCTTGTCTGGTGCCCGACGCGGACCCGGTGCGGCCTCGGCGCGGATCTGGCGTGGCTGCGACGCGGAGCCGACGGATCCGGCACGGACTCTCGGCACGGCTTCGCGCGGGTATATAGGGGCGCGACGGGGCAGGCGAGGCCCCCCGAAGATGCCACAGAAGGCTCCTCTGTCGGGGGTTGATAGACCTCCTACCCTGGCACGTCGATTCGCGAATTGGCCGTCGTCGGTTCGAGAGAGGGCGTCGCGGCCGTCATGTTTGCGGGTCCAGGTCCGTCGGTTTCGGTCCTAGGCCGCTTTCACTCAAGGGAGGTTTACGAACGGTAGGTTTGTCCACCGCCGATTTTGGCCACCTCCCGAAGATGCTGCAGAAGGCTCTTCTCCGGAGGGTTCCAAATTGGGTTTTTGGGGAGGGGGTTTTCCAGAGTGCCCCCCAGTGGCTTCAGAACCTCGTCAAAACAGAGTGTGCGAAGCCCCTGGGGAACCCCTCTTGGAAAACCCCCTCCCCAAAAACCCCCTTTGGAACCCTCCGGTCTTCTGGCCCCCTCCCGAGAAGGAGTTGGAGTACCGCGTCCTCATGTGGACCGCGCTGGGGCCCCCTGGCGGCGCCTCCGGCGCCGCCCCTGGCGCGCTCTGCGCGCCAGGGAGGGGGGGGGTCCAGCGCGGAGCCAAGAGATCCGCGCGGAGCGCCAAAAGTTTATATTTTTGCGCCGTTTTTTCTTTTTCTAGATAGGGAGGTTTGTCCTCAGGAGCGACAGAAAGACGTACACGTACATGAACCCACGCTGGTTTACATTGCGCAAATGTTCGCATGATGCGGCCGGTCTGGCGGATCGAGGGGCCGTCTTCGTGTACATGGCTGGGTGCGTGCGTCCTTTGTGGGCTCCCTGTGTCCACCGCCGATCCTGGCCCCCCCCCCCGAGAAGGAGCTGGAGTACCGCGTCCTCATGTGGACCCTGTCCCCGGAGCAGCAGCGCCGTGCCGCGGCCGGCCGGCAGCCCGGCCGCACCCCGGACCGCAGCCTCCCGCCGATCGTGGGCACCGAGGCCCTTACAGGGAGAAGAAGAAGATTTCGTCGGTGGCTCAAGGAGGGGGACCTGGGGGATGGCCCAGAGATCCAACGCATTGACAACAATCAAGGCGGCGGTTTTTCGCCCTTTTCGACATCCAGGGGCCCTCGCCGGGCCCCAGGACCGTCAACTCAGCCTGGCGACGGACCCAACCATATGCAGTTGTGAGTGCCGTACTTGTGGGTACACCGTCTTCGGTGGGTGGAGCTCCCTATGCGGCCACGAACCTTGTGAGGGGTGCGCCGAAATGAGGGTGCAACTGCATGCGAACGCTGCCACTGGGGCCTTCGGTGGAGCTCCCGGGGCCACGAACCCTGTGCATGAGGGGTTCGCCGAAATGAGGGTGGAACTGCATGCGAACGCTGCCACTGGAGCCTTCGGTGGAGCTCCCTATGGGGCCACGAACCCTGTGAGGGGTGCGCCGAAATGAGGGTGGAACTGCATGCGAACGCTGCCACTGGAGCCTTCGGTGGAGCTCCCTATGGGGCCACGAACCCTGTGAGGGGTGCGCCGAAATGAGGGTGGAACTGCATGCGAACGCTGCCACTGGGGCCTTCGGTGGAGCTCCCTGTGGGGCCACGAATCCTGTGAGGGGTGCGCCGAAATGAGGGTGGAACTGCATACGGACGCTGCCACTGGAGCCTTCGGTGGAGCTCCCTGTGAGGCCACGAACCCTGTCAGGGGTTCGCTGAAATGGGATGGGCATGCGGAGAGCAGAGGCAAGGATGGGAAGCAGGAGGGAGGAGGAGGAGGAGGAGGAGGAGGAGGAGGAGGAGGAGGAGGAGGAGGAGGAGGAGGAGGAGGGAGAGGAGGAGGAGGAGGAGGAGGAGGAGGAGGAGGAGGAGGAGGAGGGAGGAGGAGGAGGAGGAGGAGGAGGAGGAGGAGGAGGGAGGAAAGAGAAGAACTTGGGGCACCGTCTCTTCAAAACGAGGACCCAACACCACAGGATGGTTGGGAAAAACGACTCAGGATGAAGAACGGGTCCTCGGGAAGGGGTCGAGACTTCCGGGGACCCCATATGGAAAAAATCACGACATGGGATCTATTGGGGGGGTCGCAAAGACGAGGTGCCTCAAACAGTGCACATTCACCCTTGGATCCCTTCCTCTCCTGAGGACCCCATCCTTCAGGGCCCCATCTTGGAG
>CAUYUJ010001914.1:257500-310000 GCA_963575745.1 Prorocentrum cordatum | reverse complement strand
ATGGGTTCGCTCCCATGGAATCCACATACTGTAGGGCCCCAGAAGGTTGCTTTCGCCGGCGGCCACACTGGATCCGCAGGCAGGAACACGTCGGTGTAGTTAGTGGTTTTCTTGCAGATGTTGTGGCACATGGACTCTGTGTACAAGTTGTAAGAGAATGCCACAGAGGCGTTGCGCGTTGCTCTCTCCCCCCCTGACAACAACAGCAACACCGGCCCAGGTGTGTGCGCGTGCCCCGGGGGGGAGCGCACTTCCCCGGGCCTCGCCGGGCCGGCCCCAGAGGGTGTCTTTGCGTTATTGTTGTTGTTGGTGGTGGTGTTGTTGCTGCTGCTGTTGTTGGTGGTGTTGGTTGTTGTTGTTGTTGTTGTTGGTGGTAGTGGTATTGTGTTGTTGGTGGTTGCTGTTGTTGTTCTTGTTGTTGCTGTTGTTGTTGATGTTGTTGAATGCGAAGTACTAGACAATTATTATTGTTGGACCCCTGGGCGCCCTGACGCTCTCGCCGAGACGCCGGCAATATTTTCATTGAAAATGAGGCTCACGCTCGAGTGGTTTGGGGGACCGCCAAAACCGGCCCCCCAACAACAACAACGTTCCCGTTCGAGCCTTCTCTTTTTTACTCATGGCTGGTGTTCTTTCTCGCCGCCGAAAGCCGCCGTCGTAACAAAACCAGCGCTCCCGCTCGAGACTTCCTCCCGTTCTACCTTGGACTGGCGCGCTAGTCTTTCTCTCATCGGCGTCGCCCCCAGCAAAAACAACGCTCCCACTCGAGGCGTCCTCCCTCTTTTTTGCTCAAGGCGGTGGTCCTCCTCGCCGCCGAAAACCGCCGCCCCTACAAAACCAGCGCTCCCGCCCGAGACCTCCTTCCGTTTTACGCTGGGCTGGCGCCAACTCTCTTTTGAATTGGAGCGCTCCCAGCAAGAACAGCGCTCCCGCTCGAGGGTTCCTACCTTTTTCCTGAAGGCGGTGCTGTTCCTCGCCGCCGACAGCCCCCGTCCCGACAAAACCACGGCTCCCGCTCGACGCTTCCTCCAGTCTTACTCAAGGCGGTGTTCCTCCTCGCCGCCGAAAACCGCCGCCCCGACAAAATCAGCGCTCCCGCCCGAGACTTCCTTTCGTTAAGAACAACGCTCCCGCTCAAGATTTCCTGTTTTTTCCTGGGGACGGTGCTGTTCCTCGCCGCCGACAGCCCCCGTCACGACAAAACCACGGCTCCCGCTCGATGCTTCTTCTTTTCTTACTCAAGGCGGTGTTCCTCCTCGCCGCCGAAAGCCGCCGTCCCAACAAAACCAGCGTTCCCGCTCGAGACTTCGTTTTGTTTTACGCTGGACTAGCGCCCTATGTTCAGCATTGGCGCCGCTCCCAGCAACAACAGCAGCCCTGCTCGAGACTTCCTCCCTTTCTATTCAGGGCCAGGTCCTTGCCTCACCGCCGACAGCCCCCATCCCCACCAAGGTCATCCTGTCGTTCGGTGTTTCCTCGTGCTTTACCCTTCGCTGGGGTTCCGCTGGCGGTCTCGCATCTGCGCAGCAAAGCGCGGGCATGTTTTTTCGAGGCGGGATGTGTTGAACTTCCTCGGAGGAGGTGCTTGCAAGACCCCATTGGGCGGGAGATCTGGGAATGGGAATAACGGACCCCGCGATAGAGCAAGAGTTTCCCATGATGTGTATGGTTATCATGATGGTCGCATGCTTCATGTGGAAACATCGCGCAAGAGGGTAACTTGATTGTTGTTGACGGTCCGCGGCCGCCCCGCCGCTTGCCGGGGCCCGGCCTGCAGGGAAGAAAGGTATACCCCCCAAAAGGGGTTCGACCAAAGACGAAGAGGGCGGGTATCGAGGGTTTGGGAAATACGCGTTATTGGGCACTCGAGCATATATCCTTAAATTTATTATTGCTGTTGTTGTTGTGGTTGTTGTTGTTGTTCGTGGTGTTGTTGCTTGTTGCTTGTTGCTTGTTGTTTGGAGTCGTCCCACCCACGACCCGCCCCGCGACCCACCCGCGACCCACCCCGCGACCCACCCTGCGACCCACCCGCGACCCACCCCGTGACCCACCCGCGTCCCACCCGCGTTGCGACCCACCCCGCGACCCACCCGCGACCCACCGCGCGACCCACCCGCGTCCCACCCGCGACCCACCCCGCGACCCGCCCGCGCCTCGCCCCGCGACCCACCCGCGACCCGCCCCGCGACCCACCCGCGACCCACCCCGCGACCCACCCGCGATCAACCAGCATCGCTTGCGCCTGCGGCGAGCTCGTTGCATACTTTACTAAAAAATGCGCATGTGGCGGGCTTCTTCAGAGCCTCGCAGACTGCTTGCGTCCCCGCCGCCCCCTCGCTCTTATTCGCGATTGCGGGGTGCTGCCTATGGTCGGCCGTTCGCGCTCAGTGCGCCAGGGCACACTGGAGCCTTATGGCAGGCGCCCTGCACCACATCGCTTGCACTACTGTTCGGGGTGTCACGCGCTCGCACCACTCTTTCCCGCCCAGGTGTTCGCCTTCAACCTGAGCGGCAACCTGCGCACCTCGGCCATGCAGGTCGACGAGTCAGGGAACGCGCGCTTCGCGGTGGAGGCGGAGCCTGGGACCGCAGGCCCAGCACTGGTGAAGCCGAGGGCCGCCGGCGGCAGCCGTCCGGTCGTGCCAGGTGACGCGGCAGTTCAGCAGAGCGACGACCTTCCGCAGGTGATCGCGCACGTGAAGCCAAATTCCTCTGGCCCCGCGCGCGCGACCCACGCGAAGCTCACGCCGAAGGTCGTGGTCGCTGAAGGAGGGCTGCAGGAGGGGCAGAGCAAGGCGATGACGCTGGAGGTCAGCGTCATTCCCCTCCAGCGGGGCCACGGGTATGCCTTCGGGGTCGAGGCGAAGCACAGCCAGGGCGCGGCCGGCAACCTCGGAGAGTGGAGCGCGCCGCTCTTCAGCAAACTCTGCACCTTTGAGGCGGCCCCTCATGGCGCGTCGGAGGCGCCGCCGGTGCTGCCGCCGTCCCCGCCTCTGTACGGTGGCGCTGGGAAATACGTTCTGCGCTTAGCTGCCCTGACACGGCCGTGTTGAACCCCGACACGCATCGCGTTCAAAACGGCTGGATTGAACCCGCTGCGTGTTGGGCTCGGCTCGTGCTGATTTTGCCAGACCTGCGTTGCTAACCTGCGGGTTGAGTGTCGTGCCCGCACGCTACGGGCTGCGTGCTGCGCACCGGGGCAGCTAAGGTCCTGCGACAGCAGGGCAAGTGCGTGTACGCCGACAGGCTGGAGGGGCCCGACGGCGACCTGTCGGCGAGCCACCTCCCTGAGCGCCGCCCGGCGGGAGACGACCTCCGGGAGAGCTGAGCGCCTGCGCCTGCGCTCTGGCGGGGGCACGGAGGGGCGCCGGGCCTCGGATGGCAGCAGACTGCACAGGCATCGGGATCTCGGAGGTGCGCGCGGCTGTCTCGGGTCTGCGCGTTGGCTCCCCCGGCGGCGCCTCGCGCGCCACCCCTATGGAGCGCTGCAGGCGCCAGGGTGGGGGGGCCCATCGGCGGCCCAAGGCATCCGCGCCGGGCTCCGAGAGGTCGCGTGCGTGCCGCTCGTCTGCTGCGCCGTGGCCCGCGCCCCTGCCCGCGTCCATGCCCCGCAGAGTTGGCTCCGCCTCCCCATGCCTCCCAAGTTCGAGTGGGAGATCGACCACAGTATTGATGTACCCCAGCATTGAAGTCCTCGTCGAATCGATCGACAAACATTTAGGGTGTTCGTAATTAGATCTACGGGCATGTTACGTTCTGTCGTTCATGGGCTCGGCGAAAGTTTGAATTCTGGGGCAGATCAAGTGTGTACCACCCCCTGGATGAAAAAGCCCAGATCGGCACTGCAGGCCCCCTTGCATCGTCGCTATCAGATGGGTCGGGAGCTTCGACCCTCGATTGTTCCTGGACCTTCGATTCTGGAGTATGGCCTCCGAGATGACCCCGCGACAGGCACGCGCGCCGAACAACGGAGAGGCACCGCAAGGCGCTGAGCACTGGAAGCAACAAGTTCTGTTCGGAATCGCCCTCGTCGAGAGAGGTATAAACATGACTTACAGAACGTCCAACGCAGAAGCGCAACTTTCAGGCAACATAAATGGGACCGGATTTTTTTGTGCGGAAGTCCTGAACGGAATCGCCCAAATCCGGTGGCCTCTGAAAATTTCCGCTCGTCTGAAAAGCGACCGGAAATGTTGTTTGTGGAAGTCTTGGGCGAGGTGCGGATGTCCGGTCGTCAGCCCATTTGGCGATCATGAAATTAAAGGGGGTGAGGATGCACCGGAAATTCTGCCATGGCGGCCTCTGCAACACTGCACCGGGGCCCCGGGGCCTAACGGGAACGGAACATCAAAGGTTCTTCCCCGATATCTGCGGTCCGGACTTCTTAATCCATGGGGTTGTAGTCGGTAGTCGATCCCCTACTGGACAAACGGGGTCCGAGCAGATGGGGTCGGGGGGCCGCCGCCGCATCGGCGCTGCGTCGGCGACGCGGCTCGACGGGCAGCCCGACCTGAGCCACGCCAACGCCGCCGAGGCATTCCCAGGGCCGCCGACGCTCGAAGAAGAAAAAACGCCCACCGTTCACGTGTACACATGGTTCATTTCTAATTCTTCGAGAGTTCCTTGATTTTTTGGGGGCCAAGGTCCTTTCATTTCTAAGTGTTCTACCCTGGGCCTCTTCCTGGCCACTAGAAGGGCCAGGAAAAATGAGAAACGAGCACAATTAGAAAAGAGCACGACGAGAAATTCGCGACGCGTATCTCACTTGTTTCTTCTTCTGGACGCATTGGCGATGCATCGACGCTGCCGCGACATCCCGCGACCCCATCCGCTCCGACCCCCCCCCTGGGAGGCCTGCCGGCCCCCTCCGCCGCTGCCTGCCGAGCCCCCCCCGCCGAGCGGCCGAGGCGAGGCGAGGCGAGGCAGCGAAGAGGCCGCGGCGCTTTGCGAGCCCCCCGCGGCGAAGCCGCGGGGGGCTGCGCCGCGCGCGGCTGCCGGGAGGCGGCGCCTCGGGGTTCTGGCGCCCCTTATCTCGCCAGCACGTAAGAGTGACCTTTCGCCGGAGTGACCTTTGGTGCGGGCTCATCGGGCTCCCCCTTATCGCCGAGCGCGATGCGATCTAAGCGGCCCGCGCCCTCCGGTTTGGCTCCCTTGCGCCCTCAAAAGTTGCGCACCAAAGGTCACTCTTACCCATGGTCACTCTTACGCATAGCCGATTATCGGGGGCGGCAAAGAGGGGGGTGATGATTAAGGGGGGGGGTATCATGGCTAGGGCCATGACATTTCTTCAGATTTCACGGCGCCTCTTCTTATCTCCATTGCGTCCCTGGCTCCCCTCCTGGGCCGCGCACATGCCGCCGGCCATGATTTGCGCCCCCCCCCTCTTGGACGCCACCCTCTTGGCCGGCCCCGACCTTAGTGTGGCGGGTGCGAAGCTCGCGCCCTCCCCTCTCCGCATGAAGGGAAGGGGTCCCTCGAGGAAGGAAGGGCCGCCACAGCATTCGGGGGTGGACAGACCTCCTGCCCTGTCACGTCGATTAGCGAATTGGCCGTTTTCGGTTCGCCAGAGGCCGTCTTTTGTGCGGCTCCAGCTCCGTCGGTTTCGGTCTTAGGCCGTTCTCACTAAAGGGAGGTTTACTGAAGGCCGGTTCGTCCACCGCCGAAATATAAGCTTTCCCAGCTCCGCGCGGTTTTCTGGGGTCTGCGCCGGTCCCCCCCCAGCGGCGCCTCCGGCGCCGCTCCGGCGCAGATCCGAGAAACCCGCGCGGAGCGCCAAAAGTGTATGTTTCGGCCGTTCCTTGTTCTTCTAATGATGAGAAAGGGGTCCTGTGGGAAGACGGGATTTGGGTCACCGAGCGCGCTCCACTACTCGCAACTGCCTACTCGCAAACGTCAGAAAAACACACGTTCGCCTCGATGTCAGATATCGTGAACCCCCTACGGCGGATCCAGGCCATTTGCGAGTAGTGGCTTTGCGAGTTGTGGAACGCGCTTGCCTACTGGGGGGAGACGAGTCCTGGAGCTCGTCCGCCGTTTTCCACATCGAGCCGCTTCCTTTCGATATGCTGCTCTCTTCTTGCCGCCGTCTTAGGTCGATTGGTCTGGGGGCCGCCGTGGTCTTGCTCCCAGAGCCCTCCCCGGGCCCCCGGGCCGTCGGGAAGCGACCCGGGACGAGCAGCTCGCCTTGTGGAAGGCCCCTGGGTCCAGGACCCGGTTCCTCTTGGGGCGTCGCCTGATGGGGGGGGGGGCGATAAATGGGATGGGGGGGCAGCGAGGGCTGCAGAAAAGGGGCCTTGGGCCCTGTACGTAGGGCACCTGAAGGGGCCCTTTAGGCCCCAGAGGGCCACATGGGGCCTTCAGGGCCAGAAAAAAATACCCTTCTCCCCCCCGCCCATTCGTCGCCCCCCCCCCCCCCCCCCATGAAGCGACGCGGAACTTCTGGGACCCACTTTCTTCGTGTCAGCTCGTCTTGGCGTCTTCTCCTCCCTCCTCCTCCTCCTACTCCTCCTCCTTCTCCTCCCCCTTCTCCTCTTCCTCCTCCTCCTCCTCCTCCTCCTCCTCCTCCTCCTCCTCTCCTCCTCCTCCTCGTCCTCTCCTCGTCCTCGTCCTCGTCCGCCTGCTCGTCCTCCTCCTCCTCCTCCTCCTCCTCCTCCTCCTCCTTCTCTTCCTCCTCCTCCCTCCTCTCGGACCCATGCCCGCCCTGCTCCCGCCTCTCGCCCGTGGGTCTTCCCGCAGGGCGCTCCTCCGTGCCCCACGCCCGCGCCGAACGCCACAGCGTAAGCTGCGAGGTGGCAGTGCGCCCCCCCAAAAAGCGGGAGGAGCAGGAGGAGGATGATGAGGAGGAGGAGGACGAGGAGGAGGAGCAGGAGGAGGAGGAGGAGGAGGAGCAGGAGGACGAGGAGCAGGAGGAGGAGGACGAGGAGGAGTAGGAGGGAGGAGGAGCAGGAGAAGGAGGAGGAGGACGAGGACGAGGAGGAGGAGGAGGAGAGGAGGAGCAGGAGGAGGAGGAGGAGGAGGAGGAGGAGGAGGAGGAGGAGGAGGGAGGAGGAGGACCAGTTTCCGACCAGTATCGGCGCACGTCTCCCCGGAGAGGGCCGGCGGGGCGTGTACCCAGGCTGCTTTTCCTTGTGGACGGCCTCGCGCGATGCTTGCACGCCGTGTCCGCACAGGAGCAGTTCCGTGATGCACGCGTGAGCTGGCCAGCTAGGCGACGTGAAGCCCATGTGGGTACGTTTGCAGTCGCTTCGCCCGCTCCGCCGACCCATGCTGTCTCATTTCTGGGGCGTTTGTCCGCGTGCTGGATGCCGTTCTGGATCTCTCGGGATGCCCCTCGGGAGCGTGTGGAAAGCGGAGAAAGCACGACGGCGCTGTCGGTATTTGGTCATCCATTGGCATTCGGCACACGAGTTCGACGGTGAAGAGCCGCTTCCATACCTCTCAGGATCTGGGGATGCCTCCGGCGAGCGTGTTGGAGATCTCCTGGGGGCCTCTTGGGTGCCTGTTGGGGGCTTATTGGAATCATCATCAGGCTTTGGTGTATGCTGGGGCTGTGCAGGCTTCTCAGGGCCCTCTTGGGTGCAGATAGGCTCCGAAGGCCACCTCGCTTTCCGGGTGTTTGACTTTTCTTGGGGTCGTTCAGGGGGGCCAATTGGGCTGTCGTGTGGCGCCTTCTGCGGGAGCCTTTGGGCCGCGGGGCGATCTAACGGGGCCTCTTGGGCCGTGCGGAGCCGTGGGAACACTGAAAAGCATCAACAATTTATCCGGGAAATCACTGAGTTCGCCAATTGGGGCCTTCTTCATGTCCTCTCGGGGCCCTCTTGAGGAGTCTTGGGACCTTCTTTCCTGGGCTGCCTTGAGGCCAAGTCGGGCCGTCCTGAGCCTGTCTTTGGCGGTCTTGGAGCGCTGTTGGCCCGAGCTCGTGGGGCATGCCGCCGATTTGGGGCTGCCTTGGAGTGCTCCTGGGCCGCGCCCAGGACCCAGACCCTCGACGTCGTGATTTGTGCCGCAACGTCGACCCCGAGAGGTCTGGGCCCCTTCCCCGGGACCGGTTCTTGCTCCTGGGTCGTTTTTGTGGACGGTCCCGGGGCCCGCTGAGGGCCCCGCAGGCCGAAAATGGCCGAACACATCCGTCGCGATGTTTCCCAAACGCGACGGGGTCTGGGGACGGAAGCTATCCGTTGCCAGTCCATGCCATCGGCTTGCCAGGACCTTGCCATGCTACGTTACTTCCAGGGGCCCCCAGGGGCCGCCCCGCGCGGGCGCATTGTTTTCCGACAGAGCCTCAGAATTTCTCACCGGAGATCTTAGCACGCCTTTCGTCCGATGGGCCGGCGAGTTCAACTTGGGTCTGACCACGGTGCCAATAATCCAACGATCTTCTTCCTCAGGTCTCCTACCGTGGCGAAGTAGCTTCTCTAGTTGTTGGCCTATGAGCATTTCCGCGTTTGCATCGTTGGTGCATGTTGTCCACGATTTGTTGGTACGTTTTGCTTGTCTGCGTTAACCTCGCTCGTGCCGGCCAGGCAAGCTGACACATGGCTGTGTGTACATGCACACGGCCTTGCATACGCATGTACGCGAAGCATCGTTCAGCAGTACACTTTCCAGCCTCAGCTGGGGCGGTGTCTCCGACGGCCAAGTCGGATCATTGCCGTCGACGCACATGGGTCAAGCAAGTGGCCGCCTGATGTTCGCCGACTGATCTTCGTGTACTCGTGGGGCGCAGGCCGAAATTTCGGTCGATACATAACACACACACACACTGGAAATGCTGCGGTCAGCGTTTCCCAGGAGGGAAAGAAACACACAGACACAATGAACCGTCGATTCCCAGCAAAAGATCGGAGCACATGAGAAGTGGGGGGGAGGAAGTCGAACACCCAGAAGCTATTGGAAAAGACTGGGGGATCCATGGGATCTGCGTGTAGTCATGTTGTGTATCCCTGGGCCCCTTTAGTGAAGAAGAAGAAGAAGGAGGAGGAGGAGGAGGAGGGGGAGGAGGAAGAGGAGGAAGAGGAGGAGGAGGAGAGGATGGCCCCCCCTGGAGGGTGCCCCCCCAAAAAAACCTCCCCGCGTGCGTCCCCGCTCCCTGCCGCGCAGAGCAGCGCCGACCTCGAGAGCTTTTCAGGCCCGCGCGCAGGCGGTCCTGTCTGCTTGACGTTCGGCCTACGTCGGGCCTGTCCCTCGACAGGAGGAGTGCTCAAGCATAGTACAACAAAGAGTAGTCTGGGGACTGTGGTAATAACATAGTAAAACATCATGAAACAACGAATAGTAAACAAAAACAAAGAATAGTAAAGCATAGTAAGACAACATTTGGTATGATTATTTTGGGGGTATGTTTGGAGTGTTTCGTAGTTGTTCGCCCATCATCCGCCTGCAGGGGGACATGCCCGACCTGACGGTGGGAACATGTTGGCATTCTCCGGGAGAGGCACTGGGCGTTCACTTGTCGTGGAAAGGGGGGGGATGAGTTGGTGCCGAGCAGGAGAATCGGATCCGCTGCCAGTGGTGTGTTATGTCAAGGGGCCTTCAGGTGAATTCGACCTCATGATGGATAATCTGGGAGACCGCGGCTACACCTGGTGTCGATTCTGCCAAATGCTGCAGCCTCCAAGAGCTAAGCACTGCCGCGATTGCGATGTTTGCACCCTGCGGATAGACCACCACTGCCCGTTTGTCAACAATTGCATCGGGCAGCGGAACTACGCCTACTTCTGCGGCTTCTTATTGTCAGCAGCGTGTCTTGGCATATCTGTGTTAGCGGGAGTGTTTCATTGGTCACAGTTGTCTGAAGATTCGCCGGATGATGGGGGAAGCATGACGAACGTCGTGGTGTTGTCCCTGCTCGGAAGGGCAGGGTTGTGTTGTGGTTGCCAAGCTATCGGGCGAGGGGAAGAGGGAGGACGAGGCCAGAAAAGAGACAGCAGCAGGAGCAGATAGAGCGTATGAAGGATATGTTCGAGTTTGAACCCAGGCTGAGCAGGCTGCCATGTGCACATGCTTCGGAGCAGATGCGCTCTGCGAGGTAAGGAGGGAGCGATGGACAAAGGACGTCTCTCACGTGGGAAGTCCTTCGTTCGGTTACCCAGGAGCACCAGGTTTAGGGGCCGGACAGACTACAACGCTAACGAAGGCCCAAATTGGTTGAGGATGATGCCAGCGCGCGGACCCAAACAGTTCAATCAGTATGGCAATGTGCATGGGACGGTGTGTGCGAGTGGATCCCTACGTGTGAAAAGCCCATGAATGAAACCTGTATGGGGCCCTATGTGTGAAGGCTTGTGCAGGTGTGCGGAACCCGATGTGTGCGGTGCCAATACGTGTGGAACACCATGCGGCTGGAACCCCATATGCTTGGATGCGCGGTGGGTTGCTCGCGCGGTGCGCGGTGGGTTGCGCGCGCGGTGCGCGGTAGGCTGCACGGTGCGCGGTAGGCTGCGCGGTGCGCGGTAGGCTGCGCAGTGCGCGGTGTTGTGCGTTGCGCGTTGGCGGCCACGGTTGCGCGGTGGGCTGCGCGATGGCGGCCACGCTTGCGTTGTGGCTGCGCAGTGGGTGGCGCGGTTGCGAGACGGGCCAGCCCCGCGCGGTGGAAAGATCGGCGGGCCCGCCCCACCAGGCCAGTGCGCGAAGAGTTGCGCGAAGGTTTGCGCTGTGGTTTCGCTGGGGGGTGCGCGGCGGTGGCCACGCTTGCGCGTCGGCAGTGCGGTAAAATGCACGGTGCGCGTTGGGTCGCATGGTTGTTTGCGCGATGGAGGAATAGAAACGAGCGTGTATGTGTGTGTGTGTGTGTGTGCCCGATCATCTGCATGGCCTTCCCAGCGTTTTCCACGTGGTGCACTCGCGGTTCTGTTTTCACCGCGAGCGGCTGCCTTCGTCTTGACCGCCCAACTGCAGCGTCAGGTGGTGGTAATCGAACTAGGCGTGGCCCGGGCTAGTTTTCGCTGTGGTGCCGTCGCCCTGTCGCCGGACTGAGTCCGGCACATTGCACGCTCCGGATGTACGTTGCGTTTCGGTTCGTGTCGTCGTCGCTTGATGACTGGTTGGAATTGCGCTGCTTTCTTTATGGTCAGTCTCACGGCCAGATCTTGTTGGATTCTGTTTCGCGTCCCGAGAGGAAATATCGTTAGAGCGTGTGAGTTTGGACGGGCTGGTTGGGTGTTCCACCGGCGCGTTGACGCAGAAGTGTGTGTGTGTGTGTACGCGCATGTATAATTGTCTGTGCTGCGCTTCTCATTCCACTGTTTGCTTCCATGTGGGACGCGACGGGATGACGTCTGGACGCCGCACGACACCCCGCCAAGCAAGAATCGGGGGTTACAAAAGGTACCCCTGCCCCAAGGTTCCCCCAGCTTTTTGCGCAAGTTTGATGCCCCTGGTGCCTCCTGGGCCACGTGAGGGGTGCTCTGGAGGCCGCGGGGGCCTCCTTGGAAATCCTAGGGGCACCTTGGGCCGGGGGTATTTCTAGCAACGCCCGAACCACATGTGCATTCGTGCTTGTGTGCGTGCGTGTGTGTGTGAGAGAAAGAGAGAGAGAGAGAGAGAGAGAGAGAGAGAATAGTGTGTGGACGTGCGTGTGCGCGTGAGCGTGTGCGCGTGCGCGTGCGCGTGCGCAAGCGCCGCATGCCCGTGCGTGTGCGCGTGCGCGCGCATGCATGCCTGCCTGCCTGCCTGCCTGCCTGCTTGCCTGCCTGCCTGCCTGCATGCGTGCGTGCGTGCGTGCGTGCGTGTATGTATGCATGTTTGTATGTATGTATGTACGTACGTACGTATGTATGTATGTATGTATGTATGTATGTACGTTTGTGTGTATGTATGTTTGTATGTATGTATGCATGTATATGTATGTGTGTATGTATGGATGCATGTATGGATGTATGTATGTATGTGTGTGTATGTATGGATGGATGTATGGATGTATGCATGTATGTATGTATGCATGTGTGTATGTATGCATGTATGTACGTATGTATGTATGCATGTATGTATGTATGTATGTGTGTGTGTATGTATGTATGTATGTGTGTATGTATGTATGTATGTATGTATGTATGTATGTTTGTATGTATGCATGTATGTGTGTATATGTGTATGTATGTATGCATGCATGCATGCATGCACGGCTGCATGTACGTATGCATGGATGTATGGATGTATGGATGTATAGATGTATGGATGGATGTATGTATGTATGTAAATGTGTGTGTGTGTGTGTAGGTAGGTAGGTAGGTAGTTATGTAGGTGTGTGTATGTATGTATGTATGTATGTATGTATGTATGTATGTATGTATGTATGTAAAAATGTATGTACAACTGTATGGATGTATGTATGTATGTATGTATGCATGCATGCATGCATGCATGCATGCATGTATGAGTGTATATATCTATGTATGCATGCATGCATGTATGTATGTATGTATGTATGTATGTACGTATGCATGTATGTATGTATGTATGTATGTAGGTAGGTATGTATGTATGTATGTATGCATGTATGTATGTATGTATGTGTGTGTATGTATGTATGCATGTATGTATGTATGTATGCATGTATGTATGTATGTATGTAGGTATGTATGTATGTATATATATATATGTGTGTATGTGTGTATGTGTGTATGTGTGTATGTGTTTGCGTGTATGTGTGTATGTGCGTATGTGCGTATGTGCGTATGTGTGTATGTGTGTGTGGTGTGGTGTGGTGTGGTGTGGTGTGGTGTGGTGTGGTGTGGTGTGGTGTTGTGTTGTGTTGTGTTGTGTTATGTTGTGTGTGTGTGTGTTTTGTGTTGTGTGTTGTGTGTTGTGCGTGTGTGCTTGTCCGCAGCCTTTGGCTAAAGGCGTCTGGCGGGTCCCCCTCGGGGTCTCCCCCTTTCGAGGGGGCGCCCAGACGCACCGCCCAGTCAGCCCGCGATCCCTCGCGCGCCCGGGGGCGCGCATTGTTGCCTCGCT
Organism: Prorocentrum cordatum; assembly: GCA_963575745.1. NCBI lineage: Eukaryota > Dinophyceae > Prorocentrales > Prorocentraceae > Prorocentrum > Prorocentrum cordatum. Next base: position 297,046 of record CAUYUJ010001914.1, on the reverse strand, counting down.
GCGGCGCAGGCGTTCCCTGGCGCCGCCCTCGGACGGGGCCAGGGGGGCGGATGAACGACGGGGCTGAGGACCAGTGCGGTTGGCAGCTGGTTGACTGCCCCGCTGTTGGCGAGGAGCGATGCGCACCCGGCTCACCAGGAGGATTGGGGAGACGAGATGACGGGGGAGGGGGACCCTGTGTTCTGGCGTCGCGCCCGGGCGGGCTTGGCGTTGGACAGGGGTCCGCAAACGATCCGTCCTCTGCCGCATTTCGCGCCGACCATGGCTCGCGCGAGGACGAGGGGTGCACCGCCAATGCGCACAGCCTGGGGGCTACCGCGCATTACCTGGAGGGCGTCCCGCGCAGACCGGGTCACCCTGGATCCTCGGACCCCGGCCTTCGCAACGAGCGCACAGAGGCCCCCCATCCGTTCGGCTCTGGGGCGGCCCCGCCAACTCCCCAGGCCTCGGCGCCCTCGGAAGCACGGCCCCCGAGGAATCGACCGCCGTTTCTCCAGGACCCCCGCATGGCTTCTCTCCCGCTGGCGAACCCCCCCGCGGCGCGCCCGGGCGGGCCCGACGCGCGGGATCGCTCAGTCCCCGCGTCCACTGCCACACTTCGTGGCGCCATGGGAAGGCAGGAAGGCGGGGAGGAGGACGGCTTTGGGAACCCCGCTCTCAACGCCCCCCCCCCCCGCCGACGCCGCGCCCGGGCGGGCCTGGCGGAGGTCTGAGTGGGGGGGCCACATGTCCTGGCGCCTCCTCCAGCCCCCCGCAGGGAGAGGAGGGGGGGCCCAGACCAGGGCGCGAGTGGCACCAGGCAGGCACCATGGCCCCGCGGTCCTGGCACCCGGCACGGTGCCCGTCACACGGCTTTCGCGATCGCCTTTCAGGGCGCACAGTCGGGAGGATTGGGGAGACGAGATGGGGAGGGAGGGGGGGCCCTTGCTCTGGCGTCGCGCCCGGGCGGGTCTGCTGCCGGACAGGGGTCCGCAAACGATCCGTCTTCTGTCACATCTCGCGCCGACCAGGGCTCGCGCGAGGACGAGGGGTGCACCGCTAATGCGCATAGCCTGTGGGCTACCGTGCATGACCTGGAAGGCCTCCCGCACAGACCTGGTCACCCTGGATCCTCGGACCCTTGCCCTTCGCGCTGGACCGCCCATTTGGCCGCCCAGCGCCGCTTCCCGGCTTCTGCACCTTTCGGTGCTCCCCGCCGCCGCCCCCTCGCGACGCACCTCCCGTTTGGGGCGCGCGTCGCTCACTCCCTGTCCCCTGCGCCCTTTTCGGCGCTTCTCCGCTGCGCTAAGCTGTGCCGCCCAGTGGGCCGCCCAGCGTCGTTGCCCGGCTTCTGCACCTTTCGGTGCTCCCCGCCGCCGCCCTTCGCGACGTGCCTCCCGTGTTGGACGCGCGACGCTCACTCCCTGTCCCCCGCGCCACTTCGGTGCTTCTCCGCTGCGCCACGTTGGACCGCACATTGGGTCGCCCTGCGTTGCTACCCGGCTTCCGCACCCTTCGGCGCTCCCCTCCTTCCGCGGCAGCCCCGCGCTGCCTCCTCCCGTTGCGATGCTGTTCCGCCCCGCTGCCTGCGGGCGCCCGGGACGCTTCGCCCGCCGCCACCTGCCCCTTCCCTCTGTGCCCTTTGGCCCCCTCCCCTCTGTGCCCTTTGGCCCCCTGGCGCGGCCTTGGGCGGTCGCCGCCACTCCCCTCTCTCTGCCAGCCATCTGGCTGCGTTGCCACCTCCTTCTGGCTGCTCCGCGCTTCCTCCTCCCTGCGTTGCTGTTCCGCCCCGCCGCCTGCGGGCGCCTGGGACGTTTCGCCCGCCGCCATCCGCCCCACCTCTCCCGGCCCCCTGGCCACCTGGCCTGGGCGGTCACGCCGCAGCACCCCTGTCACTGCCAGCCATCTGGCCGCTGCTCCTGCCTCCGCACGCTGCGCCTACTCCTCGGTGCGCCGTGGTGCGCCGTTCGTGATGTCCCACTGCGCCCGCCCGCCAGCTCCAGCCGCTGGCTGCCGCCCTCCCGCCACCCTTGCCACCGTGGTTCGCCACGGCCGCCCACCGCGCTCTGGCCCTGCGCGCTTGGTTGCTGCGGCCCTCCCGGCTGCTCATCGTCGAACTCTTCGGCGTCTGAGCGTCCCTTCATCCTCTCGGCCGTCCCTCCCCCTTTTTGCTCGCCGGCCAATTCGCTAGTTCGTGCCCCTATCTAGCTTTTCGCTGGAGCGGAGTTCGCCGCCTCGCCGCTGACGAAAAAAGTGTGGGTGGGTGTGTGGGTGTGTTCGGGTGTATGTGTAGGTGTAGGTGTGGGTGTGTTGGTGTGTGTGTGTGGGTGTGTGCGCGTGTGTGTGTGTGTGGTTGTGTGTGTGTGTGTTGGTGTGTGGGTGTGGGGATCTGGTTGTCTTTGGGTGTCTGTGGGTGTGTGTATGTGACTGCTTGTGTCGGTGTCTGTGTGTGTGTCTGTGTGTGTCTGTGTGCGTCCGTGTGTGTCTGTGTGTGGTTGTGTCTGTGTGTGTGTCTGTGTGTATGTCTGTGTGTGTCTGCGTGCGTGTGTGCGTGAGTGCGCGTATGCGTGTGTGCGTGCGTGCGTGTGTGTGTGTGTGTGCGTGTGTGTGTGCGTGTGTGTGCGCGTGTGTGTGTGTGTGTGTGTGTGTTTGTGTGTGCGTGCGTGCGTATGTGTGTGTGTGTGCGTGTGTGTGTGTGTGTGCGCGTGTGGTTGCGGGCGCGTGCGTGTGTGATTGGGTGTGCGCGCGCGCGTGTGTGTGTGTGCGTATGTGTGTGCGTGTGCGTGCGAGCGTGTGCGAGCGAGCGTGTGTGCGTGCGTGTGTGTGTGTGTGTTTGGTTGTGTGTGTGTGTGTGTAAGTCTGTGTGTGCGCGCGTGTGTGTGTGCGCGTGTGTGCGCGCGGCGGGTGCGTGCGCGTGCGCCTGTGCGTGTGCGTGTGCGTTCGCGTGTGTGCGTGTTTGTGTGTGTGTCGGTGTGTGTGTGTGCTTGTGTCGGTGTTTGTGTCTGTGTTTGTGCCTTCGTCTGTGTCTGTGTCTGTGTCTGTGTTTTTGTATGTGTCTGCGTTTGTGTCTCTGCCTGTGTCGGTGTCTATGTCTGTGTCTGCGTCTGTGCATCTGTCTGTGGCTGGGGCGGTGTCTGTGTCTGTGCCTGTGTCAGTGTCTGTGTTTGTTGTCAGTGTGTGTGTGTGCTGCCAGCGTGTGTGTGTGTGTGTGTGTGTGTGTGTGGGGGGGGGGGGAGGGGGTCCTCAGTGATGGGTGGATTGTCTGAATCACTTTGGGTATACTCATCGCGTGTGCCCTCCTTCACGCGGTTTGCGTACGGACGAACATAACTAGTATATCTCAAACCACAAAATGGTCATACTTGCAGATGCCTCTCCCGCATGATTCCTTTCTTGCTCCCCAAACAATGTTGGGTTCTTGCTTGCGCAGTTGAGGCAGCGAGTGACACTTCGCGTATCCCCACCAGTCCATCCCAATACAGTCAACAAGCAGGTTACCCTGATCAGGTATGTGCAGCAGCACGCGGCCCCCTTGGGAGACGACGACGATAACAACGACGACGACAGGGATCAACCATCGAATCCGTTGCGCGTCTTTGGCTGTAGGTGTTTGTGGTATGGCTCGTGGGGTCTTCTTGGGGCCATCATGGAGCCAGTTCGGAAGGCTTCGTCGCGTCTTTGGGACGCTCTTGGGGGTCTCCTGGACCTCTCTTGGGACCCTCTTTGGGGTTTCGTGGGCCTTTCTCTCGGGAGACGTGAGGGGTCTTCTTGGGGTCATCGTCAAAGGTATCGGTCAATGGGGGGTGGGGCTGAGTACGCCCACCCCCCTCCGTCGGGGCCCTCAAAATAGCCTATTCAGGCGCTCTTGGGGCGATCTTCGGCGCATTTTGGGCTGTCATGGGCCCCTTGGGGACCTTTTAGGCCATCTGGGAGCCATCTAGAGGCCTCAAGAGCCCATCGGACTCCATCTGGCGAGACTGCGAAACCAAGTGATTGTCCAAGGGTGTTGTAAGGATGTTGGCGTCTGGAGGGGGGGGCTCCTTGGGAGGCTCGGATGCCGATCTTGAAGGCTCTTGGATGCATGCTGGAAGTTGTCTCGAACCATCTTGGGGTAGTCTTCAGCGATCTTGGAGGCCATCTTGAGCTCCCTGGGGCCATTTTGGGCCATCGTGGACGCTTCACCCCCTCGCGGAACGCCCCCTCCAGACCCAGGGGGAGGGGGCATGGGGGAGGGGGGCCGCTTGCCCGAAGAGGACGAAGCGGGTCAGCAGAACGAGCTCGTTGCACCGCCCACGCCCAGCGAGAGGGCGTGTGTGGAGTTGTGTGGGCTCAGCCCAGGTGTCGGCGTCGCCTCGTGGGCGCCCCGCGCGCCGAGCAGGCCAGCCGATGTGCCCCCCCTGCCGCCCGCCCGTGGCCGCCTCGTGGGCGCCTCGCGCGCCGGGCAGGTCGGCCGAGGCGTCGCCGGTTGCCCCGCCTCGCGGGCGCCGCGCGGGCGCCTCGCGCGCGGGGTGGGCCGGCCGAGGTCGCGCCCGGTGCGCAGCCGTGGGCGCTTCGGTGGCGCCTCGCGCGCGGGGCAGGTCAGCCGAGGCTTCGCCTGGGTCCGCCCGTGGGCGCCTCGCGCGCTGACGCCACTCGGCGTGCACCACCTCGCACACGCATGCACTGCATCACATCGCTTGCCCACCATAGCAGCTTACACCACACAGCTTGCACCGCGTGGCCCGCAGCTGCACGGCACAGCTTAGGCCACACAGTTTGCACCACATGGCATTCACCACACAGCTCGCATCACTGTTGCACAATCCAGCTTGCACCACGCAGCTTGCACCACCCAGCTCGCACATCCACAGTGCAACAGCTGGGGGGGTTAGGGGTGGGGGGGGGGGGGGGCACCGCCTGGCAACCTAGCTGTTGCCCACACATTCCAAAATGGCTTGCGGTAAACCCTTACACCGAGCCAGCCCAGCGCGCTCTAGGCAGCGACTGTTCGAGGGGGGCACGGGATGTCGTCATGTGTAACACCTCGTGTCTCCAAGTTTGTGAGAGCCGTGATGGAGACGATGCACATGATGAGGTTGCTAATGACGGGGAGGAGGAGGAGGAGGAGGAGGAGGAGGAGGAGGAGGAGGATGAGGCGGAGTCCTGAGGAGGAGGAGGAGGAGGACGAGGAGGAGGAGGAGGAGGAGGAGGAGGAGGAGGGGGAGGGGGAGGAGGAGGAGTGGGAGGAAGAGGAGCAGCAGCAAGAGAAGGGGGAGGAGGAGCAGGAGCAGGAGCAGGAGAAGGAGCAGGAGGATGAGGACGAAAAGGATAGCAGCCACATGTGACACATGTTGTCTTCACTTCTTGAGGAGCTGTCATGGAGCTCGTGTGGGCTGGCGTGGGGATGATTTGGGCTCCTGCAGGATAGTGTTGGGGGGGCCCGTGGGGTCGGGTCTGCGTTCCCTTGGGCCGTCCTGGGGCCCTCTTAGGCCGTCGTAGGGCTCTCCTAGGCCGTGGTGGGGACATCTTGTCCGTATGGGAGTTCTTGGGGCCGTTGTGGGGCCATATTGACGCCATCTTGGGCAGTCGGAGTGCAGTCAAAAGCAGTCTTGGGCCTCTCCAGGCGACCTCATGGGCCGTGTTGGGGTCGCCTTGGAGGCCTCTTGGGCCATCCTGGGGTCTTCATGGGCCGTCTTGGGGCCCTCTGTGGATCAAATTGGGCCGACGTGGAGCCAGTGTGGAGACTTTGTCGGCTGCCTTGGCGCCCGAGAAGACGATAACGCGAACGTATGTCCAACACCCGTGTGGCAAATCAATTGTGTCGGCGTCTACGGGCCGTGTTGGAGGTCTTCTTGCCGCTCTCTTGGGCCCTCTTGGGGGCAGTATGGGCCGTCTTGAGGCCATGTTGGGCCGCCGTGTGGCATCTTGGAGGCATCCTGGGCCATCTTGGCGGACTTGGTTGTCTGTCTCGACCGTCGTGGAAGCTCGGGAGCGTGGATCCACCGCTTGAGCGAAGGATCGTGGCCTTGGAAGCGCGGGCCCCATGGTTTTTTTTGTACGAAGGGTCGTGGCGGCCGGAGGTGGGGCGGCACATGCAGCAGTATACTAGTAGAGCGAGGGCTCCCTTCGACAACCAGCGGATACCTCAAGCAAGTGCCAACACCTCTGAATTACCCATCCCCACACACACGATAGACGCGGGACAATTGTTTGACAGGGGAGGGAATGTAAGGGGGAAGTTGAGGGAGGTGGGTGGGGGATGGGGAGAAGGTTAGGGGTGGGACTGGGGAGGGCGAATGATCAAAGCCAGGTTTGCGCGTGCGCGTGCTCTCTGGCTGGCGTGCACGTAACGCATGCAGCAGCAGCCGAAGCAAAAACACAGTGAGTGCAGCTGCTATGGTGTACGCGCGCTTTCCTTTAATGCATTCTGCCTAGGTGTCGTGATCTTCTGATCGTGCGATCCGAAGGGCGCATGCGCACACTATGGAGCTAAAGGACGGCAGTTGGGAAGGAGTTACCACCACGCTTATTGCATCAGGAATTGCAGGCGGCTCGCCATCTTCTGTTGCGCGCGTCTTCGCCTGTTCAGACGATGTATCTGTTTATGCACAGAGACGTGCCTCCATCTTCACCAACGGCCGAATTTCAATGCACATGCAATCATACACTCGCGTGTCCTCTCTGCGCGCTGCAAGTCGGGCATATTCGCACGTCTGTTGCATGTATGTAGCCGTGTTTGGCCATGTGGAGATTACCCTTCTGTGGTGTCTTATTTCCCCATCGTCGAATTTATGGCGTTTGGTGTTGCCACAATCGTGGTGCTCGTTTGTCGCACGGTTGCATTGATGCGTCTTGGTTGTTCACAGTGTTCCGGGCACCATACAACATGTGAATAACTGTTCGAATTCTCGTCAAATGTGAGTTCTCAGGCGTTCGACGGATGAGCTTCCGATAGAGGCGAGCTTGCGCATAGTAAAAGGTGTTTGGCGCACACTCGCCCGTCCAAGAACGCTAACTGGAGCTGACAGTGGGGCTCGTCTCTGTCAGGTAGGGCCACTCATGATGCGAAGCGTCGGCGCGCCGTTCTCTTGTCGTCCTCTGCCGCCTCAGCACGCAACAGAACTTGCCGCATGCGCCCCAGATTAACTCGTGTAACCCCACCAGGTGCAACGTGAGATGGTTTACGTAAGTCGTGCGTCCACTAGCATACGTCAATACTGGCTCGCCGACATGCCACAACCGATTTTGCATATAGCAATTCTCAACCCTGGAGCGGGCTGTATCGATACCCTTCATTCTCCCCCTTTCCCTTCCCCCCCCCTTCGCCCCCCTGTATGTTCCCTCGTCCCCCGTACGTGGCAATTCGCACTGGCCTATCCTAGCGCCGTATCACATCTTTCGGCGTCCAGCTCACATGCAGTGTCCCGCGTCTGCATGGGCATGACGTTTTTGTGTATTTCACCAGGGATCAACGCAGACAGAGAAGGATCAAGCAAAAAGAGGGAAGGATGGGGACGACGACGGGTTTCCCTCACAACGGTTGTCAATAGTGTCGACCAGAGGCCCTGAAACAGGAGCTCAAATCTGAATCCCAAGCTGCTTACATGTGCCGAGCGTGCCGCGTCGTGCCTCCTGGCCTTGGCTTTCTGGAGGGTAATCTCGCGCTTCGGTTGCGAAGTCCGGGTGGCCTGTAAGAAGCTGCCGTGTGAGCCATGTGGGGCGTGCCGTGCCGTGCGTATTGTGCGGCGCCTTGCGGGTTGTGCCCAGGGCGCCGTGCTGAGAGTGGCCGAGAGTCCTGGAGACCGAGCCCAGCCTGGCAATGCGTGATGCTGCCGTGCGCGACGCAGCGTGCCGAGTGTTGTGCCGAGCTTGCTGTGCCGTGCGCGCCGGGAGCGTCGTGCCGAGCGTGCCGTGCCTGCGATCGCCGCGCTGTGCTGGCAGTGCACGCCCTGCGTGCTGCACCTGTGCGTGCCGCTCTGCGGGCCGCTGTGAGATCCCCCCGCCGCCCCGCGGGCCGGGGCTGCCAGACGGCAGGAGAGGGTCCCCGCCGGCCCGCCCCGGCCTGGCCGCTTGATAGGCACGCTTGTGTGGTTAAGGTAGAATATCGCCCACGCAAGGGGGGTGCAAAGTAGAAAGAGCAATAATTCCTTAAAGCGGACAATATAAACTTAAACTCCCCCAAAGATGAAGCACGAGTGCGCTGTTGGGGAACATGTACATTACTATTCGATGTGGTTGGCTGGCTTCCTCACATAGCATATGGTTGCCCTTATGCATGTTCAGTTTGCCCCGTAACATATGGTTGCCCGTATAGTTGCTCTTGTGCAGATGTTTGCCCTTTATGCATTATTCGATATCTTTGCTTGGGACAATGACATACCAGATGGAGCCGTCTTGGGGGCCTCACGGGCCGTCTTGGAAGCTTCTTGGGCCGTCTGGGGGCCGTCTTGGGGCCGTCTTGGGCTGTCTTGGGGCCGTCTTGCCCTGCCAACAAACAGCAAAGTTCCCTTCAAGCAATGACCTACAACCTCGCCGAAAACAAAAACACCACACGACACCCCCCCCACTCCCCCCCAATCCCAAGAACAGTGGAATCGATGCCGATTAGGATCGTTGTTGGGGTGGGTGGGTGGGGAGCGTTTTCTGTATCGACTGGGCTTAGAGGGGTGTGGGCCGTTTCTGTTTACGGCGGGGTTGGAGGTTTTCGGTGAGGTTGTCCACCCGTCCGTAACCGTTTTGGCCCAAACTATTCGGCCTCTTATAACCCCACGCTGGCTTCTTCGAGGCAGCCCAATATCCTGTCGCCCAACTGGACATGGATGATGAGGTTGGCGGCGACACAGGTGTTCCAGGCGATGCATTGCCACCCGTGCCACCACCTGTGCTTGCCGCCCCACCCCGTGGCGGTGGCAGGAGACGAGCAGGCTTCGAAGGCCGACTAACTTTGTTCATCGTCTTCGGAGTCTCTGGCGCCGCATGGAATCATGAATTCAGGCACGTCGGGGCGACCAGGTTCGATGATGGTGCTCAGCGTTTTTTCGGCGTGGTATTGGGACGGTGGAAGTTGCTGACGGTTGACGCTGCGAAAGCGTTGGCCGATGCTGCGGATGGGCCCGATCATATCATCATATACGTTTCTTTGGCCAATGCCAGACGTCAGGAGATATCTGGAGTTCTGGTTCACAGTGCAACCGAGAGTATTGAAGTTACATGCCCCATCGAATGTACCGCGCGCAGCGCTGCTGAAGTGTTCGCTGCGATGCAAGACATGATGTGCATTTATCGCAAGCCAGGGCCAGATGGCCCAACAGAGGGTGTGTGGCAAGATATGCTGAACAAACTTCTCCATGGTCGCAGCGACGTGCCGTTTTATTGCCCGTTGCTTGTATGCCCGACTCTGGCCATTGGAATTGTTTCATCAATCCAGAGCGTGTTCAGCAGCTGTGCTGTGAAAACTCGGTTTCATCAAATGTTGCTTCAAGGCCCGCCAGCTCATGTCCTCAAGAGGTTTCGAGAGCTCCACCCCCCGCAGATGCAGATCGCGAGGCCCGCCCGAGGACCAGAACATCCACCAGGTGCGGTCCGTCGTCATATGTCCATGCCAGCAGATATGGTGATCGAGTGGTTGAGGGCATCGAAAGATTTGAAGGCAGTGAGGCACGCATGGAAATCAGCAAAAAAACTGGGGGAACCTTTTTGAGCGCAGCCTTAATTTGGAACGCGATTCCTTGAGACAGGGCCTTTCGGCAGTGCGCTACGACACACTTCGGAGTGCAAGAGTGCGCGTTGACTGGATGGCGATGCGCCTGACCAGACAACTATTCGCCACAACTGACTTTCGACAGATCGACTTGTTCATGCACATCGACGGGTCTCCACGGGGGCGGGGTTGGGAGATGCAAGCTGCGTCGTTCACCGTCCGACGAGGCGGCCACGACCTCATGGCGCGCATGTTTCCACCAGTATTGTTGATGCGGACCCAGTTGAGCGCGCTACACAAGTGCGCTGCCCTTCTCTGGCAAATTTGGCTCTGCTTTGGTGGTGCAGTTGATCACATGAGACGGTTCCTGTATAGAGTACGTGGCCTTGTGAGCGACATGGGGACAGAATACACTTTGGCCAAAATGAACGACATGTTGCCAGACTTCTTCGCGCAGCTTGGATTTCCAGGTCGAGTGCCTCGAGAGGCTCTGCTGTTTCCACGAGCTATGCTTATCCCTGGATGGCGCCACAAAATAGATGTGTTATTACGCACAGGATGTCATTCATTACAATGGTTCCCGCTTTTTCTGGCCAGGATCAAAGCACTCACATCGATGTTTCGGGATGAGGTCGCCAGGGCGGGCGATCCAACTCGACGGAAATCCAGCTTTATAATCACCTTCCCCCCAATGGCCCTCAGATGGCCCCGCGTGGGGGAGGGGGCGGGAACGTCGACGTGCGACGCATATTGCGACGGATAAGAACTCGTACACGAGAAATCTTGGGGGGGGCAAGGGGGAAGGTGATGTTGGCGGTGCTTCGTTGAATTGGATCGCTGGAAGGGCATCAGAGATACGTTGTCAAAACATTGGCGCAGCAACGGCCTCCATGGACTAGCATCTCTCATTGAGGATGTGTCGCTCCCTTGTTTCGCGGAGTGGCGCTGGAGAGAGCTTTTGGATTGCCTTGTCGGACTGGACAAGTTCATATGGTCAGTGAGGGGGCACTTCGACAGGGCGGCGCTCGGCGATGTGAGGGACAGAGTTCGACTTGATAAGGTGTTCGGCGCTCTTTTCAGTGATCGGTTTCAATACGAGTTCGATCTCATGAAGTGGTATTCCACGTGGCTTGGGCGCCTCATGGCATTCGCTGGATTTTGCCCGTGCCACCAGGAGCTGTGGGACGTTGGTCGCACAGGTTTCAATTGCCAGAAGAAAGGATGTGTCTTGGGCTTCGCTTACACGTACTCCCGTGCTGCCCTCAGGAAGGGCGTGGCCGAAGCCAACGCGTGGCCGGATACCAGGTTCGGCCCTTGCCCAGAGCTCGTGAGAGATGGCCAAGGCCTCGCCAGGGGTACGCTGGCGCTCGGTTTTTTGAAGGTGGCCTTTCTCGACGACTTGCCATATATACTAGGCAGGCTGCACGAGGCTGGGGTCAGGGATCGTTGCATTCAGTTGTTCAACGCACATCCTGTTGTGTGCCATGACTCGACCGCGCTAGCTGTGCTTCAACCTGGCACGCCGCTCCGCGCAGCAGTTGACGCTATGGACAACATGGGCGGAGGCATGGCCCCAGAGCTCGAGGCGGAGGTCGACTCGATACGCTACGCGCCGCTCGACGACACTGTGGCAGAACGGCCCCGCGCTGTTGGTCGGCACTATCACCTGCGGGCGCGTCGCGCTTTGTTCCCGCGGGTAGCCGCCTGCGCGCGGCTCGACAGCAACCTCGGCGACGTGGGCGAATTCTCGACGGCGCTCAACGCGGGCTTGGATGAGCAGTGGGACAATGCTACATCTGTCTTGCGAGCGCCTGGGCCACTGTCTCGCGCGCATGCTGCTGTGAAGCTGCCTCGGAAATTGGCAGAGGAACGCACCTACACCGTGAAGCATCTATGTGGCATTCGCTACGGCATGGCTGATCGCGGCGGTGCTGTCAACCGCGGCGGAGGCGCTGGAGACGGAGGCGGCGACGGACACGGCGGTGCTGGAGGTGACGCTGACATGCCCGCTGCGGACGGGGATGCCGACCAGGAGGACGCTGACCCTACAAACAACTCGGAGGGGGGCAGGATGAGGAGGATGATGAGAAGCAGGAGGAGTACGATGAGGAGACAGAGGAGGAGGAAGAGGACGAAAACGATGAGGATGACGAGGAGGATGAGGAGAAGGAGGAGGAGGAGGAGACGGAGGAGGATGAAGAGGAGGCGGAGGTATAATCCGCATCATCCCCAGGACGATGACGGGCATGACCACCATGACGCAGGTGATGGGGCTGATCCTGGCGGCGGTGGCGCTGGCGGCGGCGGCGGCCGCCGACCCGTCAGATCTACGAGAAAACGTGCTTATGGGTTCAATCCTGGCGAGGCCAGCCTCCTGAGTGACTACTTGAGCATGACGCTCGTGCAACACCAGTACTACTCCGTGAGGGTTGCAGAGGACGGCGAGGAGGAGGACTACGGGCAGTTGTTTATACAAGTGTTGAGCTTAAAGGTGCGGGCCGAGATCGTGGAGACAGTTTCCATCAGGGAGAAGGAGGATGTAGAATCGTTTGTGGTGCACGCCCAGATACTGCAGCCGTTGGCAGACGACGAGGTGCACACAGATTTCGTTGACACATACCCTATACAGGATCCTGGCCCACTGGACTTGTTTGAGTTTTTAGATTCGAGTCTTCAGTCGCGGCAGAAACTAAGACATTGGAAAACCAAGGAGTCGAACGTTGAGGAGTGTTTGACGTTGTACGAACCAACCATTGCAACACCAAGTGGCCCCTTCTTCAGTTGGCCCGCACTTGCACTTTTGGACGAGCTCGACCGAACTGGATGGGCTAGAGAATTTGATATGGTTCAATATGATGACGCTGAATCAGCGTCGAAGCTGGATTGTCGGAAACTGCGAGTTGGGAGACGGCACTATTACATATGTTTGCTTTCTTTGGACACGTTGTTTGAAAAAGGCGCCACGCCCTTCGCCTCGGAGGAACCAGATGTGTTCTACCAGTTGCTACTTAAGTCGCCTAGCAAGGCAGTTGCTGGGCAGAGCGTGAAGAGATTGAAGGCCATCCTGGACAGCATGGAGGATGGCGGCGCAGACAGTCTCGTTATTTCGGACCGCCCTGCCAAGAAAGTCAAACACGCTCCAGCTCAGATCGAAGACGAAGTCGGCGGCGACGACGGGATGGAGTTAGTAGAGCCAGAGGTCCCACAGGAAGAGGTTGGCATCGACCCCGTGCCAGTCGATGACGGTGTACACGGCAACGCCCACGAGGGCAGTGATGACGATGTCGGGGGGGACGACGGACAACATGATGCTCCGTCTGATCCCCCTGCGCCCCCACCTGTAGCTCCCGTTGCGGGGGTGCCTGACGGCGGCGATGAATACCCTATCCCTTTTTTCATAGAGGGCCAACGTGTTCGCAAGGAGGTCCATAAGACGGCATCAGGGGTGAACGAGGGTCTCCGTGTATCATGCAGCAACCCAGATCACGGCCAGTGTAGGTGTTTTCGTTCATTGAAGCTCGACCGCGAGACTCTGGGGCCCAAAGCTGCCCAGTATTTTTTAGGGGTTTGGTTAAAGTTGGCCGGTGGTGCAATAGATAAGGCTGCCCATCGAAAACCTTATAACGCTGAGGTCGCTCAATACGCGAGGGACCACCCGTGAGGAAAAAAAACATTATATGTCACCAGTGTCATGCAACATTGCACGCCGTTTCATTGAAACCAGCCTTGCGCATACACCTGCGCCGTTATTCTGGATCAGGTTTCGGACAAGCAGTCAAAACAAGGTCATGCAATCATGTACAGCAATCCAAACATATTGACGCGGGTCGGTGCATTCAATGCCCCACAACTGTTTATCACAACGCCTTCGGCTGTAACCGCGCCCCACCCCGTGTGCCCACTGCATCGTGGCGAGCTGTGTTGCCCCTATCCACATATATTGCGCTGTCAGGTTGCGCCGAATAGCTTACACACTATAGGTTGCGCAACCTAGATTGCACCACGTAGATTGCGCCACAAAGGTTGCACCAATTGTGTTGCGCTGCGTAGATTGCACCACCTGTGTTGCGCAGCACACGCTGCACCACATGTATTGCAACGCATATGTTTCACCACATAAGCTGAAACGCACATCTTACACAGCATAGCCCGCGCCGTGTAGGTTCCGTCACATAGAATACACCACGTAGGTGTCGCCACCTAGGTTGCACCACATAGGTTTCGCCACACATATTGCACCACGCAGGTTGTTAGAAACCGCTGTTAGGGTTCACACGCTGGCGGCCATGTTGCGCCATGCGTGTAATGGGTCATAACATATTGCACGCACGTATAGAGTATTGGTCGCGTTAGATATAAGTAAATATGTACACTTTTATGTGGATGCTGACCCTTCGTCTCGGACTCACGCTGGTCGTCCACACGGGTCCTCTGGGGTGCCGAACACTTGCAATGTGCAGCGTGGCTCTGGCCACGAATGCAATATATGATCCAGCTGCCTGCGGCAAGTCCCGCTACCGTGCCAGCCCATCTGGACGCGGAGGAGAAGGAGGAAGGGGAGGAAGATGAGGAAGATGAGGAACAGGAGGAATAGGGGAGCCGTCACATGTGAAACCTTGTCGTATTGGGCCGTCCTGGGCTTCTTGGGGGTCCTTGGGGGTGTTGTTGAAGCCTCTTGGGGGCGCCTTGGGCCGTCTCGGGCAATTTTGAGGCCCCCGCTCGCCTGAATGCCCAGGGCGAAGGGCCCCCGCCCGCCTGAATGCCCAGGGCGAATGGCCCCCATTGCAAGAATGCCCACTGCGAATGGGCCTCCATGCGTGAAGGAAAAAAACATATAAACATTTATGGTCGGACGTCCGTGCCGAATTCTTGGATCGGCGTCGGGCCCCCGCTCCCTGGCGCTGGAGGCGACGCCGATCCAAGCATTCCGCGCGAACCTCCGCGCGGAGGTGGGAGGTAGGAGGAGGAGGTAGGAGGAGGAAGGGGAGAAAGATGAGGAGGAGGAGGAAGAGGAGGAGGAAGAGGCGGAGGAGGAGGAGGATCTGGATGATGATGCGGAGGAGGGGGAGGAGGAGGGGGGGGAGGAGGAGGAGGTGGTGGAGGGGAAAGGGAGGATGCTGTAGGAGGAGGGGGGGAGGAGGATCAGGAGCAAGGGCAGGGGCAGGAGCAGGAGCAGGATGTGGGTAGTAGGTAGCGGTAGCCGTGGTAGTAGTAGTAGTAGTAGTAGTAGTAGTAGTAGTAGTAGTAGTAGTAGTAGTAGTAGTAGTAGTAGTAGTAGTAGTAGTAGTAGTAGTAGTAGTAGTAGTAGTAGTAGTAGTAGTAGTAGTAGTAGTAGTAGTCGTCGTCGTCGTCGTAGTAGTAGTAGTAGTAGTAGTGGTAGTAGTAGTAGTCGTAGTAGTAGTAGTAGTAGTAGTAGTAGTAGTCGTAGTAGTAGCAGCAGCAGCAGCAGCAGTAGTAGTAGTAGTAGTAGTAGCAGTAGCAGTAGCAGTAGCAGCAGCAACAGTCGTCGTCGAAGTAGTAGTAGAAGAAGGAGTAGTGGTAGTAGCAGTAACAGTAGTAGTAGGGTAGTAGAAGTAGTAGTAGTCGTCGTCGTAGTAGTTGTATGAGTAGTAGAAAAACAAATAGTAGCAGAAGTAGCCGTATGAGTAGTGCTAGTCTTATTCGTAGTCGTAGTAGCCGTCGTCGCCGTCGTAGTCTTACGCACCGCCGTAGATGTAGTCGTAGTAGCTTACATTGGATTTGCACAATTGGGTTTTCACCTTAGCATGGCGGCAGGGCGTATAAAAAGCCCATACATGCTGTATCACGCGCCCCTGTAATATTGTATTGGCTTTCTATATTCCGCATTCATATGGCCGCCTCCTGTTCCCAGAGAATGAATGTTTGCATTGGGTTTCCACCATTGAGTTTTCAACTTAACATGGCGGCCGATTGTATAACACCAATACAAGATGCATCGTGCGCGCGTGCGGGCGAGCGCGCGCGCGTGACCATGACCACCCGCGCGTGCGCAAGCGTTCCTGGCACATTGTATATACGTCCCCTATGTTCTACGTTCAAGTGGTCGCCCCTTCTGCCCCGAGAATGAATGTTTACATTGGGTGTTCGCAAGTGAGTTTTCAACTTAACATGGCGGCCGATTGTATATAATCAATACAAGATGCATCACAGCGCGCGCGTTCCTGGCACATTGTGTACAAGTTCTTTATATTCCACGTTCAGATGACAGCCGCTTGTGCTACGATGATGATGGTTGCATTGGGTCCCCACCATTGGGTTTTCAACCTAACATGGCCGCCGAATGCATAGAACCAGCCCAAGATGCATCGCGCGCGCGTACGCGCGCGCGCGCGCACGCGGCGCAGTCTAAGCTAGGCTGGGCCAGGTGCAAGCAAGGCTAGGCACGAGCCAGGCTAGGCGCAGGCTCGGTTCGGGCCAGGCTGCGCTAGGCGCAAACTAGACTGGACGCGGGCTACGCGCAAGCTGTGTTAGACCTGGCCATGCGCAAGCTAGGCTGGGCGCAGGCCCCGTTCGGGCCAGGCTGGGCTAGGTGCAGGCTTGCCTGGGTTGTGATTGGCGAAAGCTAAGCGAGGCTGGGCGAGGCGCATGCTAGGCTATGCAGTTCGGGCTGAGCTGGGCTAGGCGCAATCTAGGCTAGGCTGGGCCAGGTGCGAGCTAGGCTCTGCTGGGCTAGGCGCAATGTGGTCTTGGCGCAGGCTCGGTTCGGGTTAGGCTGCGCGAGGCGCAAGCTATGCTAGGCAGTGCCAAGTGCAGGCTAGGCTAAGCTTGGCTAGGCGCAAGCTATGCTAGGCGCATGGCTCGGTTCGCGCTAGGCTGGGCTCGGCGCAAGCTATGCCGGGCTGAGCGAGGCGCAAGCTAGCTGGGCTAGGCTGGGCTAGACGCAATCTAGGCTAGGCGCAGCCTCGGTTCGAGCCAGGCTAGACCAGGCGCAGGCTAAGCTAGGCTGTTCTGGATATCGGCAGGGTGGAACGCATAACTCGTTATTCCACTGCAATGGGCTGCTGAGCCGCGCCCGCCAGGAGTGCGAACTCGGCCGACGCGGAGCCCAAACACGCCGAGTACGTTGCGGCCTGGGAGCGCTAGCAGATGGCTGCGGACGAGAGCGAGCAGGCCACCGAGGTTCACGAGATGCGGGTGATGGAGAGCCTCAGCGTGCGCGCCCCCACCGAGGAGGAACTGGTGGCGCTGCTCGTGCCCCTGGGGCGGGGGGGGGTGGGGTCGGCCGTCTCGGCGCCTCAGGTCGCATGAATGCCATCCGAGCGGCTTGCGCCGATCTTTCGCCGACCCCCCTTGCGCGCGCCCCTCGTCGTCGCCCCCCTGATCACAGGCGAGCGTTCGGCAGCGTTGACTTGCCGCGGGAAGACGACTACACCATGGAAGCGGCCAGCACCGTGCGCGGCGGCAGGGCGCTCGCCTGCCTCAAGCCGACGGGGCCTGCTTGGACTCGCGCATTAGCAGCGGGAAGACCTTGACCAGTGCGGCACCGCGCGTCCCCTGGCTAGGAGGTCTAGCGGGCGTCTGCGCGGTGGCGGCGCAATCCGACGCGCGCTTGTCCGATCGAGGCGCCCGCCTCGGGCCCGCCCATCCCGCCGCGCCGCGGTCGCGCGCCCGCGCGGAACGAATGGCACGCGGCTGATTCGGGCGGCGGGCGGGCGCTCTCTCCGCGTGAATGGGCAGGCGGGCGCTGGAAATCTATTTAAATTTGCGCCGACGACCGATGGCGGGCTTTTTTATTTTGCACCCGTACTTAGTGGACGGGATAAATATTTTAATAGGAAATCAATTAAAATAATTATCTGCGCCTTTTTATTTTGCACCACCTACGTTTGGGACAGCTCCCTACTTTGAGCCTCCACAGATATGGTGGCTTCGCCATGTAGACCATCCCGAGCCGCTCTCGCCGAATCAAACATAAACCAAACTTAAACCAAACTTAAACCACCTTAAACCAACCTTAAACCAAATTTAAACCAAACTTAAACCACCTTAAACCAAACTTAAACCACCTTAAACCAAACTTAAGCCACCTTAAACCAAACTTAAACCACCTTAAACCAAACTTAAACCACCTTAAACCACCTTAAGCTTGCGTGGTTGCCATCATGTCGCCATCGGCCACGCGCGCCACCTTGAGCCTTTGGAGTCCAGCGCTGCGCCGCTGCGCCGTCGCCGACGCCCGCGGCCCGTCCACTCGCGTTTAGCAACAACGTAACCGCTGGGCTAGGCCGTACTAGGCGCAAGCTAGGCTAGGCTGGACCAAGCGCAAACTAGGCTAGGCGCAGGCTCGGTTCGATTTAGGCTGTACTAAGCGCAAGCTAGGCTAGGCTGGGCTAAGTGCAAGCTAAGTTATAGGCTAGATTGGGCGCAAGCTATGCAAGGCGCAGGAGCGGTTCGGGCTAGGCGGGGCTAGGCGCAAGCTGGGCTAGGCTGGGCTAGGCGCAAGCTGGGCTTAGGCTGGGCTAGGCGCAAGCTAGGCTGGGCCAGGCGCAAGCTAGGCTAGGCGCAGGCTCGGTTTGGGCTAGGCTGTGCTAATCCGGGCCAGTGCTCAAGATTTCTGGTTGGTACAAACCCGAGCCAGCGCCCATGATTTTCTAGTCGGTACGCATCCGACCAAGCGCCCAACTGTTGCTGGCCAGTGCTGGTCCGAGCCAGCGCTCGGTTTTTCTGGGCCGTACAAACCCAAGCCAGCGCTCAAACTGTTCTGGTCGGTACAACCCCGAGCCAGCGCTCAAGCTTTCCTGGTCGGTGCAGACCCGCGCCAGCGTTCAAGACTTTCAGATCGGTACAACTCAGAGCCAACGCTAAACAATCGAGTCGGTGCAAATTCGAGCCAACGCTTAAATGAGCCAGCGCAAATCTGGGCCAGTATTAGAGCGTTTGTTTTCCTCGTACGTGCAAACCCTAGCTTGCGCGTGGCCCAGCCCAGAACAGCCTAGACCGCGCTTGGCCGATTACACCGCGCATATTGCATCACGCAGGCTGTTCCACAGGAGCTGCGCCACATAGATTGCGCCAACTGGGTTGCACTACGTTGTTTGCGATACAAATATCGCACCACATACACTGCCCACTCATATTGCACCACATAGAGAGCACCACCACCTAGATTGCACCACATAGATTGCACCATATAGATTGCACCACCTAGATTGTGCCATATATGTACACATGTTGCAATACAAAGATAGCGTCACTTAGATTGCACCGCGTTGCTTGCAACACAAAGGTTGCACCACATAGGATGGCCCACGTAGATTGCCCCACATTGAGTGCACCACTCAGTTTGCACCACATGAATTGCGATACGTAGCTTACATGACGACTTCTCACCTCCAACCCCTTTCCCCCCTCGTCCTCCCTCCCCCCTCTCAGCCGCGTCGGCCCGAGATGGCCGACCTGGCCGGCCGCTCGGGCGTATCGTCCGCTGCGGCGGCGGCCGCGGCCCCCGTGAGGAGGGTGCTGGCACGGACACCGAAGCAACCTGCGGTGCCACCGCCAGCGCACCTGCTCAAGCCGCAGCCCTCGCAGGCCAGGGCCCAGTCGGAGCTACCAGCAGTCTGGCAACCGAGGTTGAAGTCGCCGCCGCCGACCCCTCCGACGGCAACGCCCTCGCAAGCACCCGTCAACCGCGGCAGCAGTAACGCACCAGTCACACCTCCGCACTTCAAACCAGGAGTCGGCCACGCTGGTGACTGCCATGATGGCAAGCTTGCTGGCAGCCTTGATGGCGGCGGCGCTGATAGCCTTAAGTTGATCAAGCCGATGAAGCCCCGCGACGGGAACACGATCGCCCCTGCCCCCGAGGGCCAGGTCCAGGGCAAGGCACAGAAGTCCAAGGTGAAGGACAAGGGCAAGCACAAGAGCAAAGGCAAGGGCAAGCACAAGAGCAACGGCAAGGACCAGCACAAGAGCACAGGCAAGGGCCACCACACGGGCAAAGGCAAGGGCCACCACAGAGGCAAGGGCAACGACAAGGACTTGGACAATGCCCTCCGCAACGGCATCGACTTCGAGAACGACCAGGGCTCCGTGATACACGTCACCCCCAAGCTCCTCAATCGGTTCATCCGCATCGAGGAGGCGCACCAGGAGTACTCGGCCGCGGCGAAGCGGTACAAAGAGTGCGCCGCGCGCCTCGAGAAGCTCGACAAGGAATGCGAGCAGGGTTTCGACCGTTGGAAACACGAGGAGAAGATCCACACGGGCGCCATCGCGTCCTTGCCCAAGGACATCAGGCACGAGCTCCGCCAGTACGTGCGGCGGTACAGCTTTGTTGAACCAGGTTCGCCTATTCAAAATCAATAAACCCACCAATCCACTCCAACCACCTCCTTTCCATTCGCCCTCCCATGCCTACTTACCCCCCCCCCCCCCCACACACCCTCCGCCCTCCAGGGAGATGAGGAGAGGGAAGAGGGGGAGGAGGAGGAGGAGGAGGAGGAGGAGGAGGAGGTGGAGGGTGAGGGTGCGGAGGATGATGGGGAGGACGCGCTTTCCCGCAAGGTACCCTTGCGTCCTTATGCGTATCCATGTGGTCAGCCGTCCTAAGACAACATCCGAGGCCATCTTAGGCTGTCTAGTTCGTTGAGGGGCCTTCTGGGGGGGGCAGTATAAGGGCGAGGACACCTCCCAATATTTCTAATGGCATGCCGCCAACTCCGTCACCATGTCTGGGTCGTGCGTGGGGCCCTTCGACGCGTGGTAGGATATCCGAGGATGCCTGTCGGGGGCTCCATGGATGCAGCTGCGGGCCTTCGGTGGGATGTCTAGTGTCTCTTTGGGGCTTTTGGGGGCATCTTCGGGGCCTCCAGGGCCCCCTTGGCCACGTGAGTGCACGTTGGTGACCTTGGGGGCAATCTCGGGCGGAGCGGCTAGACATTCAATTTATTCGGGCCGCCCCCCCTCGGCGCCAGTTACGGGCATCGCATCGAATACCCGCGAATGTCATCGCATTGCAGATCGTAGCATTGAATATCCTAGCATAGCATAGCACAGCGTTGTATACTATACTATGACATGTCGTACAACAGCAACTCATCATATACCATAGCATGACATACCATAAAATACCATGTGCTGTCATACCATCGCCTATCATAGCATGCCATGTCACACCACACCAAATCACAGCTTTACAATGCCACATGTGCGCCTCGGGACCTCAACGTTTGTTGCATATCATAGCGTAGCACACCACGGTCTATCATATTGCACCATAGCACAACATCGCACATCATACCGTAGCATAGCACCACATACAAGTGCATATCATACCATGGCATTGTATGGGGTACACACCATAGCATGTCATATCATGCCATAGTATAGCATGGTGCAGCAAACGCATACCATAGCACCGCACATCGTAGTACTTGTTTATGTGGCGGACAGCCGAATGTCAACTGCGCCTGCTCGCGTGATTTGGCATCTCTACTACATGGGCGGATCGCCCAGACGCGTTGCTGCTTTAAGTTCGGGCCCACGCCAGGAGCTGGCCTTGAAGGCTAGGAAGTTTTAAGCATTCTCTTACTAACCTTAAAGGCCCCACGTGGCCGACGATCTTTCGCCATCCTGTGCGCTCTGTTTATACGCCAGATCTGTCGTTGTACCGATGCCATTTCGCTTCGGGTGCAAAAGCTGGTGCGGGGTACACCAACTTACACAGTCTTGTGGGCAGGCGTGTGTGCTCGGGGGTTGCGCTATGCCGAAGCTGCCGAGCTCTGCTGATGGCCTCAAGCTAAAACTCGAACGAGTCATGAAGGAACGTGATGCTTGGAAGGCAGCAGCTACGGCTGAGAGGAGATCGAACGGCAAGCTTCGCAAGCTGGTGACCAAAATCGGCGGGGCCTTGTCGAACCTCGGGGACGTCCATTTCGTTTTGCCACCCAAGGTTACGTTCCCGACCGAACCAGGCGGGCCCTTGTTCAAGGGCCACCGTGAGGCCGCTGCGCCCGCCCCAGCCGCGGCGGGGGACCCCGTGGGGCCCAGCTTCAAAGAGAAGGTGAAACAAGGAGGGAGACCATATGCCATATAGATTAGGAAGGCTAAGAATACCAGGAGGAGGAGGAGGAGGAGGAAAAGGGGGAGGTGGAGACGAGCGCACAGGGAAAAGGAGGAGGTGGAGGAGGATGAGGAGGAGGGGGAGGAGGAGGAATGGGAGGAGTAAGAGTAGGAGGAGGAAGATGATGAGTAGGACGAGCAGGGAAGGGACACACGAGGGGGGGCGCCCCTCCTACCCCCAGGATGGCGCTGAGTCCACTGGCGACCCGACCACTGGTGACGAGGCGGAGTCCGAGTTGTCTGATTCTGAGTGACCATGTGGCGCCATCGATTTGCAGTGAGTGGCCGCACGTTCGTTTTTCAATGCAGTGCGACCCTCTCGGCGTAGACGTGTTGACTCATGCGGGCCCTCCGCCTGCAACCACTGGTAGGGGAAAACGTTCTCTCGCCGATTTCGCTAGTGGAAGTGCCCAGGCCACCCACCCAGGAATAAAGTTCAGAAAGTGGACCAACGTGTTTTCACTCAGCTTGTCTGCGGGGGTCTTGGGCGACACAGCACCGTCAGAACGATCCCCCCTCATCGAGGTCCTCTGCGACCACCCCCTCTCGGGGAGCTTGGGCGACTGGGGCTTCCCGTCTGTAGCCGTTTTGGCTCAAAGGTGTCTTGCTTGCGGTCGTTTTTCTTCTCCAACAATCGAACGGGTGATTGATTGACATATTGGTGGGCAGCATGGGGGGGCACGTGCAAGCCGCCTCCGCGGACTTGGACGATTACTTCGGGGACCGGGGCGAGTCCATCGACGAGCAGCTGATCGAGTGTGGCGTGTGCGAGGTCCAGGGCACGGCGGCCGAGGTCTGCCAGCACTGGAAGGGGCTGAGCTTGCACCCATGTTGCTGGAACGGCGTGAGGGCGCACAATCGTACCTTGGATGCGGCACCCACGAAGGTGAAGCAGCAGGTCCTTGACGAGTTCAACGAGGACCGCCCCGCTTGGAGGAAACGAATACTGCCGTGGGTGAGTGCCGACGCGCACACGAGGAGGGCCGCTCGTGATGCGGCACTCTCATCCTACAAGTCAGGGTCCGAGTCCTCGAAGTTCCACGAGCAGTCAGGCATCGACGACCTTATGAAGCTGAGCCTGGTTGAATACCAAAGCTTCGAGGCAATGTGGCACAGGAAGCCAGACAATGTGAGCGAGGCGGAGTTCCACAAGATCCACGAGGAGCAACACGGCACATGGGACGAGACGGACTTGAGCGGCAAGGTCATCGCGAAGAGGATCGGGGTGAAGGACATCGCCCGCATCAGGACGCAGACTGGACAAACCTCGAGGGACTACACCAGGCAGGAGGATGACGTGACTAAGGACGAGTACGAGACGAAGCGCAGGCGTCTATCGAACAAGGTATCCGCTGGGAATGGATTTCAGGTTCTCAGTGCGGGGACGCTTGGGGGTCAGGCGCATGGTGGCGGCTATGCCAGTACGGCAGCGTTCTCCAGCGAGCACGTCCAGGTCAACGGTGATGCTGCTTCTTCGCTCGGTGCGCCTACCCTGGGCTTACAGAGGCCGCGTTCTGCAGGGGCGTCGTCGAAGTCAGGCGGTGATGCACACGATGGTTCGGAGGCTGGCGGAAGTCGGCGCCCTCGTTCGGCTGCGGGCAGCGCCTCGAAGAAGCTCTTCAACCCGAAGGTGTCGATGAACATCGATGATCAGACCAGGGAGCGAGCCATCCCGAGTGCCCCCGAGGTGGAGGCGATGGAACCGATCGACTTCATGGAGACGAAAAGGGTTTGGGCGGCCATGTCGGCCCACACCGTCAAAGGCTTCATGGACCCTACCAGCGGCTACGTGAAGCAGCTCAAGAGTGCCTCCCAGGGCATCGGCAGTGAGCTAGAGACGGACCTTGCTCAACCTACGGCTGTGCTGGTCGAGCACCTGGTGAAGTTGGCCGAGGACCTCAACAACATGATCGACAAAATCGGGGAGAGGTGCACGAAACTTGAATTCGTCAAGCACGTGAAGACCATCGATTCGTTTATGACCGAGCTTGACGGCCAGAGGAAGCACGTCCAGAGCCAGCTGTCCGGATTGAAATACTTATCTGAGAAGGCCAACAACGGCAAGACGATCGCGTACATGACCCATTACAACAAGCGTATGAAGATCGTGCGCAGGCTGAAAAAGGGAGGGTTCGGCAAGGAGCTTGGGGGCGGAGTCAGTCGGGCCCTCTACGCCGCCGTGGGCGACGATGAGAAGACCTCCCTGATGGAGACCTCCAAGGGGGGCGGCAAAGGCAAGGTGAAGAAAGCAATCCCTTTCCAGGCGGACTTCGATACCGACCAGAGCTTCGACGGCACCAAGGTCAACTTCCTGAAGGGCCCTGAGGTGGCCGAGCTCGCGCTGCTCACAGAGTATACGAAGGCCATCAAACCACACGTCGACTCCAAGGTGAAGGTCCACGTCGAGCAGTTCACTCTGAATGGAGACAAGTGGCTGGGCTGCAGTGGCAGGGTCACGGCCGAGCCCCCCGCGTTCGACTTCCAATCGATTGGCGATGGCATCTTCGAGATCAATCGTGGGGGCATGGTTCCGTGGCTCTTCACGGTGAAAGCGGATTCGCCTCGGTTTGGGCCCGCGGCCGTACCATTGACAGGCTACGCGTGCATCATCTTCCCGCTCACGGACGGCACGACGTACATCGTGCACAGGGTGGCCTCCATCGTGCCGCAGGGGGTCGCCCTGAAGGACTTCTTCAAGTTCGTGGAGACTGACCAGGGGCAGAAGGCCATGCTGCAGTCCAACATGATCACCGCTGGCCCTGGCACGGCCATCTACGTGCCGAACGGCTGCCTGGTCATGCCGCTCTACTTCCCGACGGAGGCGCCCAGCGCTAAGAGCATCCAGCTCGGCCACTCCGTCTTCCTGCCGCTGCTCCACGCAGCGAGGTTCGAGGCTTGCGCAGGGTCAACAACAGAAGGAGGATGATGAGGAGAGGAGGAGGAGGAGGAGGAGGAGGAGGAGGAGGGGGAGGGGGATGAGCAAGAGAAGGAATGCGAGGAGGATAGTGAGTACCAGGAGCACCTGCCCCTCCCCTCCCATCCTCCTTCCCTCCTCCTCCCCCCCCCACCTCCCCGTCCCTCCTTCCCCTCCTTCCCTCCTCCCCCTCCTTCCCTCCTCCTTCCCTCCTCCTCCCCTCATTCCCTCCTTCCCTCCTCCTTCCCTCCTCCTTCCCCTCCTTCCCTCCTCCTTCCCCTCCCCCCACCCTCCCCCCGCGCCCCGAGGCTGTGGGGCAGGGGGTCGCCGCGGCGGTCCAGGGCCACAACGCCGAGTATCTGAGGAGCATGTCTGGTAAAATGTACAAGGAGCGCTTAGATGCGCTCTCCCGCTTCCGCGGCTCCTCCTGAGAGCCTCGCTTAGGACTATGAGGTGGTTGGTGGGGTTACGATGACCAGGAAGATGAGAAGGATGAGGAGGATAATGGAGCACCGATACGGACGACTCCGAAATATCAGAGTCGCACCGCGAGCGGCACAGAGTAGTTCGGGGGTGTTGCTCGAGGGCAGAACCCTGTCGTTTGGGATGGCTCGGTCGCGAGCTCTAGCTTGCCGAGGCTCGGCCACGAGCTCAGAGAACACAAACAGCTATTCCTCGTGTATCTGGCGACCCGCATTAATCACCAAACCCACGTGCATTGCGTTGCGTTGCAGGTTAGGGTGGTAGCTATCGCTACCGATACAGGAGTGAGACACCGATACCGATTGCATTGCATATTCGTGTGCAGGTGGATTGCAATGCATTGCGTTGCAGGGTTGGGGCGCATGTTGACGGCTATACAAGCAAGGATCGCCATGCAAAAATCTCGAGCAGGAGGGTGGGTGGGTATAGCAATACCTACAATACTTATTCACACAAGAGGCCGACGGATACGGCGATTAGGAAGAAGAGTGGGAGAGAAAACGGCTGGAGGAGGGAGGAGGAGGGAGGAGGCGCGAGGAGGAGGGAGGAGGAGGGAGGAAGAGGGAGGAGGAGGAGGGAGGAGGAGGGAGGAGGAGGATGAGGAAGGTCTTCTCCTCCTCACAGTGCTCCTCTGCCGCCGCTGAGCCGGTCGCTCATCCCCCCTCCTTCCCTGTAGGAGGGAGGGCCCCGCAGCCCCGATACGTTCCCTCCTCGAGGAGGCGAGCTCGTTCGGAGGCTTGCGGGGTCACCCCCCTTGGGGAATGGGAGGGGATGATCGACTCACCCCGCCCGCGCCGCCAAATCATTCGGTTCCCAACCCCACCCCTTCCCAGTGGGAGGGGGGCCCTCAAGCCCCCGAGGCGTCCGCCCGTCGAGGCGGTTAAACCCTCAAGGGCCTGAGGGGCCCTCCTCCCGCGGGGTGGGGGAGGAGTAATGGACCAAACGATTCACGCCTCTCTGCCGCTGCAGGATCGTTCGGCACCCCCACCCCCTGCCGCCTGGGAGAGGCCTACCCGAGCCCCCGAGGTTTCCGCCAGTCGGGGCGGTGAAACCCTCGGGCGGTTGGGCAATCCTTTCCCGCGGGGGAAGGGGGGGGGGAGCCAAGCGACCCGCGCTTCTCTCAATACTGTTGATGGTGATGCTGATGGTGACGATGATGGTGATGATGATGACGATGATAACGGTCGTGGTGATGGTGACGATGATGGTGGAAATGACAGCGAGATGATAATGATAATGTTGGTGATGATGACGGTGATGGTGATGCTGACGGCAACGGTGGTGGTGATGAGGACGAATATCTTATTGGTGGTGGTAAAGCAAATTCTGAGATTGATGATGGCGATGACGTTGGTGACACAGGTGAGGGTGATGATGATGGTTATGGCGATGGCGATGGTGTTACATGCGTTAGGCACCCGAATATAATTCCATATGAGGCCTTGTGCCTGCTTACAGGCCATATTTCCCTAAACGGACGGCGCGCGAATGTACGTATATCGTGCTGCGACGGCGCGCCTATGGTGCACTCCTTGGAGAAAGGGGCCTTGGCCCCAGAGGGGCCATGGCTAAGGCCACCCCCCTGCTCACGGCCCCAACAACACCATGATCTGATCTGTGTTTGAAAGGGCGACCCTGTCCTGCAACCGTTGCATCCGCGAGATCCTTTGCCAATTCGAACAATCAACGTTACATTGTTGGTTGAGATTTCGGGACGACAATTTCTTACACCACTGCTCTTGGGGCAGGGGCATTCCTTAAACCACCGCAAAACACCTTGAACCACGTTCCTTGGGCCACCTCAATATCTTGAACCACGCCCCTTGGGCCGAACCCTACCTTATTCGAGACCTGCCACACAACCGTGCCTACCAACTGGCCGCCCTCCACGTGCGCCGGCAGCCGTGCTCTGAGAGTCCGCAGGACTGTCCATGGGCGACGAGGGGGGCAAACGGCCCAGAGGAGAACGATACGTGTATCCAGTCAGGCGATCGAAAACATGGATTAAGGGGGCGTGGATGAGCGACGAATCCCGTTCCCATAAGAAACAACGGATTTCCGCCGCCGAGCGAGGCGGCTGGGCCGCATGTTGGGGAGGGCACCTCCCCCGATCCATGGATTTGGCGACCGCGCGCCAAATCCATGGATCGCTAATCCATGCTTGCGCGCCCCCCCGATCCAGGGGCGCCGATGGTCCGTGCCTCGGGCAGGGCTCCCGGGCGAATGCGTGCAGTGCCCGCCCCTGGGCCATATTCGCCCTCATCGTCGCCCCCGAGGCTGCCGCCTCGGGCGCCAGGGCAGGCGAACGGCAGGGGGGCACGGCGGGACAGGGCACGAAGAGCAAAAGGCTGCACGGAGAGGACGCCTCGGAGGCCCGCGGATCTCCAAGGGCGCACGCTCGTGCAGGCCCTGCTGCGTTAAGAGAGAGGCACGCCGGCAGCGGCAGGCCGTGGGAAGGCAGCGGCAGACCGCGGCGAGGCATCGGCAGGACAGCAGCGGCGGGCGACGACGATGGTGGACGACAAGACGAAACCTCCTCCTCCTCCTCCTCCTCCTCCTCCTCCTCCTCCTCCTCCTCCTCCTCCCCCCTCCTCCTCCCCCCCCCTCCTCCTCCTCCTCCCTCCCCTCCCCCTCCTCTTCCTCCCCCCTCCTCCTCCTCCTCCTCCTCCTCCTCCTCCTCCTCCCTCCTCCTCCTCCTCCTCCTCCTCCTCCTCCTCTCCTCCTCCCCCTCCTCCCCCTCCTCCTCCCCCTCCTCCCCCCTCCTCTCCTCCTCCTCCCTCCTCCTCCTCCCCCTCCTCATCCTCCCCCGCATGGCTTTCGGCCCCTACTTGTTTGTTCGGGCCGAGAGGGGGGCCCGAGCAGGGGCACGAGGAGGAAGAGGGGGGAGGGAGGAGGAGGGCGCTGCGGGAGGCCCGAGAAGGGGTGAGGGGGCGAAGGAGGAGGAGGAGGAGGAGGAGGAGGAGGAGGAGGAGGAGGGGGAGGAAGAGGAGGGGGAGGAGGAGGAGGGAGGAGGGAGGGAGGGGAGGGGGCGAAGCAGGCCAAGGCGCGCCCTCTGGCCACGTCCTCTCCCTCTTCCGCAGCCCTCTCTCCTCCGCCTCCTCCGCCCAGCTGTTCTTGTCTGCACCGGCACGTGCGCGCAGCTCTGCGGTGGGGGGTGGGGATCGCTCGAAGCAAGGATCGCCGAGCGCGTCCCACTACTCGCAAAGTGCCTACTCCCATACGTCCGAGAAACACATGTCTGCTTTGATGTACTTTATCGTAGATCCCCCCTGGGGGATCTAGGCAATTCGCGAGTGGTTATTGTGCGAGTAGTGGAACGCGCTCGTCTAAAGGAAGTTGTTCCTTTGTCCAGGGTGTCCTTGCTTGATGCAGCTGGACGGGAGGTGTGCCAAGGATGAGTGAAAGCGGGCAGCTTCGTCGGATGTGTGAGCGGGGTAAGCGAAGTCGGCCACGTGTACGAATGTGCAGCCTGGGAAGCCCTCGATGTGTCCCGACTCGTCTTGAAGATGGCTTGCGTAGTCGCGCGGATGCGAGGCCTTGGCCTCTTCCACTTGGCGCTCATCTTGACCGGCCGCACCACCCGCGAGGTCCTCCGGCCTCGTCGTATTCCAGTCCATTCGGGCCGGACGAAAGGGGGGGATTGGGTAAGGGGGGGTTACGAAATCTGTTGCATGCAGCTGGTTTCGGCCTCCCCGAGGGGCCCATTCCTCGATACATGGCCGCCTCCCGGCGCCGGAAGGCGCCGGGAAAATCAGCTACTAGAGCTGATTCTCAAACCCCCCCTTTGCTGTCCCCCCCTTTCGCCCGACCCGGTCCATGGGGCCACGCTGTGCGGCTTCCGCGGCCCGTCGCTCATCCCCGCGCGGCAGCGAGTGCGGCCACGCGCAGGCCTCGGGCGGCGGGAGGCGCATGCGAGTGCACATGGTTCATTTCTAATTCCTCGAAGGTGTTTTGAGTTTCTGGGGGGCCACAATCCTGTCATTTCTAGTTGTTCTGTCCTGGGCCTCTTCCTGGCCACCAGGGGGCCAGGAACAATGGGCAACGAGCACAGTCAGAAATGGGCACGATTAGAAATGAACGACGTGTAAGGTTCAGGGGAATGGCTAGGAATCATGTTTCTTCCAGAGTCGGCGCCGAACCAGCGGATGCACGAGTTGCGACGTCGAGGATGGAGGGGGGAACAACTGCACTGAGTCCCTCGCGGGCGAAGACGGAAGCAACGTACGACGAGGCGAGAGAGGACGGGGAGACGGATGAGGAAGGGGGAGGAGGATGAGGAGAGGGACGGGAGAGGAAGGCGCAGGAGGATGGGTTGCATGTCTGTCAAGGGTACACTACCGGTTCCGAAGTGGCTGTGCTGCAGTGCGGCGTGGAAGCACATCATTCCGTCGTCCAGAGCCTGCGCCCGAGCACCCTTTGGCGCGCCGAGCGCACCACGAATTATGACGCACGTGGCGGCGCAAAAAGTTTTATGTCGGGCACGTCCCTCTGCAGGAGGAATGTTCAAACATAGTCAAACATTAGTCTGGGGACGATTTGTTTGTATTGTTTGTCCATGTTGGTGTATTTTTCCCTACCTAGGCTCTGCCTAGAAGGGCTCTTACTCAGTTTGCTTAAAGGGCCAGGCAGTGGAACGCGCCCCGGGCGGTTCCCCCAGTATCCGCCCCGCGGTTCCCCCAGTGACGTTCCCTTAGCTTAGCGTTGCTTATCTCATCTTAACTTAGCTTATGCCATCTAACCGTAGCTTAGCTTCATCTTACCTCAGTTTTATCTTAGCGTAGCTTACCTTCATCTTAGCTTCGCTGAGTTTTAGCATAGCAGAGCACATTACAGCATAGCAGAGCGTAGCACAGCACAGCGCAGCACAGCATATCATAGCAAAGCCCAGCATAGCACAGCATAGCGCAGCATAGTATAGCATAGCAAAGCATAGCGCAGCACAGCACAGCACAGCATAGCACAGCGCAGCATAGCATAGCAGAGCATAGCATAGCATAGCATAGCGCAGTTTAGCATATCATAGCATATCATAGCTTAGCATAGCACAGCGCAGCATGACAAATCATAGCTTGGCTTCGCATAGCATATCATATCATCATATAACATACCATAGCGCAGCATAGCATAGCATGGCATAGCATAGCATAGCGCAGCATAGCATGGCATAACATAACATAGCATAGCATAGCAACGAATGCTGCTTTCCTAGGCTCCAACTTCTAGATAGGGTCGCACTGGGATAATTGTTTATTTGCATGTTTCGTCCAACATCGGCCTGTAGGGGGACATGCCTGACCTAAAGCTAGTTCCGAGTCGTGGGCTCTGGAGGACGCACAACCCTGGCGGGCCAAGTACCATCGGGAAGCCCCGCGCTACCAGCCACAAGCGGCATGCACGATACGACTTTGGATGCAGGAGTCCGCGTCGAATCGTTGCCCCATTTTGTGGAGGCCGCCCTGCCGGCGCGTGGCTGAGAGCGTCGCTCGGCGCGAAGGTTTCCCCGGCGCAGCGAGGCGCACAGGGGGGAGGACCACGCGCAGCACGAGCAGCAGGGGGAGCCACGAGGAGGGGAGGCGGGCTATCCTAGGCGCGGCAGGGCACAGGAGGAGCGCCGAGCACCCCGAGCACCACGAGCAGCACCCAGAAGAGCCACGAGGAGGGGCGGCGTGCCATTCCTTGGCGCTGCAGGGCGCAGGAAGAGGAAAAGAGGAGAATGAGGAACATGAGGAGGAGGAGCAGAAGGAGGAGCAGGAGCAGGAGGAGGAGGAGATGAAGGAGAAGGAGGAGGAGGGGGGGGGGGGGGGGGGGAGGAGGAGAGGAGGAGGAGAGGAGGAGGAGGAGGAGGGAGGAGGACGAGGAGGAGGACAGGAGGAGGAGGAGGAGGAGGAGGAGGGAGGAGGAGGAGGAGGAGCGCGGAGGAGGGGGAAGAGGAGGAGGAGGAGGAGGAGGAGGAGGAGGAGGAGGAGGAGGAGGAGGAGCGTGGAGGAGAGGGAGCGGTTGGCCTCACGGGCGGCACGAGAGCAGCACCAGGAGCCGCCAGGAGGGGAACCTCTGCGCAGGCGGCCACGCGGCGGCCTAGCGGCGCCGCGGGGGCGCCGCGGGAGCGCTGAGGCGCGCGCGTGCCGGCCTTACCTTGGCGTGCTCGCGGGGAAGCGGCGGCAACATCGCCCAGGGGCCCCGACGTCGTGATCTGTCTGCGGCGTGAGCACCCCCCCTCAGGGGCAACGATAGGGGGGCATAGGCTCTCAAGGGGGAGGGCCCGGCTCGCCCATGGATCGCCGATTTGGCTCTGATAGCCCCAGCCCGCCCAGGAGCGGGCGGATTCGCCGTGGGGGGCCTACCGCCGAGCTGTCGACGACGTGTCGCCGATTCAGGCTCGATGTGCCCCCCCTTGCCAACAAAACAAGGAAACAAGATCGATGCGTCTCTCCCTGAGGGGGGCCCCCTCGATCGCTGCCCCATCGCCCCTCGCCTGGAGGCCTGGACCCTGTCCCTGGGGGGGAGGCGTGGATGCTGCTGCCCCTCCCTTGTCGCCACGGCGGGGTTCGCCTCCAAGCTCTGGCCCCGGCAGGCCCTGGATGAGGACCATGGAGTAGCGGTATCGGTCGTTTTGCGCTGTTTTGGCCCCCCCCCTTCCCCCCCCCGTTTTGCGTTGTTTTGCCCCCCACCCCCCCCCTATTCTTGCCCTCCCCCCCCCCATTCTTGTCAGGCGAGCGCAAACATGGACTAAGGGGGCGTGGATGAGCGACGGGCCCCGTTTCTTTGGGCAATCGTGGATCTCCACCGCCGAGCGAGGCGGCTCAGCCGCATTTTGGGGAGGGCATCTTCCCCGATCCATGGATTTGGCGACCGCGCTCCAAATCCATGGATCGCTAATCCATTTTTGCGTTCTCCCGACATTGTTGGGAACAGGCCATGACTTCTTCATCCTGGCACACGTTGTTGGCGGTCCCAGGACCCAGTAAAAGGGGCCCCAGAAGCCGAAACTTGCCAAACGTGCGTTTGCAACATGCATGGTGCAACCTACGTTTCACGATATACGAGCCACAAGCTGATTTCGCACTGCAGTGTATGTGGTGGAAGCAACGTAGTACAATATATGTATATATATATAGATATAAGTGTATGTATGTATATATTTGTATATATGGTGCACGAAGTAGACGTCGTGCAGTCTTTGTTGTGAAGTCTACATGGTGCACGCTACATGGTGCAATGTATGTGTTAATGCTGAAATCATTAACTCCACCGCTCGCGGAGACATCGCACCCACCCACCCGAAACCTGCTGGCAAAACCAAACTGGCCGACGTAAACGACGGCGACTGGTGATGTTGATGACGACGGTGAGGACTATGTGAACGACAACGAGTACGCCGACGACGACGATGATGTTGTTGATGGTGGCGATAGCGATGAGGCAACAATGACGTTGGCGATTGCGGTAACGCTGGTTCTGGTGATGGTGGTGGCGAAGTGCCCGCGCGGAGAACTTTGATGAAGACGACGACATCGACGAAGACGTCGATGACCGCGGCGGTGATGATCCCGACGATGGTGGGGATGATGTTGGCGATCGCAATAACGACTCTGGTGATGATGATAACGATTGTGCTGATGAGGGTGATGATATTTCAAGCATGCCGACATGTGTGAATCGAAAGCCATCGATGGATCGCAGATGGTGATGATGTTCCAGCCTATTTTTGCCTTGATCACCAGGAAGAAGTTCGAGCACACAAATTACCGAAACTCGAGGTGTCGGGCCCTGGGAGCCACTCGTCCGACACTGTTTCGACACTGTTCCAGCACTCTTTCGACACTTTTTTCCGGGTGCTCGAAATCATTTCTGGGATGTGGTCCTTAAGTCAAGGGAGGAAACCACCTGGACCGGACACTTGGCGTTTTCTAAGCGGCCCTGGTCGTTTACTAAACAGCTTTGCCCTGTTCGACTCCTTCTTTGGGCGCGTTTGCTAAGCGACTTCGCGTGTCAGGGTGGTTATTATGGGGGGGTGACCTCTATTAAGTACGCTGGGAGCAACATTAGCAGATGGTTGAACACGTGCGTTCTGACATGGTAAGACCACCACCTAATCTTGGAAACGACTTCGACGGGCAAGCGCGCGGCGGCCGTGCGCGCGTGGCCCCGCAGGCGCGCCGACCTGGCAGGTTCAGCCAGAGGCCGACGGGCCGGCCGGAGGCTCCCTCCCGAGCCTCCTGTCGGGAGCCTTGGGGGAGGGCTTCGTGGCAACACCCCTGCTTCACAAGAGGCGCGGGCCCTTGTGTATAAAGGTAAGCCGGCGCCTTCTAGGAAGCAGCCTCCTTCTAAGCAGCCCTCCCCCCATCCCTCCACCCCATTTGTGCGCGCCGCCAACAATGCAAACGGGGGTCAGCCAGAGCGCCAGGTCTTGCAGGATCCTGCAGGGCCAGGGTCGTACTGACCCGGGCGTGGGTGCAGGATCCTGCAGGATCTGCCAGGATCTTGCGCGTTGACCCAGGTTTGGGTGCAGGATCTTGCAGGATTCTGCAAGGCCTGACTGACCCGGGTTTGGATTGTCCCGGGTCAGCCTACGCGTTGCTCACGCAACACCCCGTTGCCGTCCACATCCTCGTGCTGCAGCGTTCCAAGAACGAGCTCCCCATCAGACATGTGATGTAGCTGAACTCCTTTGTTCTGGCCACGCAGAAGATCAAGGCGCACATTACTTTCCCGGCGATGGAGTGCGCAAGCTAGGTCTGCGCACACAGCGGCGACTCGTTCAAGCATGAGGAGGCGATAGGATACGGTATGCGTAGCGCCTTATACGTGCACGCGTGTGGGGAAGTCCCGCACTACTGGTGAGCAGATCTGCCGTGTGCTCGACGTTGCTAGCCGATCACGCAAGCGCGCCAGTCGATTATGCTTCGGCTCGGAGCTGCTCGCAGCATGTGGGGTAACATATAGTCTACAGGTGCACCCATGGACGTTGTTCGAGATTGTGCGCGGACCCGCCTCAGCAGAGAAGATCTCGGGGTTCAGGGAGGAAGAATGCGTCGCTGTACTGGCCGAGCTGGTCGTGGACGGCATGTTCGTCTTCTCCGCTTTGCCCATGGACCACGTGCAGCTGCCATCAAAGAGTAGTATGTCTGACCACCCATGGTGGCTAGCAGACCAGCTTCGCACCAAGCAAATATTCGACATCTTGTGGGGCGACACCCGCGACATGAAGGCTGATCCCATGACAAAGGCAAGTATCGGTCGAGAGGTCATCCTCGACAGCATGAAGGGGAACGCTCGTCTACGACCACCCCACAGTGACGCAAAGCAAAGAGCGGCACAAGAAATCGGTGCCGAACCCCTGCCACGGCGACCTCAACAGGGACAGCGGCGACGCTACTTGGTAACCCACTCGTCGTCGCATGGCCAGACTGTGTTCGCGAATGCAACGACCGACGCGCAGATCGCGCACTGCGTTAACGAAAGCGAGACAGTCCATCAGGGGGAGATAAAAATGCAGTGGCCCGCAGATCGTGCAAATGTGCGCGAATGCGCTACGGCCGCTGACAGTGCAAGGAGAGCGAAACTATGAGTGAGAAGGGCTGTCACCATCAACTGTGCTGGTGGGGCGGCAAATATCCTGGCAGTCGATCGTGCAACCCAGCCACTGTGTGCTCTAGCAGAGCCGGTTGCCGCCTAGCATTTGCTTACGAGGGGCCGGGTCAGCGGAGGGATTTTTTTGACGCAGCATCCCCGCATCAGTGCAACGTTGTGCTGAAGCCTGGTCATCAGAAGGCCTCAGCCGCGCAACTGTTCATCCGGAGCCCGATCAGTAGAAGGCTTTTGTGTTTTTTTTCTCTCTCTCTCTCTCTCTCGCTTTCTCACGAGCGTCAGATACAGCTCTTGGTGGGAAGAAGGTTCTCTCGTTGCGCTGTTAGCTTGGTGTTGCTTCGCTGGTTTGGGTGTGGCTTGCATGCTTAAGCTGGCGAGGCACAACAGTTCCGCTTGAGCACCAGATCCGGGACCTTGCCAACCTTCCCTTGTCTCTTGCCCTGTTAATTGTCTCCCTGTCCGCCATTGCGTTCGGACTAGGGTACAGAAGCTGGCCAGCGTCCGCGCCCATATATTACGCATACTATTCGCACGCAACGTTATTTCTTGCATTGTAAAATATCGTTTGTTACACCTCACATCGTCATGTCTAGTCTGTTTCAATTGTCTCCTCCTCCTCTTTATTATTATCCTCCTCCTGTTCCTCTTGTTCCTCCTCCTCCCCTTCCTCCTTCTCCTCCACCCCCTCTTCCTATTCCTATTCCTCCTCCTCCTCTTCCTCCTCCTCCTCCTCATCATCATCATCATCCTGATCCTCCTCCTTTTCCCCCTCCTCATATCACTATTCCTCATATTCCTCCTTCTCCTCTTCCTCCTCCTCCTCCTCCTCCTCCTCCTCCTCCTCCTCCTCCTCCTCCTCATCATCATCATCATCATCATCATCATCATCATCATCATCATCGCCCACCCCCTCCCCCTCCCCCCACCATTCACGAGCCTCCAAGGGGCGTCGCTGGCACCGCGGAGCGCGCCGCCCGGCGGCCCCGCTTCGGGCGGCCGCCCCACATGAAGGGGCGCGGCCGGGCGCCCCCCGCCGGGCCATGGGGCGGAAGCGGCAGACGGAGGGTGGAGCCGCGGAGGCGCGGCGGGGCGGAGGGGCCTCGTGGGCGGAGGGGGGCCCCTCGTGGGCGGAGGGGGGCCCTCCCTCCTCCCGCCTCGTCCTCCCTGCTCCCTCCTCCCTCCTCCCTCCTCCCTCCTCCCCCTCGGGAATCGGCGGGCGCGCAGCCATAGCGGTCCACAGGCCGCGGAGCTCGAGGTCGTGGGGGGTGGGGGGCTTCTCGGCGCTCCTCGGCGGCCTTCCGGCCTCGAGTCTCGGCAGGGTCTGACGCAGCCGCGCCGCGCCGCGCCGGCAGGGTTCCAGGAGCGCCCGGGGGCGTCCCGAACGTCCGCAAGGGAGCCGAGGTCCGACCCGAAAGCCAGGGGACAACCTTAGGGGGCATAGGCTCATAGGGGGACGCATCGACCTCCAAACGCCCATCGATCGCGGACGAGGGCCTGAGCTTCATAGCCCAGCCCGCCCAGGAACGCGCGGTTTCGCTATCGGGGCCTATCGCCGATCGATCGGCGGCGGTTCGGGTATAGGTTTCCCCCCTCCGCTGGTCCCCCCAACTGTTGCTCTTGAGAGCAGGGGAATGGAGGAGGGTGGAAGGAGTTGCCGCTTGTCAGAGGCGATGAACAATCCAGCGAATCCGTCGTGACCTCTTGGCTGTCGTGTGGTTCGGATAGGCCTGTGCAAGCAGGACCTGTTATTGCAGAGATCTGGGATGAGGAGCAGAAGGGAAAGGGGCAGGGGGGATGGAAGAGGGAGGAGGGGGAGAAGGAAGAGGAGGACGAGGAGGAGGAGGAGGAGGAGGGAGAGGAGGAGGAGTTGAAGAAGGATGAAGAGGAGGAGGAGGAGGAGGAGGAGGAGGAGGAGGAGGAGGAGGAGGAGGAGGAGGAGGAGGAGCAGCAGCCCGAAACCTGTGCGCGCGGGCAGGGCCCTGCCGCCGCGCTCGGGGGCGGCGGCGTGACCGCCCTGCACCGCTTCCTCCCGGGCAACCCGTACCTGGCCCTCTCGGGGGGAGGGGGGGGGGGGGCGGCGGCCCTGCGGCCAGGCGGCGGCGCCTGCCTCCTCGGTGCCCCCGCTCCACAGCTCAGAGGAGGAAGAGGTACACATTGTGCATTTCTAAGCATTCGAAAGTTCTTTGATTTTTGTTGGGGGTCCAAGATCCTTTCATTTCTAATTGTTCTATCCTGGACCTCTTCCTGGCCACTAGGGGGCCAGGAACAATTAGAAACGAGCACACTTAGAAATGAGCACGATTAGAAATGAACGACGTGTACCCATACCGCTACCCTTCGCCCGTTTTCCCCCTGTTCGGCCTCCTCGGAGGCCCTCGTCGCCACCGTTGGATTCGCCCCGAAGTTCTGGTCAGAACGCACCGGGAGAGGCGGTATCGGTATTTTCTGGCTTCCCCAACAGCTGCCCTTGCCCTGACACACCCGCGCGGAAGCGCAACACTCCGTCCGCCTCTTCGCCCTCGTCCTCCTCTGCCTCCTCGTCCTCCTCGTCCTCGGCCCCGTCCCCGTCCTCGTCCTCCTCCTCCTTCTCCTAAGGGTACTGTTTGGTCCTCTGGCGCGTAGTGGTGGTTGCCCGGGTCGAGCCAGCCCCCTCCCCCGGGCAACGGTACTAGCTGCCTTGATACGCCCGCGTTGAAGCGCAGCACGTGCCGTGTTCAAGAACGTCCGTGTCGACGTGCTGCGTGTTGGCTTGCCACGTGCTGGCCGGCGTTTTGGCGAACGTATCGCGCCGAGCGCAGGCCCTCAAAATCTGCGCGCGGAGCTCCGTTGCCGACGCGCCAGGAGCTGCGCGTGGCGTGCCAGGGCAGCCGAGCCCCGCTCCTCCCGACGAGGACGCCGCTGGGACTTATACATCCGAACGGGATGCTGCCATTCACCCCCCCCAGGTCGGAGGGCACCAACTATACACCAACACCGATCCTGGCCCAGGATCGGTGTATATGCCTTCTTGCGCAAGGCAGGAGGGCGTATACACCGATCCTGGGCCCAGGGCGATCCTGGCCAGGATCGGTGTTGGTGTATAGTTGGTGCCTCCTCACCGGGGGCGTTCGCCCATGGTGTGTGTGTGTGATCAAATCAGGGTTGGCGAGAAGTGAGCAGGCTGCGCGTCCCTTTCGCGCTTACATCCGAACGGGATGCTGCCATCCCCCCCCCCCCCCCCCCAGGGGCTTTCGCCCATGGTGTGTGTGTGATCACATCAGGGTTGGAGAGAAGTGAGCAGGCGGCGCGTTCCTTTCGCGGACCACCCTGAGACAGGCCCGAGGTCCGCGGCCGCCCGGGCCGCCCACCGCCGCGCGTCGGTGGCCCCGGCACGCCCACGCGGAGGCCTGTGCTGACATGGCCCGACATGGCCCGTGCTGCTGGTTCTGGCCCTCGTCATCCTCCTCGTCCGCCTCGGGTCCTCCTCCGCCTCCCGAGATTGCTGTTTGGCACTATGGCGTGTAAGGGTCGCTATGCCATCCTCCACCCCCTGGCAGGAGTAACAATGTTGGTCCTACAGTTGCTCTCGTGCGCCAGGGCTGAAACGCTACACGTTCCGTGTTCAAAACGTCTGTGTTAACACCGAGCGTGTTGGTTCACCACGTTTTGGCCCAGGTTTTGGAGAACATATCGCATCAGACCTGGGTTATCACTCTCGTGTTCAGCTCCGTATCAATACGCCACGTGTTTTGCGTGTTGCGTGTGGGGGCAGCTAAGATGCTGGTATCCGTGCGCGCACTATACCGTTCGAAGCACAC
The DNA here is from genome assembly GCA_963575745.1 of Prorocentrum cordatum. Lineage (NCBI taxonomy): Eukaryota > Dinophyceae > Prorocentrales > Prorocentraceae > Prorocentrum > Prorocentrum cordatum. Next base: position 258,525 of record CAUYUJ010001914.1, on the reverse strand, counting down.
CCCCTCACGGACGCGCTCACCCCGTCCAAGCATTATTGTTACCCTGGGCCCCACCCCCCAACCGACCCGCTTTCCCGGGTAATGGCCGCTGCCTGAAAACAGCAAATGTCCCTCGTCCCCCTCCTCGTCCCCTCCTGCTCCCGCCCACTTCCGTTCCCTCGTCCTCTCCCTCCCTCGTCCGTTCATGCTCCCTCCCACTTCCGTTCTTCGTTCGTTCCCGCGTCCATGCCGATGCTCTTCCACGTGTTGTTGCGCTTGCTTCTGCGCCTCCGTGTTCTCTGTGTCCCCCAATAATTTCTCCCTGTCGCTTTGGGCGGGCTGGGCTGGGAATTCCTCACCGCTTATGACCCTGAAGCGCAAAACATGACAACAGCTTCACAGATGGAGGGCGGGTCGTTTTCAAAATGTGGCTCTCGCTTTAGCGCCACGCACATGTGTTGTAAACATGTGAAAGAGTTTCACACATGGAGGGCGGGTCGTTTTCAAAATGCGGTTCTCGCATTCGCGTTGCGCACATTTGTTTTTTTGAATTTGCAAGAAGGCGGGTCGTTTTCAAAAGAAGGTGGCTCTCGCCTTAGCGCTGCGCACATTCGTTTCTAAAACTTTGGAAGAGCTTCGCAGATGGAGGGTGGCTCTTTCTCAAACTGTGGTTCTCGCTTTAGCGCCGCGCACATCCGCCTAGAAAAGTTGAAAGGGTATCACGGATTCCCATGGGAAACAAACCAGGAACGGCGTTTTGGAAGGATTCAGGGCTATGGGGGCGCAACATTTGCGTTGGCTCGCGATGTTGAAATCCCAAGAATGGTGTTCTGGCACGGTTCAAGATCGCCACGACGCAACAGTCAGGTTGATCCGTGGCGTTAGAATCCCGAGAACAATGTCTTGGCATGCTCCAGGGTCTTTGAGAGGTTGTCTTCCGACGAGGCAGTTCCCTCAGTAGAAATGAACCGTTGTAGGGGCCTATGAAGAGGGATCTTGGAGGGAGGGTGTTCTCCAACATCGTTGGTATCTCTTGGGTTTCCACT
>CAUYUJ010001914.1:247500-252500 GCA_963575745.1 Prorocentrum cordatum | reverse complement strand
CGGGCGCCGGAAAATCGAATTCCGAGGCGGCGCCGAAAAAAGGCCATTCCAATACACATTTTTCTTTCGAGAATGCTGAATTTCTGCTTCCGGCGCCCGGGAGGGAGGCCGTCCGGGCCGATTCCGGAGCTCGGGCCGGCACCCGGCCCGGCTCCCGGGCCGGACGCCCGGGTCGGCGCCCGAGCCGGCGCCCGGGCGCCCGAAAATCGAGTTCCGAGGCGGCGCCGAAAAAAGGCCATTCCAATACACATTTTTCTTTCGAAAATGCTGAATTTCTGCTTCTGGCGCCTGGGAGGCCGTCCGGGCCGATTCCGGAGCGCGGGCCGGCACCCGGCCCGGCCGGCACCCGGCCCGGCTCCCTGGCCGGACGCCCGGGCAGTTCCGATCGCGCCGAAAAGAGGCCATTCCAATACACATTTTTCTTTCGAAAATTCTGAATTTCTGCTTGCGGCGCCCGGGAAGCCGTCGAGGCCGATTCTGGAGCGGCTTTGGGCCGGACGCCCGAGCCGGCGCCCGTACGTAGTGCTTCTCTGCTCCCAGACCTTCGCTTCTTCATAAAATTTTGGAGAAAGTAGTAAAATCTTGACATTCTGAAAAAAGAAAGAAGAATGTGGCAAAACGTAGACATTCTTCATACAGTTCTCCCAAAACAGGTTTTCTCCATTAAAAAAGAAGAATTCAGCGATATATCAAATTTTTTAGGAAAATCTTCATTTTTTTGAAGAATTCTATGTGCGTGTAAAGATAGAATGTAAGAAAAAAGCGCTGTAAGAAAACAGCTGTGTATGAAAAATCGCGGCTATCTCCCACCAGCCCATCCAGAAACGATGACCTGGCGAGTTGAGGTGAATTAGCAGGGAACATGCATGAGCAAGGAAGTGGATCGCTGGTATAGTTTGGAAGAGGAGGAAGACGCGGGGGAAGAGGAGGAGGAGGAGGAGGAGGAGGAGGAGGAGGAGGTGTGTGCAACTCATGCTTGATTGCTCTCTGTGACACCTCGCCGCCCATCAAACACGTTGAGCACCCCCTGCCCCCATGGGGCGCTCAAAGTGTTGGGCCCCCGCCGCGGGGCAAAGCGCCAGCGATGTGCTGGGGCCATGCCTGAAGCCGACCTTGAGCTGGGTGCTGGCGGGCGACCTGTACCCGTCCACAGACATGAAGGGGGCATTCCACCAGGCACGCAGGGAGAATGATCTAGGGGTCATGTGTGTTGAGTGTTTGCGCCCTTGCTCGGCATTTCAATTGTGATGCGAAATGGGGGGTGCACCGCCCATTTCGCATCTCAATTGCAATGCCACGGTGAACGTATTATTCTCCTTTGCCCCATTGCGGACGAGAGAACAGCATCAGCATGTCGAGCACCGACATGCTGATGCTGTTCTCTCGTCCGCCGCCCCACCGCTCAGGGCTACATGGGGTCGTGCGCCTTGACCCTCCAGAAGCTGATGGAGACGGACCCGCGAGGCGGCCACCCTCCCCTCGTTCGTGCCGTCGTGGAGTTTCGTCGTGGCTGGACGACGTCGTTCGCTGTAGTGTCGCCCTGCCTCCTCCGTCGTTGGCAACCCTCCCTCGCCCAGTTCATTCCCGCCCTAGCTCCCTCCCCATCCCGTCCCCACCTCGCCCCCTCCATGACCCACTCCAGCATGATGCCATCCACCCCTGTTACGCCTATAGGCGGGTACTTCCTGCAGGAGGACGTGAGGAGCACCGTCGAGCACTTGTGCAACGACGACACGCTCAAGAAGCTCCTCATGAAGAAGGCGGCGGAGCTCGGAGATACGGAGAAGGACAGCTGCCCTTGTTTTGGGACTGAGGAAGGGGGAGGAGCAGAGAGAGGTAGAGAGAGAGAGAGCGATATCTAGATATATGTGTGTATAACTAGAGGGAGAGAGAGAGAGAGAAATAGAGAGAGATAGAAAACAACAACAGCAACAACAACAACACCACCACCATCAACAACAACAACAACAACAACAACAACCACAACGAGTAAGAGAGAGAGAGGGAGAGGCAGAGGGAGGAGGGAGGGGGAACGACTTGGAGGGAACTGGTAGGACAATGCAGGATCGCTCGATCCAGAATCGATCAAGTCGAGGTCGAGGATTGCATCGTTCGGCTGGTTGCCGCGGGGTGCGTGCACTCAATTGGCCTCTCCTTATAAGGAGAGGCCAATTGAGTGAAGCGTCTTAGAAACATGCGCCCGCGCGCGGAATATAATCCGAGGGCGCGATCGAGCAGGTCGCCTTCCGCTACCGCGTGATGCGCAGCATCTTGCGGGTGAAGTACGATCAATGCCAGGACATGTTCTTGTCCAGCGCTCCCTCTCTCTCTCTCTCTCTCTCTCTCTCTCTCTCTCTCTCTCTCTCTCTCTCTCTCTCTCTCTCTCTCTCGCTCGCTCTCACTCGCTCTCTCTCGCTCTCCCTCGCTCTCCCTCGCTCTCCCCCGCTCTCTCTCTCTATCTCTCTCTCTCTGCTCTCTCTCTCTCTCCTCTCTCCTCTCTCTCTTCTCTCATCTCTCTCGTCGCTCTCTCCTCTTGTCAATGCCAAAAGGGAGGGCGGCTAAGAGGTGGTCCAAGTTTTTGCACCTTTAGCCGCCCCCCTCTGACGCGTTCCTCTTCCAACCAGACCCAAGCCAGATTTATCGGCCAAGGCTCGCCCGAGCACGTGCCTGCAAAGCATCACCCCCCTCCCTCCTAGGCCTCGAAGGGGCACTTCGCGAAGATGCCGAAATGCATCCAGGATATTTTGCTGGTGATGCTGGGGAAGTCGAGAGCGTGCCGTTTCGCAGCAATTCCAAGCATGAGCGTCTTGGATTCATGTTCGAATTTGGTGTCCGATGTCAGGTTATTCTTTTCTGACGTCAGGTTTTTTTTTTCTGACGTCATGTGTTGTTGTTGTTGTTGATGTTGTTGTTGTTGTTGTTATTGTTGTTGTTTGGTTTCTTATGTCAGGTTTTTTTTTTCTGACATCAGGTTTTTTTTCTGACGTCATGTGTTGTTGTTGTTGTTGTGTGGTTTCTTATGTCAGGTTTTTTTTTCTGACGTCAGTTTTTTTTTCTGATGTTTGTTTTCCTGACGTTCGTGTTTTTGTTTCCGACACTAGTTAGGGATAAGAGCGAGGGATGGTTCTGGAGGAGAGTTGTTTGCAACGTTTGCGACTCGAGGGCGATGGTGTCGCCTTGTCCGTGGCCTCTGATCGCGAGCATGCCCGCCCTGCCCAGCCGGCCCAGGTGATCTCTCGCCAGATAAGCAGCACGAGTCGCGCGGCTGGATCCGCTCCTACACCAGGGACGCACCTGCCATCGCGCAGGCCAGCCAGCATCGGGCAGCATAGAGCAATAATGTTCGTGACACTGCTATAGCAGTGTCACTAACAGTATTGCTCGATTTATGTGTGGCATCTAGATGTATATATACATGATGGTCGGTTCGCTTCCTCGGCCTCTCGTCCACTGACTCTTGCCCGTGTCCTTGCCCCCCTCGCCCTCGACCGCTGCGAGGCAAGAGAAGCCCAACCCGTTCGCTGCATTCAGGAGCTCGGACGCAGCGGAGACCGATGATGAGGATGACGACTCACCAAATTCGTCACATGCCGTCTCGCGCTACTTCGACGGTCGCCAGGCGCGACGGGCGTGCGTGCCCCCTCCTCCTCCCTCCTCCCGTTCCTTCCCGCCTCCCTCCTCCCTCGCTCCCTCCCTCCCTCTTCCTCCTCCCTCAGTAGGTACACCCTCCTCCCTCCTCAAACCTCCCTCTTGCATCATCCCTCTACCTACCTCCCCCCGCCCTTGGCGCGCTGGATAGGGTGGGTCGGCGCACGCTGCACAGGCGCTGACGCTGATGGCCAACGGTATGACCAAGGAGGCGAAGTTGAGGGCTGGGCCAAGGCTCGCAGGGGGGAAGGGAGGGTCGTATGTTGTCAATGGCAATGGCCGTGAGCACGGGGATGGGAATTGACCGTCATGTATAGGATCTCCAACGCAGTTGAAACAGCATGGAGGTGCGAGCAATTGATGTGTCATGGAGGGATGGGGGGGGACTGAGACGAGCGCCGCATAGGGGCTTCGTGGTGGCGACGCACTACGATGGAGTGGAGACCGAGCTGGTGATCCGCAACGACTGCTTGGGTGAGGACCCTCTCCGAATGCTAGCCGCATGGATTCCCTGTGGTTTCACCCCTGGGTGAAACCAAAGGGTCAGCGTCCCCCTTGCCATCGTCCTCCCCCTCATCCTCGTCTTCCCTCTCGTCCTCCTCCACCTCCTCCCCATCCTCCTCCTTGAACGCAGGGGAGTCAATTTGGCTATAGCTAGGCAAATCGACCCCTTTGTTTTCCACTCCCCCCACCAGCTTGCGCCTTCGGTTGCTAAACAGCCAATCTGTTGACGAAGGATGCGTCTACAGGACGGCACAGTGGCACCCGAGAAGGAGATCCCCGTGCCCAAAAGAAAAGCTAAAGCTAAAGCCAAAGGAAAAGGGACAGCAACACCAAAACCGAAGGCTAAAGGCCGTGGCAAAAGAACATGCGAGAACGACCTCGCCACCCCTCCAGCCAAGCGGAGCCGTGTAACCAGCGACGACGACAGTGATGGAGATGCAGATGATGAGGAGGATGAGGATATCACAGCTGGAGATGAAGTGGCTGCTCTAGAAGACGATTACGGTAGGAAGGAGGTCGCAGAGTTGGCAGCTGCGCTGGCTGATCACACAGACACGCCCCCCAAGCACACGGCCAAGCCCATGCCCAAGGTCAGCCTCAAGAAGCCAGCTGCAAGCACGCCAGTGCAGTCCGACGCCGCAAGTCGTGGAGCCGCCATCAAGAAGCCAGCAGCTAAAGAGAGCTGTGGTGCACCAGATGCTGGAGGCGACCAAGTTACGTCAGAGGTCGCATCTGCTGCTCACTCGAATGTTACCCTTGTCTATAGATATGATTGGTGTCATGCCGTCTCGTTCCCGCGCCCGTGGTACATTCGCCCCTGCAGCCCTAGCTGTACGCCCATCTCTTTC
>CAUYUJ010001914.1:182500-242500 GCA_963575745.1 Prorocentrum cordatum | reverse complement strand
CGTGGGGCCCATGCCCCCTCCCCCACCTCAACCACGTCAGCTTGCTCTCGAGCCCGTCTGCAGTCAGAGCTCATCGATCGTTGGCTTCCCCATTGCTCCACCCCCCCTCCCCTCCCTCGTGATGCTGTGATCGCTTCGTTGGATAGTTGGCAGCTTCGCATTCGTAGTTCAGGAGTCTCTCAAGAAAACAAGACGTTTGCCGCCCGCTCCCCAGCACAACGGCAGCAGTTGTACATGGCCCTCTCGTACTCGCTCAATAAAGGTGCTGGCGGCGCAGATGGCAAAAAATACGGAGATCCCAACATGAAGGACAACGATCGGAGGGCCTGGCTGGCCAGGTTCATCATCGACCCGACCAGCGGAGGGTGCATGGGCACCACGGCCACGACGGTGCATATTTCCCAGCTTGCTTCCAGGGAAGTGTCATGGCAATTGTATGGTGGAAGCAAGGGGTGGAGTGGGCGAGTGACGGGACGTGAATTGGTAGTGTTAACGGCAGGGAGGTGGGCCTGCTCTAATCTCAACGCTGCAGGTGCACAACAAGGACGAGACAGAGGACACCATCGAGTGGTTGACGCGCTCGCAGCTCGGCGGGCCCATGTACCTGAACGACATGGAGCATGCGGACCTGCTCATCGAGTCGAACTCGCTGGAGTCGCAGCCATCCCAGTACGCTGCGCTGGCGAAGAAGGGCATCAAGGAGTACAAGTGGAGCAAAGCCATCGAGCGCAAGGCGGCAGCCTTTTGCGAGACGTTTTTTTTGAGGGGGGGGGGCACGGGCGAGTGGAGGAGGGTGGGGATGTGAATAGACGTGCTCCCGCTCCTAGCACGTTTCTCTGTCGCAGGTGAGACTGGCACATTCCATGGCTTCGCGTGGTGGCTCTAACATGCCATTGCGGGGGAAGGGGGATGAGGAGGATGAGGGCGAGGACGGCTCATGATTAGGAGGATGAGGGCGAGACCTGATCATGATGAGGACGAATGGGAAGTTGAAAGACCGAATAGAGTGATGCTGACCCGTTTCTTGGTATCTCCAGCCCGCCCCCCCCCCTTCTCGACATGCAGGGCGCTTCGAGACACCAAACGAGCGGCAACCCAGCTGCGCGGTCTGGACGAATCGAGCACAGTCGAGACCAAGGCGGAGATGACTGCCGACCAATACTCGGAGGTGAAGAAGGCACCTCCACGGGATGGGGGCGAGGACGAGTGATGCAGCTTCAGGGCGAGGGTGAGATTGAGGGTGCGGCAACTGCAACTCGTTTACTTGTTTGGATGTGGGTACGGTTGACCGCGCAACAGCCACAGATGCAGCTCAGTCGATTCGATGGGGGGGGTGCGGCAAAGGAAGGCGCACAGTCGCGCGCCAGGCAATGGAGCAGAAGCGGCTGGGCTCCAACACCGCCGTCACGTGCGACGCCCCGAAGTCCAAGCGTGCCAAGGGCAGCAAGGCCATCGCGGAGACCCCTGACGATGAGACCGACGCTGAGAGGCTCAAGCGCGAGCAGAGAGAGCGTGTGAAAGCCAAGGACGGGTTGTGCCACGTTTTAGTGTCTGTGTTGCATGCTCGCTCGGGTTTGCATACTCCAGCCCACCCTCGCATACACATCATCCCCTCATGCGTCTAGAAACTTGATGTACACCAGTGCCCTAAACCAGCTCGTCCTGTATCCCAGCGTGCGTGGTCCACTCACCCGTTGCCTTCCAGCTGCCGCCAGGACAAAGTGTTGTCGGAGCTCCAGGGTTACTGCAACAGCATCGTGACTGAGCTGGACCAGGCTACCACCAATCCTTGTTTTACAATGTCGGGTTGGTTTCGTCATGCGCCGACTGGTCGTCCTAGGCGCCCTGCCTGGGCATGAGCTTTGCACGGTGCGCAGTGCATGGTCGTTGCAAGGGCGCATGTGCTTCGCAACGCCGATCCATCTAATATGGAGTTGGGTTCGTATTGGCGAGTGGTTTCTGATGGTCTGTTTCGTTCGTGCGCCGTGGTTCGTGTAAAGTTCGCATGCGGACGCAATGTGTTGGTCGCCCCGCACCGCGTCAGGCCGATGAGGTGTATCGCGGCCTCCGCGAGAAGAACTGCCCCGAAGCCTTGGTCGACCATCTGAAGAAGCAGGTCGCAATCCAGACTCAGAACTTGGATTGCATGAAGAAGGGCATGTGGGCGTGGAAGCGCGAGAGCAAGGCTTGGACGCAGGCCGAGGTAGATCTGTGCAAGAAGGCGATCGCCGAGTTCAAGTCCGCGTTCCAGAAGGGCGACGGGATTGACGGCAACAACGGCTGGGATTGGCTCCATTTTGTCGCCTCCTATCGATGCAGCCCCGTTCTCTCTCTGTGTATCTCTATCTCTATCTCTCTCTCTCGATCTCTCGGTCACTCGGCCGCCCCTCTGTGCCCCTACCCATCTCCCAAAAGCCCAACCACTATGCAAACGAGATCTGGCGCCAATGGTGTTCTGTTACTGCGGCCATGCATCAATCATCCATCTCCCTCGCTACCACCGCCCATCCCTCTCCCCTCCTCCCCGCGTCAGCCCATGCGCCCTCACTCACTCGTCTTGTCCTTGTATTCCTGCATTGGAAATGCACCACCACGAAGTATGTAAGACTTGTATGCCTCCTCGGTTAACGCTGTCTCGCATTTCGCACCTGTTACCGCTACGTCCCTGCATAGCCCGTTTGCCAACCTGCCCCAAATAATAAGGTTGCTATTGAAATGGCATGCCCAACGCGACTGGGCGACCCCCCCACCCCAACAATGTTGGGCATGCCATTTCTGTGGCGGGTCCGAACCCCATGCGTGCCGCGTCGGGAAGTTAGGCGACCCCCCCCCCCCAGTTGGCGCTGAAACTAAAGATCCCTCACCTTCTGGAGTGCCAAGGGGCATGCGCTCGTTCGGGTCTCGTTGGCGCCGACGGTATGTGGCCTCAGGCCACAACAGGGTTGCGCACGCTGATATCACTGAACGCTCAATCTCGAGACACTGTCGCTGGCGCTGCCTCTGTGCGCAACCCGCTAACTCGCTGAATCGATCGAGTGGTCCTCTCACCCTACCCCCACCCCCCGCTATCTGAACGTCATGTCACCCAAGTTTCGACTCCCCTCCTGATGCCCGCCACCGTTTGCTGACCTCTCGCGCCACGCCGCCCCGACCGTAGGTTCATCTAGAACTCGTGGAATGACATCAAGAAGATGGCGCTCAAGAGCTCCAATGTCGAGGACGTGTGATCTCAGTTTCGGCTGAGGGTGGCCCGACGAGGGCAAGGGGGGGTTCTGGAGATGCATGGGTTTCCACGACCCGAGTTGCAGGAATACTGTGTGGGCGAAGCTTCGGGGACGAAACTGATGTGATTACCCAAATGGGTAATCACATCAACCTCGCCCCCGCAACTTAAGCTGTCGCCGCCCTGTCACACCCGTCCCCCCAGCTATGTGGGCTGTTCCTGTGCTCATATTTAAATATGAGCACACCAGCTTCGGAATCTCCCAAAGCAATTGCTTTGGGAGATTCCGAAGCAGGGTGATTTCTTACACGCTTTCTGACGTCATGTTAACATTGTTCTTCTGACAGCTGGGTGCTGGCAATTCCCTCTAGAGGGAATTGTCAACACCTTCCAGCTGTTTCGGCACCGCCAAGGTGGAAGATGCCGAAGCAGTGAGATGTGTTAGAGTTTTCTGGCGCCAGGGTCGTCGTTCGGACTGTCGGGCGCTCACGCCTCCGCCCTAGGAGACGCCGTAACCCACGCTCGGCTAGATGCTGTACGCAGGCACGTGGGCGACTCGCCTGCGCGGTGTGGCGCGAAAATGCCAGCGAGCTTCTGTGTATATAGATTTCTCGTGATCCCAGGCTGCACGCGTTCGTTGCGCGAGCCGTTTTAGCATCAGAGTTCTGATGGGTCTACGGCGCAGCCTGCACGCCCGCCTGGGGATTTCTAGCGATGTGCGGAAGAAGCAGAAGCCGAATCGGTCACCCTGATACAATGTTAATTCACATTCCCCGCCCCCTCTGGGCCCACACCCTACCCCCGACGCTACATCGTCCTACCCTCATCCCGACTCTCCGTAGGTGCAGCGGGGAAAAGTGGACAATCGGCATGTACACTCGGGGTCGAATATCTGCGATTTCTGCACTAGCTGGAGAGCGGGCGCACGCAGCTGATTCTGACAGAATCGGCGGGGGACTAGCAAAGCTGGCGACTGCTGGACGGAATCCCAAAAACGCGTCAAGGTCAGTGGGCGTATGAACTTAAGCCATGTGGTGTTATAACTGCTTGGAGCAGCTAAAACGCCACATGGCTTAAGTATTGCTTTCGTTGTGTCCCTCAGGGATCTGGCATCTACGCTCAGGCGTGGTTCTCTATTACCCCCGCTCTACCAAGCCGAGGCTGTATTTTGGAACAGCGATACGGGAGAACAGACGAGGGGGATGCTGTCGTTCCTGCTGCCCCACGAAGTTTTAGAGAACACGGTCCCCGAAGGCAAGGAGGTTGAGTACTGCAACGACCCAGCGCAGCCAGCTTTGCACCAGACATTAGCACATGCGCTGGCGCGCCTGGGAGTTTCCAGCGACGAGGGTGCACCTATTGGCAGTATTGGAGTTTGGGGTGACTCGGCGCCACACTTGAGCAACATGAGGGATTCGATCTTCCTGTTCGTCTGGAACTTGCTGACAGGCCCAGATAAAAAAAACGCTGGTGGATTTGCGCATTCCCAAAGTCCAAGGTCTGCCAATGTGGGTGCCACGGCCGTCACACGTTCAAGGCTGCCTGAGTTCCAATGGGAGGCGGGATGGAGGGGGGCGAGCACCGTCCCACACGTACACACAGACAGACAGACAGACAGACAGACAGACTGACTGACAGACAGACAGACAGACCGACAAACCGACAGACAGACAGACAAACACGCACACACATACACTCGAAACATACTGCTTATATATACGTACCAGGTAGAGTGTGAGAGAGAGGTATAGAGAGAGACAGAGACAGAGAGACACTGACTTGGGAGGGGGGGTTCAAGGATGCAGGGAGAGCTCATCCACCAGCTGGCGCTTGATTTTAAGTGCTTGCCTCCTAGGTGGTGTGGGATGTACTGGAGTGGAGCGCCAGACACTGGCTAGCTGGCAGTATGCCTTCGCGCCGCCACGACGGCGTCCCGTTCAATGATTCGGTGTATTATTCGGACAGGACGTGGAGAGCTAAACGGAGCAACGCACCATTTCGAATCCGTGGATTCGTATGTCAGGCACGAGGGGACTGGGCGTGGCTGAAGCAAGGACTCGGCCTATGCGGGTGGAACAAAGGAGACAGACCCGACACACGGGTATGTTTCAAATGCTTGGCATGCGTCGGCAACTACCGTGACTTGCTGTAATCTCTCTTGCCCCACGTCCACTCCTCACCCTCTGCTCCCACATGTTCCCCTTCTCTCACGTCCCACTCCTCGCACCTTCAGTTTAACGCATGTTTCCCTCCTCTCACGTCCCACTCCTCGCACCTTCAGTTTAAGAATGCCGTTGTATAGCCAGGTGACATATCACCGACAGCTGCTTGGAGAGGCACGCTGCAATCGCACGAGCAGTTTCTCAATGATACGTTGCGCAACCAGCGACACCTCGCTGGGCTGTTTCGGCTACCAGGGTTTGACATATCGATGGTGGTTGCCGACCTTATGCATTGCTCATGCCTGGGCATTGTCCAGTACGTTCTCGGAAACATCATATGGGAGCTTTTCACACACATGGGCGGGACATTCGACAGGCACGTCGTCGTATGTGGTCGTTTATGCGGATTGGTCAACATGGCGGCCAAGCAACATCACATTCAAGCTCCGTTCGGACACTTATCGATAGGAATGATCAGGGCATCGCGTTCAGCACCACCGAAGCTCAAGCTCAAGGCTTCACGGGTGGACCAACTCGTTCTCCCCACAAAACAAACTAAACATACATGCAGGCAGGGTTGGTTAATCTCAGCTCTTTATGTGATGAGCTCATCATGTAATGAGCTGAGATTAACTAAATTATAGTTTCGTTCTCCCCCCCAGTCCTGGTTCATTCCCAGTTCCTCCTGCACTCTCCCATGTGGTGTTTCCCAGAACGCTCTAGGCCGCAGAGGGCAGAAGAATGCTCGAAGTCATGCCGTACTTGCTTACTGACTATTTCCCGATGGCGACAGATCGAGACACCATGAGATATGACATGGTCACTGCTCTGTGCCGCGTCTACGAGTCCCTGAAAAACTATGACCCTGCCCAATCCCACGTAGAAATCAGTAGGGCTGCCCACCAACATCTCGCTCTTTACAGGGAGTTTCACAGGATTTCCCTAATCCATGTGTGCCCGTATGGAACGTTTTACAGATGGTACCCCAAACACCATTTGTTTCTCCACTGCTGCACTGACCAGCAGAACCTGTTTGGTTCGGCCTCTTCGTACTGGGCCTACGCAGACGAGTCAGAGATAGGACAGTGCAGTGACATGGCAGAGTTTTGCAAGCCTGTCGCCATCACCACTTCTCTGCTCGAGAAGTATAGGGGGTCGCATTTTTAAGAGTGCGAGTTTGAACGAGGACGGGGCGGGCCTCGGCAGAAATTTGCAGCGCGATGCGGCTCCCTCTCGAACGTCCCGTTTCATTATCCACTTATGCCGTTCTCTACCTCCCTCTCTTCTTCTTCTTCCTCCTCCTCCTCCTCCTCCTCCCCTCCTCCCCCTCCTCCTCCTCCTCCTCCTCCTCCTCCTCCTCCTCGGCTTCCTCCTCCTCCTCCTCCTCCTCCTCCTCCTCCGTTCCATCCTCCTCCTTTGCATCTCTCCTCCCTCCTTCCCTCTCTCTGCCTCTCTTGCCCTTCCCTCCCTCCCTGAGAAGGGGTTCGGAAGAGCACTCCGGATGTGTGATAGTGCGCGCGCGATGTTAACACATATCTCCAGCTCGATTGCCAATCTATTCATACATATCGAAGGGGCCCTGGGACACACAAATAAATATACACAACAGTATTTCCCATCTTCCCATATTATGTTCTGGGTTTTTGTCGTCCCCCCACCTCCCATATTTTGCCATATTTTCTTTGGGATCGACGATTATTGGTGTTTGTGTATTTGCGTCCCTCCACACACACACACATATATATATATATATATATGGTTTATATACGAATTACAATATATGGTAAATCTACGGTGCTCTTAAACATGAGGGTATTAGATATTAATGTTAAACACAAGTTTAAATACATTTTTTCTTACGTCAGGTTTTTTATATAAAAAACATTTGCTTTGCTGTTGCACGGAATGGACAATATCTAAAACATATGAAGAATAATGCGTGCTTAGTTTTTTTATTCAAAGATTTTTGGGTTATTTTGCGCATCATGCTCGAACGCGCGATTCCGAATAAATTTAGAAGAATGTGGGAAAAAAGTAGACTTTCTACCAAAAGTTTTGGAGAATGGAAGGTCGGGGCTTCTGGCGCCTGCGCAGCTTCCCGAGCCGCTTCTGGAACCATATGTGGGCCGGTCCAGCGATAGGTTTCCTGGATGTGCTGAACCATCAAACTTTGTGAGACTTCTGCGTCTCAAGGATAGGAAGAGAAGACATTAAAGGAGGATCAAAAAGCAACGTCGCTATGAACGCTTGGCTGCCGCAAACCAGTTCTACTTACTTGGACTACTACTACCGTTACCACTACTACTAGTGCTACAGCCGCAACAACAATATCATCAACTGCTGCTACTACAACTACTCATCCTTCCTCCCCCTCCTCCCCCTCCCTTCTCCTCCTCCCCCTCCCTATCTCTCTCATCTCCCCCTCCTCTTCCTCTTCCTCTCCCTCTGAGATGCGGGGCATGCGCAAGGCGATTGCGAAGGCGATGTGCCGTCCGAGCTATGGATGTTGAAGTTCCTCGGAAGAGGTGGTGGCCAAACCTTCTTGGGCGGGATATCTGGGTGAGGGAATATCGGATCCCGCATGCCAGAAAAATCCCCCATGATGGGGTGTGTTATCCAGATGGATGCATGTGTCATGTGGAAGCATGGCGCATGAGGGTAAAAGGATTGTTGTTGTTGTTGCTGCTGTTGGTGTTGTTGTTGTTGTTGTTGAACCCCCCGCAGCGAATCATCCTCATGTTAGGTCGTTTGGAGGTAGGGGCGGGGGCAATCACGGCGCCAGGAATGGAACTTTGAAGGGTTCCAGGTGGAGCGAGGGAAGACTGGAGAACGATTCGGCCCACAGCTGCAGTTCTCTCAGGCGCGGTTAAGTTCTGGTTCATCAGAGTCCCCGTGCACGGGGCGCTGAGCCAGTCTGCTAATTCCGAAAAGGTCGTCTCAACATACAAATCTCTTTCTTGAGCGCAGGTAGGGAGCATGACAACGTCAGTTCTGCAGGCACGCGGTCAGCGTGCCACACATCAAAGCGTCCCGTATATTCCGTATTACACGGTCAGGAAATATAAAGTGCCGCAGATATTACGAGAGCGTCGCAGAAGGGAGTCAAACATACATACAGACATACCAACATACATGCAAACACACATGCAAGGATACATCCGTATGTATATATATATATACAAACATACATCCTCACGTCCATCCACCCATCCCCACATACACTCATACATACGTATATATAGACATATATACATACATACATGCAGACATACGGACATACATGCATACATACATATATGCACACAATCACACACACATACAAATACACATACATGCATGCATGCATGCATACATACATGAATACTTATACATGCATATATATATATATACACAACTCTATCCGTGTTATCATACGAAATTATCCGAGGGAGTAGGGCTCATAGGCAATTAATATGTTCCGTTCGCGATGTTTCTGGCCGTGTTGCATGGGACATCCGCACCATTCTGACAATGGATGCTTCCCATCACGCAGATCGTGACGTCGAGGTACAACAATATTTGTGTCAAACACTGTAGTCCTGAAGCAGTCAAAACAAGCAGCATGGAATTAATTAGTGTTGAACCCGAATCCTCGGACATTGCGGTTTCGCCTGAGGCACCCTCCAACAATATAGTTTTCTGAACACGAGTCGTAGCACAAAGCAGTTCGGTCTGAGAAAATCTCCCACAATCGAGCACCGACGTACAACACACAGACAAACAGAGCACACACACACACACACACGCACCACATGCACACACACACACACACACACACACACCGCACCTACACCACACACATACATCACACGCAGAACACACACACACAACAAACACGCTACACACAAGCACACACAACACACACACACACATGACGCGTCGCAGCACACACACACATACACAACGCACACACAACACGAACACGCAGACACACACCATCCCCACACAGCTCACACATAGCACGCACACAACACACGCACTCAACACACTTCAAACACGGCACGCGCATGATGCACCACAATCACATTTTGCACATGTGATTGTAGGAGGTTGGGCACGCACGAGTTGCCTTCTAGCATCTATATAGACATGTTCACATACATACATACGAATATACGCACATGTAGACTTACATCTATATGTCTATATATATATATATGTACAGATCAATCAAATAGTACACGCAGCCGAATACAATCGGCAAACATCCTCTTTCTGGATGTAGCAAGTAGTTGCCAATGGTGGATCCATTGGAAGTGTGGTTGTTGCCTCTTGTGCTTTTTGAAGGTTTGTTAATTGTCGGTTAGTTCGCAGGTGCCATCGGAGCCTCGTATAAGGGCTTACGCAGTTCTAAGCCTTCCAGGCTAGGCCAGCTTTCTAGAAGCACGGGAGCACAGCTTCAGACGCGCGGAATATAAAAGTCAGTAGTGCACGACGTCCAGTGTTTCATGAAGCAGTTCTTCTTGATGGGCACACTTCCGCCACCGCATTGGAATGATATTGCAGGACGTGACGGGTCGCAAGCCCCTGATTTCTAGGGTTCCATTGCTATCGGGGGTTCCAGGGAGGTGTCGGTTTCGAGTTGTATGTAGTTTGGCACATCATGCGCTTACGCGCTGTCTAGCTGGCGCAGAAGGTTTCACTCTAGGAAGGGGTGGGCGCATTTGGCTCGTGATTCTTTTACTCAACGGTCCAAACATTTAAGTGTTGTTTCCTTCCAAGTGGGGTTGTGGGTCTTCAGATGCGGGGATATTCGTGACCAGACGAGTCGGTGGAGGTGGTAGGCGAAGGCGCAATAAGCGCCAAAAGTTGCACGCGAGCGAATCGCATGCATGACGCTTTGATAATATCAAATAACACGAAGTTGGATGGGGCCAGGTTGGACTGCCTCAGTTCGCATTGCGAAGCCCGCTGTGGGAGACCCACGAGTCGCTGAGCGCTCTGTTAGATGGAGGCGCGAACGCCTCGACGTCCTTGCCGGAGGGGCAGGGAGGGACATCGTCGAGGACGGAGTTTGGAGATCTGTTTGCGAGATGGTTGTCGTTGTCGTGGGGCATTGTCATGGGATCGAAGATGAGCCGGTCTTGCCTCCACACTATTTGGGCAAAACAGAAACACACAAATTTGTATACATATATTTATGTACGTATAGATCTATGAAAAAGAGTGGGCCGAGCCCGCATTCTGAAAAATGATTATTGTTGATCCCCCTGCGGTAATCCATATATATATATATACATGTGTGTATGTGTGTTTCAACTGAAGGGCCCTTCCCAGGGCTCGCGCCCTTTCATAATGGAATCCCTTGCGCCTCAGACTGTGCCCCTTGCCCCTGGTTTACAACCACAGCGGTTCCCGCCTGATAGTCTGCACAATTCACTGAGCTATCCAGCTTTCGCTAGAGACTGCATTGCAGTGCAAGTTTTCCCAGGATCGCGCTGCCGCCTGGCACTTCTCACAATAGATTCACGTTGGCGTTCTCGGCACTCTGGAATCGCGCTCTCGCAAGGGGCTTCCTCACAATTTCTGCAGGAATCGCGCTCTCGCTCAAGACGTCCTCACAATCTATCTATTCACGAACGGCTCTTTCGGCGCTCTGGAATCGCGATCTTTCTCGGGACCTCACAATTCATTCTGGAACCGCGCTCTCGCCTGATATTTGTTTGCCATCCCCGCTTGCAAATCCCTCTTGCTACTCCCTCTCGTCCTCCATCGTCTCCGTCCTTCCTTGCCCCCATTCCCTCCTGCCCTTCCTCCACTCCCTTCCTCCTCGCTCTCTCCCTTTCCCGTTTTTCCGGTGCTGCGCCAATTGCTTACAGTAACAGGCAAGGGAAACCTATCCCCAAGTGGGGTACACTCGAGGACGAAGAGGGCGGGCACCGAGGTTTTGTATAGACATGTTGAAACACACGTGGGCATCTTATCACGAGCAGTCTTGAAATTAGTGTTGTCGTTGTTGTCGTCGTCGCCTCCTCCCGAGACCCACCCCGCGACCCACCCCGCGACCCACCCGTGATACACCCGCGACCCACCCCGTGCCCGCCCCCTCATTCTCATCTGCAACTGCGGGGTGCTGCGTAGTTGATTTGATAGCGGCTGGGCCTGGAGGATGGCAGTAGCCTCGTCGCTTTTGTATAATTTCTCGATTATTGCTTCGTGGTCTGATTGATAGGGGATTCCTGTGGTGCGCACCCTCCCACACTGCAGGTTTCAGTGACTTGAAATCGCTGTGATAACACGTCGTTGTACCCAGCCGAGCCAAGGTGTTATTTCCGTTCTTGGTCTCGTGGTGCGATTTGATGTACGAGTTGCTAATGCTTGGGGCATGGGTGGTGCTGGTAGACGTTCGGCCACCCGACGCTTCCGCACGCAGCCAGTCCAGCAGTTCTTCCCGCGCTTGTGTCAGCCATCAGACGAGCAGAACGCTGTGTACGCTCATGCCCGCTCAACGGGGGGCATCAGTCACATAATAAGATGTTGAGCAGCACGGATGTTCGCCCACAGTGTCCAGCACCGCGGGCCACGCGCTCCTACGCTCCTCCAGCTTCTCCTCGCGTGTCCCGCCACCCTTCCGCAGCAAGCCTGGCAGAAGGTCCAGTTGGAGACGAGAGCTCCCAGCAGGCTGGGGTGCACTTCGCGAAGCTCCCACGAGCAGAGCTCCCACCCGCGCGCGCTCGGCGCTTCCCTGGAGAGAGCGCGCGGCGACCTCGAGGAGGAGGAAGAGGAGGAGGAAGAGGAGGAGGAGGAGGAGGAGGAGGAGGAGGTGGAGGACGAGGACGAGGAGCAGGACGAGAGGTGTTCTCGAGCTCGCGCCTGCGCCATTCGTGCGGTCCTGACCTGATCAGATCTGCTCCTCGCGCGTGCTCCGGGGAAATCTCTTGGGCCAACTCAGCGTACGCATTGTGCATTTCTGAGTATTCGAAAGTTCTTTGGTTTTCGGGGGGCCAAGATCCTTCCATTTCCAATTGTTCTATCCTGGGCCTTTTCCTGGCCACTGGGGGGCCAGGAACAACTAGAGACGAGCACAATTAGAACTGAGCGCGATTAGAACTGAACGACGTGTACGGTCGAGAGCTTCTGTTTACCGTGCCCCGGCGGCGGTTCCAGCAGCACGCCACGTCCTGCAAGTGGATGACGTGTTGCGCCGCTCCAGGAACGGGAGGCTGGGAGAGGCTCGGACCCATGATGCTCGGGGCGGAGGACGTGCTTCCCGTATTGCGCCGTAGCGTGGTGGGCCAGAAACGGCGGCGCGACGCGCCAAGCTAAGCTCCCAAGCGTCATTTCACAGACCTACGGAGCGGGTTTGAGATACACTGCCCTTGGCATCGCTCGGACGTGTGCATTTTTCTCGGCCAGAACCTTTGAGGACGATCCTGGACCATCGAGCAAAAAAAAACACGCACGAAACCGACAAATGCACGGGAAATGGACGTCCGAGCGATGGCGAGTGCCCGAATTGGATGCCCCTGCGTCCAAGCGGAGGCCCAAGCGCCACGCCGGCGATGTGCGCTTCAACCTCGCAGATTTTGGTGTGGCCGGCGGCCTGCCGCGGGCCTTTGGCAACGTCGCTGCTTTTGCCGATGATGCAGGCGAGCCGCTTCCACATCCGGATGGGTAGACGATGGCTCCACGGGCGACGCTCGAGGACGATGACAGGAACAATATTGACACCAGCTAGCCGGGTGCGACACCTCAAGATCGTGAAAGGGGATTGTGAAGAGCCGGAGGAGTAGCGGGGGCGGCGAATTAGGGCAGGAAGACCAGCCACACTTGGAGGTGCCGGATGACCATTCGCGCCATACATTGTTGATCCACAGAATGCCCGAAGTGTTTACAAACCAGGTCATTCCGGTATGAGTGAACCGAGCACCCATTACGCAGTGGGAAGAATGGTACATGCACCAGGCCATACGCCATAATGTATGGTGAACGCAATAACAGTCGAAGCGATAAGGTGGTCCAGCACGACCATGCATGATTTGAGCAACTCAGTTCACATACCTCGCCGACGAGATCTCAAACCTAATGCTAGAAGAAGTTGATGAACCGATTGGCCCAACAGAATTGTTGGCTGTTGCCGAAGGTGGGAATGGCAACACTTGACGAGTACACCCGATAGCGGATGATGAGGTACTCTACGTTTGGATACGTGCCTAAGGTGGAGAACATGAATGTATTATTTGTTGGTTGAGGCTTTGGAATTTGATACATGCATGCAAATATAATGAAACATGCGCGGGAACGCCTAGTCGACTTCCCTGGAGTCCACACCAGGATCTCACAAATTATGTCTGTGCCAGGTCTCAAACAGAACATGTTCCAGAGCGCTAGCGATTTTGCAAAGTTGTCAGCTTGCTGTATCGTCAAGTTTTGCTAGATAAGTCGCTCCAGGCTGGTATTGACCGACGGTGCAAGGTTGCCGTTGACAGTTAACGATTGCCCCCCGCCCCCACACCGACCCACACACAAGGTCCATGTTGCGAGAAATGGTGCCACACAGGGCATGTGGACACTTCTTTGCACCAGGTTCGAATGACCCAGGCGGTGGATTGGAAACGGCCTGGTGCCTTGTTGATTTTGTACTGGCAGGTGGGAACAATACCTTTGGCATGTGCGCTTCAGAATCTAAGTGTTTGTACCAACAAGTTAAGCCGTGCGAATTGAGAGGGAACACCACTAATTGCTCTGTTGTTTGGATGGCGGGGGACAGCTCGTGCTGAAGAAGAAGAAGAAGAAGTCGAGAACAGGCGAGCATTCGTTACGCGACCCCGAGGGGTTCGAATGATTGGCGCGTCTCGTATTCCTACTGGCCCATCCACAACCGATTCCTGAACAAGTTGTCTTGAGCAGGGAGGTGGAGGAGCAGCTAGTGAGCTAAAGAGGGGGGCGAACGTCAAACCGAAGCTCGGGATCTGCATCTGCCCGAGCGCCCGAGTCAACCATGCTGGCATTTCCACAGCTCGCGCTGGATGGTCAAGACGGGTTTATACTCAGCCTAGGCAGCCCCGAGCAATTACCAAGTTGGGGATATGTGGGAGCCCCTTGAAGGCATCCTGGAGCTCTCGTGAGGGCGCTGTTGGAGGCTTTTTGGTCTCGTCTGGGTCTCCCCTGGTGGCCTTTCGGGGCCCTCCTGGGCTGAGCGAGGAGGCCATCGACCCAAAAAGGTGGGCCGCCGATTTAGGTTTCTTCAGGGGCCCGCAGCGCAGCTCTCTTGGAAACTCTTGGGACCCTTCGGGGTTCTGCCCTTCTTGGGGTACTCTGTGGCCATACTTGGGAAACCTTGAGGCGTCGGAGACAAGTCGGAAGCGAAAAGGCGAAGTGTCAACACTGATGTTACAGATTGCTAGCAAGATGGGCTCGTGTTGCCCCAGATTCCGCCAGATCCCCCAGGCTCTGCCAGATTCCATCCGGACGCCCATGGGACACCACAATATCATGGGAGGTGCTCCAGAACGAAATGCGTGCCGTAAGGGTGCATTCTGTCATTCTGGTGGTCGATTGTCAGGGAAGGTCTGTCGACAAGGGGAGCGGGGGAAGACCAGGAAGAGGATAAGGCGGGGGGCCAGGTAGAGCCACCAGCGAAGCACGTCATCACGCACGAGTCGTGGAAGCTGGTGAAGGCCCCACAGCGCCGCCAATGGGGAGGGGGGGAGGAGGAGGAGGAGGAGGAGGAGGAGGAGGAGGAGGAGGAGGAGGAGGAGGAGGAGGAGGAGGAGGAGGAGGAGGAGGGGGGGAGCACTTGGCTCGCGCGAGGGCGTCGGAGGAGTCTTCGGCGGTGTGGAAGGAAGCAGTCGGGTGGGGCAGGGAGGCGAGGCTGAGAAGCGTAGCAGGGAAGCAAGTGAGGCAGGTGCGGGCCTAGCTGGGCGTGGTGTCCAACCAGGGAGACCAGCGCGCCATCCGCGACGGCCATGCTGAGAGTGATGGCAGTGCGGACTTCCATGCAGTGGCCAGCCTCCTCCAGCCACAGGGCGTGTCACTTTGGGCCTCCTGAGCGTGAGCCCCCTGCCCACAGGGCGCGTGCCCTTTCAAGAGTGGTGCCGACTAGGTTGCGCTGCTCGAGGTCGCGACAAAACTTCAGCACCACCTGAGCTCGCCCTTGGAGGCGGGCTTCTCTCCTTCGCTCCAAGCGAGGGACCGCGCGTCCGGAGTGAAGGGCCTGGCGTTGGGCATGAGATGGGCCCGAAGCGACAGGTGGCGTCCGGTGTGGGCCCCGATCCCGCCTCCCGCGGGTCCTTGGCGAGGCCAGCGGGCGACCCGCAGCAAGCCCGGCTGTCCTGAGCGGCGCGGAGGGACCGCCGCAAGCTCGTGGGCAGGACTCGGCGTGGAGAGGGCTCCGAGGGCGCGGGCGGCATGCGGCCTGCCGGCCCTGGGCGGTCCTGATCGGACGCCACTCCGGCAGGCGAGGCGGGCCGTGTGCACATAGCGTTAAGTTTCGGGCGTGTCCCTCTACAGGAGGAGCATTCAAAAATAGTCAAAAAATTGTCGGGGGACTATTGTTTGTATATGTTCGAGCATTTGGGGGGTCTGTTTTGACCATCTTCATTGTTCCTCCGAAATCCTCCTGTAGGAGGACACGCTCGACCTACATATAGCGCTGGGCTGGCCGTCGCCGAGCTCCCAGGCGGCGCAGGCCGCGTGTCGTCGCCTTCGGAGGGCGGCGCCCCGGGTGGCGGCCGCGGTGGCTGCCGCGGGTTCCCCGTGAAGGGGCCCAGCGGGCGGAGGGCCCCTTCGCGGGGCGGCCCACCGCGGGGAGCCCTTTCGCGGGGCGGCCCACCGCGGGGAGCCCCGCCCCGGCCGCGCTCTCTCAAGAGGTGGGGGCCTCGGCGTCCTCGCGGGCCGCGCCCTCGTCCTCGTCGGGGGCGGGGGGGCGGCGACCCCGAGGGGCGGCGGGAAGCCGCTGTCCGAGCCGTCCTCGTCGGGCGTCGCACGCAGCGCGCCCCGGGCGAAGGCCCCGAGCTGTCGGCGCACTGCCGCGGCGCAGTCCCACCGGAGAGTCGTCCGCCGCTCTTCGGCGCAGATGTCGCAGGCGGTTGCGACGGCCCCCAGGGGCACCAGAGAGGTGAGGCGGTCCTCCACTGCGTGGCGGAGCCCGTGGAGGAGCTGCGCGGCGGCGTGGACGCGGTGTGGCTGGCAAAAGCTGGCGAGGTTCCACCATGCGAGACAGCAGTTGGTGGGGGCGTTGGCGGGATCGCTGAGAGACGGACTGGGCAGCGGCCACTCGACCCGTAGGCAGGGGTGGACGGCGTCGTCAGTGGGGCGTGCGCGGGACAGGGCGGCAAGCTTATCAGGGTCGGTTGCCCTGTCGGGTTTCACTTCTGCGAAGGCCGAGAGGGGCAGTAGCGAAGCACAGCTCCCATCACTCCAGCTGCTCGCGCCGCGCTGGAAATACTGAGGAGCCAGCCAGGGGAGCTGTTGCCCGACCGTTTGATAGTGTCGACGCCGGGTGCAGCGTCCTCCCGAGTGGCGCGGATGCAGCGGTTGCTGTCAGAGTCTGCTGTTGGCTCGGCAGCGGCCAGGTAGTCCATCCGCCGATGTGCAGGAGGTGCTCGCCATAGTCGCGCACTCACACACACACACACACACACACACACACACACACACACACACGCACACACACACAAACACACACACACACAAACACACACACACGCACACACACACACACACACACACACACGCACGCACGCACGCACGCACGCACGCACGCACGCACGCACGCACGCACGCACGCACGCACGCACACACGCACACACACACACACACCAGTGGCGTCTTTGGCGCCGCGAGTCCCCCTAGTAGACATCAACAAAGGGACAATGGTGGACAGACAATGTGCTAGTGATAAAGGCAAGCACAACACATTATACATGTTCTGGGACCCCAAGTGGGCTTGTGGATTGCATTCACTTGTTTGTGGGCCTCCATGGCGAAGTTTCGATGGGAACGTGTTCTGCCGATCCGTGTCATCCTTCTCCCAAGCGATTGTATCTTCCCCAGGCGGGCCTTACACGACAGCTCGGGTAATCAACAGCAGCCCAGCAATTTCCGATGCCTGTTGGAACACAATCACATGGAAGTTTCATTATGCGAGATTGGCTGGCTGAACGCACGAAGCGGTTGGAGAAAGTTGCCGCCGCAAGCTAGATCACACCCGTCCTCCGTGTTTGTTTTGAGGTGGGCGCAGCGGATTGTTGTACTCCCTTCGTCTCCTCATATTTCTTCTCTTCCGCGTCCTCCTCATCTTCTTCAGTTTTGAGTGCATGGTTTGATCTACTCAGTCCTTCCCATTATTATCCCCCACTGCCGTTTTCCTCTTTTTGCAAAAAGGAGGAGGGTGACGAGGAGGAGAAAGGTGACGATGCGGAGGATGGCTTCGAGTAGGAAAGGGGGAGATGCTCAAGAGTTACTCGCGCCTGACATGTTCATACCATATGCCTTAGTCCTGGTGGGCTGGGGACCCGGGAATGCCACGCGAAGCGTCGTTCACGTCGTGGTGCCAATTGCGGGGTGATGGTTACACCCCCAAATATGCCATCGACTTGGCGCTTTCTTGGATTGGAGATATGTCCCGAGTCTCGAAGCGCAGCATGCCAGACGCAGGGCGTTCGGTCCAGGTATTCTTTTGGATGCCCTGGAGCGCGTGACCACCTGTCCCGCATCCTCACACTTCTCTTCTACTCATCCTTTCACCTGCAACATGTACGAGAGTTTGTACCGCATCGCCGCACGAACGTTGGTCGAACTGTCTGTTTGGAGACCATGGCACGCCAGGATGTCCTTACACTGGTGCTCAGAGAGGGCGAGAGGGGGGATTGGCCCAAGGAGAGACATCGACCCCCTGTCGCACACTCGTCGCCGATCGGGGCTCGCGTGCCATCCCCCACCCGGGAACGCGCGGCGTCGCCACCGGAGGCGACGGTCGCCGATCCATCGGTGACGTATGGCCGACGGGGCCGATGCCCCCTCCCCGAGGCCAGCGTTCTCCCCTCTCTTGCGGCTCCACAGGACCTGCGGCTCCACAGGACCTGCGGCTCCACACGAAAGTGGTGGCTCGTGAGGAGAGAATGGCAGCCGCTTTTCCCCCCCGTTCGCAGCCGAGGTGGAGCCCGAGGTGCAGGACAACCAGGGCCGCGCGCGGGGGGTGGGGGCGCCTCGGGGTGCGCGCCCTATCCCCCTCCGCCCTCCCTCCCTCCCTCCCTCGGTCCTTCCCCTCCTCCGCGTCCTCCTCCTCCTCCTCCTCCTCCTCCTCCTCCTCCTCATCCTACTCATCATCATCTTCATCAGTGCCGTTGTCATGACCATTGCCATGATCATGATCATCATCATCATCATCATCATCATCATCATCATCATCATCATCAGCAGCATCATCAGCTTCATCATCTTCATCAGAATCGGCATCAGCATCGTCGTTATCATCATTGCCGTCATCATCATCATCATCATCATCAGCATCATCATCAGCAGCAGCATAATCGTCATAATCGTCGTCTACGTCATCATCAGCATCATCATCATCATCATCATCATCATCATCATCATCAGAATCATCATCAGCATCATCATCATCCTCATCGTCCTCATCCTCATCCTCATCCTCATCCTCATCCTACTCATCATCATCATCCACATCATCATCATCATCATCATCATCATCAGCATACTCAGCAGCATCAGTATCAGCATCAGCACGCTCAGCATCATCAGCATCCTCCTCCTCAGCATACTCATCGTTGCCGTCGTCGTCATCATCTTCATCAGCATCATGATCATCATCATCATCATCATCATCAGCAGCAGCAGCAGCAGCAGCACTATAAGCATCATCATCATCAAAACCACAACCATCATCACCATCGTCACCATCAGCATTACCATCACCATCATCATCCCCGTTCCGCACCGATCGCTCGATCGCTGGCGCAAAGGGCTAGTAGTCTCGAAGTAGGCAGCATGTCTTGAGGGAGATCATTGGGCACCCTCTCACCGCTATTATCTCCCGCGTGACTGGCAACTCCAGCGCAAGCAACTCAGCAAGAGGCAACGGGAGCCTCTTCGGGGTTTGCGGTTCAAAAGAAGGGACGCTTGTTGAGCTAGGAGCAGGATGGGACGTGCAAGGAAAAGTGAGTGTAGGCAGGAGGTGAGTGGATCCAAGGGCACAGATGTCCAGACGAACCTTGCGGACGTGCGGATCACACCCTCAAGACATCGCACCTGGGGAGGGCTTCATGGCATGGCCTCTCCTAGACTCGGGTGGGCGAGGACCGCATCCAATCATCCGGTCGATGGCGCCTAGGATGGCAAGGCTCTCCTGCCTCACTCCGCCCCCTCGGGGCCTCACCAAGGCCAGAATCACCCCAGTCATCTCCGACCTCCGACACAGCACCGTGCGCACCACGGACCGCGGCACGCCCGAACCACAGGGGCCGGGAGCTCTCCAGAGGCAGCGGCATGGGCATAGCCACCTGCCCCCAGACACCACCAACCACGTGCCCCACTGCCTCCTCCTCCTCCTCCTCCTCCTCCTCCTCCTCCTCCTCCTCCCCCTTCTCCTCCTCCTCCTCCTCCTCCTCCTCCTCCTCCTCCTCCTCCTCCTCTGTCTCCCCCTTCTCCTCCTCCTCCTCCTCCTCCTCCTCCTCCTCCCCTCCTCCCCCTCCTCCTCCCCCTCATCGTCCTCCCTCTCCTCCTCCTCCTCCTCCTTCTCCTCCTCTCCTCCTCCACCTCCTCCTCCTCCTCCTCCTCCTCCTCCTCCTCCTCCTCCTCCTCCTCCGGGGCCGACACCCAGGATGGGCCCCGCCTCGTGGACAGGCAGTCCCCCCCCTCCCCTGGAACCCACCGACCTCCGCGACAATCTCGTTTGAGGGGGAAGGGGGGGGCCAAAAGGCTCACGGGGGAAGGGGGAGGTGCACATTGGAGCGCAGAATTTCGTCGTCGTCGTCCTCCGCCTCTCCTCCTCCTCTCCTCTTCCTGCTCATCCTCCTCCTCCTCCTCATCATCATCATCCCTCAGCAGGGAGCTGCATGCGATGCACCACCGGAACTGAAAGCTCGCGAGCGCATTCATTGCAATGGTACCGCGCCTGCTGCCGCGCCGAATATCAGCACCATCTTGCAGGGAACTGATTATGTCGACGTCTAAGCCCAGGAACGACTCCGACCATGCAGACCGAGCTTCACGATTCCGCTGTCCACACGGAGGTCAGCAGTTTCACATATGCCTTCAAATACGTGCGAGCATGTGATTAAGAAACACCCTTCCTCATAGCTGGGTCAGCGTTTCTTAGCCAACTTGCAGGAACGTTGGCCCAGCTGTTTAAGCGTGTTCGCCCTTCCAGCGTGAACAAAAACGTTGGCCCAGGCCCTGGTGCCTGGAGCTGTAGCTGCTTGATCATATCTTCAGCTGTATGACGAGATCGGCCTCGGTCACTGCGTGGAAGATGCTGCCATCGCAGCGTTGGCGCAGACCCTGGGCTCCACGAGCTCTGGGTCCTCTTCGAATGGGACGAGTTGACGTACCAGGCGCAGCTCGACGAGGGCACGGTCACCATCCGGAAGCCCTCGGTCCGTGCAGGCTGCGACGGCGGCATGAACGACCGAGTAAGGTGTTTGTCGCGCTGCTCTTTCGCAAGGTGGCGAGCTCTCTCCTGATTAGTTGTCATGCTCCCTCTCCTCCGCCACACCGTTCTCAGTGCATGATATCTCCCGCACTGCGTGCAGCATAGTATTTGCGACAGCCGATACGATGCGAGCACCCTCGCCGCACGTCTCTTTGGGGCCCTCCTCGGGGCCCAGCCCCCGCCTGGCGTCTGGCTCACGCGGCATGGCATGCCTAGTCGGTTCGTCCGCTGCACTGCCATGCTCTTCTTCGTCTCGTACCGCCTCGTCCGTCGGGTTGGCGTCTTCACCCCTCCTTCCGCGGCCCCCCTTGGGTCTCGTCGCCCGTCCTTCCCAGGACGTCTTTCGCTGCCCTGTCCTCCTCTGCGGTCTGTCTTTCACTGCACCCTCCTCCGTTCCCCCGCCATTCTACCACGTGTCATCCACGGGCCTGTGTCCCGCTTCACCCTCCCTGCGTCGGGTATGCCTGGCACGGTTGCTTTGAATGGACTGCTGATCTGTTGAAGGGCCCGCCACGCTCGTCCCATTCGGTGATTTTCTCCGCCTACTCGCCGCGCGCGAGGCCGCAATCACCCGAAAGTGTGTGTGTGTGTGTGTGTGTGTGTTGTGCGTGTGTTGTGCTGTGCTGTGCCGTGCTGTGCTGTGCTGCGCTGTGATGTGTTGTGCTGTGCTGTGTTGTGTTGTGTTGTGTTGTGTTGTGTTGTGTTGTGTTGTGTTGTGTGGTTTGTATTTTGTTGTGCGTGTGTTGTGTTGTGTTGTATTGTGTTGTGGTGTGGTGTGGTGTGGTGTGGTGTGGTGTGTATTGTTTTGTGTTGTGTTGTCTGTGCTGTGGTTGGTTGTGTTGTGTGGTGTGGTGTTGTGTTGTGTTGTGGTGCGGTGTGTTGTATTGTGTTGTGGTGTGTTGTGTCGTGCTGTGGTGTGTTGTTGTGTGTTGTGTGTTTCGTGTGTGTGTGTGTGGAATGTGTTGTGCGTGTGGTGTGTTGTGCTATGTTGTGATGTGATGTGACATTATGTGATGTGATGTGTTGTGTGCTGTGTGCTGTGTGTTGTGTGTGTCGTCGTGTGTTGTGTGTTGT
Organism: Prorocentrum cordatum; assembly: GCA_963575745.1. NCBI lineage: Eukaryota > Dinophyceae > Prorocentrales > Prorocentraceae > Prorocentrum > Prorocentrum cordatum. The sequence goes on along the minus strand of CAUYUJ010001914.1, from coordinate 220,386 downwards.
CTTCCGTTGTGTTGTGCGTGTGGTGTCGTGTTGTGTTGCGTTGTGTTGTGTGTTGTGTGTTGTGTGTGTTATGTGTGTTGTGTTTGTGTGTGTTCCCCCCTTCTTTCCCTCCCGCTCTTCCGACCATCGCGCCCGTCGCGCGCGTTCCGAGGGGCGCTCCGGCGCCTGCTCGGCGGGATGGCGACGACGGCACAGGTTGGCCGGGCTTCTGATTCCCGACAGCTTCTTTTCCTGGACGGGCTACGACTGCCATTTCTCCCCGTGGACCGTGGGACGCTCGTCGAAAAAGTGTGTGTGTGTGTGCGTGCGCGTCACCTCGCATGCCTCCGCACGTGCACGACTTCGGCGCCTTGTTCTGCATCCGTCAACCGCTTGTCGTTTGGCATCTCATCGACACACGTTCGGTGGTAATCAGCCTAGCGCATCCCATTGTTGCCCGTGCTGTCTTGGACCAACCAGTCGCGACGCAGAAACATGTGTTTGTGTGTTTGTGTGTGCGTGCGTGCGTGCCCCGAATTTCTACGCCGCGCCGCCGCGAGCGTGGCCGCGACGCCCGAAAACGAGCATGCGTGCGTGCGCGCGCGTGTGTGTGTGTGTGTGTGTGTGTGTGTGTGCTTGCGTTTGTGTGTGTTTGCCATCGCCAGAGCAGTCCCTCTGCCCAGCCGCCGACGCAAAAAGTGTGTGTATGTGTTTGTGTGTTGTGTGTGTGTTGTGTGTGTGTGTGTTGTGTGCGTGTTGCGTGTGTGTGTGTTGTGTATGTGTCTGTGTCTGTCTGTGTGTCTGTGTGTATGTGTGTGCTTGTGTGTGTGTGTTGCATGTGTGTTTTTGTGTGTTTGTGTGTGCTTGTTTGTACTTGTGTGTGTGGTTGGGTTGGTGGGTGGGTGAGTGGGTGGGTGGGTGACTTGGTGGATGGGTGGGGGAGTGGGGGGGGGCGGGCGGGCGAGCGGGCGGGCTGGTGTGTCTGTGTGCTGAAGCTCGGTGCGATCAGCTACCATTCATGGCTCCTTTGCCACGCAAGAGCTGCAGCCGTGTCTTGTGGAGCTCGCGCGTGACGCGTGCAGGTGGAGGACCCGCCGAGATGGACACGCCCCTTCCCTTCCTCCCATTGCGTTTGTCAGTTTGCCAAGCGTAGTTCCTGCACCAGGCATGTGACGTTGTGCGGCAGACTAGCGCAAGGAAGTGTGTGTGTGTGTGTGAGTGTCTCTGTGTGCGTCTCTGTGTGTCTGTGTGTCATTGCGTCTCTGTGTGCCTGTGTTTGTGTCTGTGTGTGTCTCTGTGCGTCTCTTTGTGCTTCTGTGTGTCTCTGTGTGTCTCTGTGTGTGTGTGTCTCCGTGTGTCTCTCTGTGTCTCTGTGTGTCTCTGGGAATACTTCGGAGAGAGGAGTGAGAGAGGACGAATTGAGATTGGAGACGAGGAGAGAGGGGGGGGGGGGGAATATGTCGGAGAAGGGAGAGGAGAGGAGCAATTGAGATCGGAGCCGAGGAGGGGAGGGGAATACTTCGGAGAGGGGAGAGGAGAGGAGGAATTGAGATTGGAGCCGAGGAGGGGAGGGGAATACTTCGGAGAGGGGAGAGGAGAGGAGGAATTGAGATTGGAGCCGAGGAGAGGAGGGGAATACTTCAGAGAGGGGAGAGGAGAGGAGGAATTGAGATTGGAGCCGAGGGGGGGAGGGGAATACTTCGGAGAGAGGAGAGGAGGCAAGGAATATCTATTGGAACCGAGGAGAGGAAGGGAATACTTGAGGGAGATGAGAGCAGAGGAGGAATTGAGAGTGGAGCCGAGGAGAGGCGGGAAATACTTCGGAGAGAGGAAAGGAGAGGAGGAATTGCGAGTGGAGCCGAAGGCACGAGGGGAATACTGCAGAGAGAAGAGAGGAGAGGAGGAATTGAGATAGGAGCCGAGGAGAGGAGAGGAATACTTCGGAGAGAGGGGAGGAGAGGAGGAATTGAGATTGGATCTGGGGAGGGGAAGGGAATACTTCGGAGACAGGAGAGGGGAGGAGGAATTGAGAGTGGAGCCGAGGAGAGAAGGGGAATACTTCGGAGAGAGGAGAGGAGAGGAGGAATTGAGATTGGAGCCGAGGAGAGGAGGGGAATACTTCGGAGAGGGGAGAGGAGAGGAGGAATCGAGATTGGATTCAAGGAGAGGACGGGAATACTTCGGAGAGGGAGGAGGGGAGAGGAGAGGAGGAATTGAGATTAGAGCCGAGGAGAGGAGGAGAGCTGAGGAGAGGGGGGGCGGGAAGGAGGCGGAGGAGGATCGGGGGGAGAGGAGGGGGGGGAGAGGAGGGGAGCACTTCGCCGCAGCAGGAGTTTCCTCAGAAGCGTGCGAGGCCTCCAGACGGCCCAAAAGCGATGACAATGCGGCTGCACGACTCCAGCACGGTTCCAAGGTGGGCCGCAAAGCGACCCGACAAGACCTTCAACATGATCCGCACATGATCTCGACGGGCCTTTCCGATGGCCCCATGCTGATCTGGAGATGATGTCACGACGACTCCAAGCTGCCATCGAACGGCAGGACGTGTACCCCCCTGGAAGTACGGACATCGTATTCTCGACGACGGGGCGCACGACTGGTTAGACGAAGCTTGCATTACTGAAATGCTGCAGTCGAGCGGGAACCCGCCCAGACGAAGAACGAAGGGTCATCTGCTAGGCCTCTGGGAGAAGCACGGGGGAGAGTGCACTGCCTCCTTAGCACTCGCCCCCCTCGGGGCCGCTGTCGCGGGGCGATCGTGCCTGCGGGCGTGCTATGTCATCGGGCGCACCGGGAAAAAGTTCAAAGAACGTTCGCGGCAGCGATCTGCAAAGGTGAAAGGAAACAGAGGACGGCAACGTCGACACCCAGAAAGACTTGAGAGCGTGAACCCCTGAGAGGAGCACACTGCACCGCCTGCGACACCACGGGGGAGGTGGAGGAGGAGGGGGAGGAGGAGCGGGGAGGAACACGAGGAGGAGAGCGGAGGTGAGGAATCTGTTTGGATGAGGAAGTGGGGGCATTAAAGTAGATAGAGGAGGCGGGAGGAGGAGGAGGAGGAGGAGGAGGAGGAGGAGGAGGAGGAGGAGTAGGAGGAGCAGGAGGACGACGACGATGGCGAGGACGAAGAGCGGGGGGAGGATGACAAGGACAATGGGTAGGAGCAGGGGGGATGAGAGGAGGAGAAGGAGGAGGAAAAGGGGACAGAACACGAGGATGAGTATACGGAGGAGGAGCGAGGAGCGAGGAGCGAGGAGCTAGGAGCGAGGAGGCAGTAGGGAAGAGCGAGAGGGGCCAGCATCCTGCCAGCAGGGCCGCCGGGCAGGACCTGGCGGACCACTTCGGGCTCGACGGGCGCATCGCGGGCAAGCTGCAGGAGGCGCTCGACACGCGCGAAGAGCCAGGCAGCCTCCCAACAGCAGTGGGGGGGCATAGCGCGAAGAGCATTCTCCGTCGCGTGGCCAGGTTGTGGGGATGCCTCTAACGAAACGCTGGTTTGGGCACCCCCGGCTCCTCTCCGCTCGGCGCCCCATGGTCACCGCGACGCAGCAGGCCTACCAGGGGAGCACCACGAGGGAGGGCCGCCGGGTGTGGTTACACCTGCCCGCTCGCGGCCCCAGGCGCTGATTTCGGCACCCCCGACTCCTCCCCTGTCGGAGTCCCAGTGACACCCCGATGTACAGTCGGGGCGCTGAAGAAGGAACTCTTGTCGTTAGATAGGGGCCCCGTGTTCCTTCATTGTTTCACCGTTTGCCCCAAGCTTTCCGTAGGTTTTCGAAGGGAAATCGAAGTTCGACTTCTGGAGAAAAGGGGCCTCGTTCTTTATTTTGGGTTCCTTAGGTCAGCGCCCCGACTGTAGCAGACATGACCCTTGGGCACTCCAGAGGGGGAGTCGCCAGGGAGCGTCCGTTCGACACAGGCAGAGGGCCGCTCTTTCCGACGCGACCTGCGGGAAGCGCGAGGAAGTCTGCTGCACGTGTGTGGGGATCTGCGCGTCGAGCACTTTGGCAGGGATGGTCCGCCTGCGCGCACCAGGCAACATGTTGGCCCCCCGACGTCCCGGTCAAGCAACAGCGTGAAGTGATCCAATCCCCCCCCTCGCATACATTGCCCAATGGTTTGCCGCGAGGTGCACTTCGGGTTGTTGAATGTCAACTACTAAACAAGGATTTTTGTTGGACCCCCCCTCGGGCGCTTTGACGCTCTCGCCTCGGCGCCGGCTACATGTTCATTGAAAAGGAGGCTCACGCTCGAGCGGTTTGAGGGGCCGCCAAAACCAGCCCCCCAACAACAACAACAACAACAACAACAACGCTCCCGCTCGAGATCTCCCCCTTTTTTTACTCAGGGCAGGTGCTCTTGCTCGCCGCCGAAAGCTGCCGTCCCGACAAAACCAGCGCTCCCGCCCGAGACGTTCTCTTGTTCTACGCTGGATGCTCTCCTTTGAATTTTTGGAGTGGCGCCGCTCCCAGCAAGAACAACGCTCCCGCTCGAGGCTTTCTCGCTTTTTCCTCAGGACGGTGCTGTTCCTCGCTGCCGACAGCCCCCGTCCCGACAAAACCTCGGCTCCCGCTCGAGACGTCCTCCCTTCTTACTCAATGCGGTGTTCCTCCTCGCCGCCGACAACCGCCGTCCCAAAAAACCAGCGTTCCCGATCGAGACTTCGTTTTGCTTTACGCTGGACTAGCGCCCCACTCTCTTCAGCATTGGCGCCGCTCCCAGCAACAACAGCGGCCCTGCTCGAGACTTCCTCCATTTCTACTCAGGGCCAGGTCCTGGCCTCGCCGCCTATAAGCCCCATCCCCACCAAGGCAATCCTGTCGCTCCATACGTCCTTGTGCTTTACCCTTGGGCTCCACTGGCGGTCTCGCATCGGCGCAGCAAGGCGCGGGCATGCGTTTTCGAGGCGGATATGTTGAAAATCCTCGGAGGAGGCGTTGGCAAGACCTCATGGGCGGGAGATCTTGGAATGGGAATAACGGACCCCGCTATAGAACAAGAGTCCCCCATGACGGGGATGGTTATCATGGTCGCATGCTTCGTGTGGAAGCATCGCGCATGAGGGTACACTGACTGTTGCTGTTGTTGTTCTTGGTTGTGGTGGTGGTGGTGTTGGTGTTGTTGTCGTCGTCGTCATTGTTGTTGATATTGGTGGTGTTGGTGTTGTTGTTGTTGCTGCTGTCATTGTTGGTGGCGGTTGCGGTGGCATTGTTGTTGTTGGTGTTGCCGTTGTTGGAGATTTTGGGGAGGGGGTCGGCATGGTCCCTGGTCGGCGCAGGTCGAGTGGGGGAGGAGGTGTATTAACTCATGGAATAGGTGAGGGGAGGGGGAGGGGGAGGGGGAAGGGAGGAAGCAGGGCAAGGGGAGGACGGCTGAAAAGCAAAGATGGAGGCCCGCAGCAGGAGGCGATTTCCAGGGTTCGCTGCGCGCACAAACAGCAGTATACCTCGTTACTGTCCTGCTCCTGCCTTTGCGATTGGCTGCTGCTGCTGCTGTACTTTCCCTTAGTAAGGGGCTCGCGTCCTTATCGAGCAGCCTCACGCCAGGAAGGCTGGCCGTGCTCATCACACTCCCGGAGGGGCCCGAACCTCCACAACTGTGGAGAAAGCGTCGATAGTGAAACGATCGAAGCACACCCAGCGTGGCGGTCGAGGCCTCTATTTGGGAGTTCTCGGATCCGTTACCCGCGCGACTTGGCTCGGCGCACAGGTGAGGACCTCGAGGTGCTGTGGGAGATTCTCGACGAGGCCAGAAATCCGCCAGGGCTCACGATGATCAAGGCATCGCCCCGCATCGCCTTTCGCCTGGGAGCACAACGAGGAGGAAGAGAAGGAGGACAAAGAGGAGGAGGAGGAGGAGGAGGAGGAGGAGGAGGAGAAGGGGGAGGAGGAGGGAGGAGGAGGGAAGGGAAGGGGGGGAAGGGGGAGGACGAGGAGGCAGACCGTGAGCACGGGGCCTTCGTGACGGCGAGAGGGAGGGGCCCGACGTCCCGCCGGCCTTGAGAGAGAACTGCGAGACCGCAGGCTGCATTTGCTTTCTGGTGGCCTTCGGAGGCCGCCCGTCGGTCTCCGGGGCCAGCGAAAGACCGCTCACCGCAGGCGCATCTGGAGGCCTGTGCTCGGACGTGGAAGGTGCGGCACATCGCCGGGGACTGCGCTCTTTGCAACGCCCGCGCGCTGCTGCCGGGCGATGCACGTTGGATTCGTGCTCGCGCCAGGAGGCGTTTTTCGACGCCCGCCACGAGCTTTCAGTGTCGGGTGTCTGCTGCGTTCTCCTTAGCCTCCGGGCTCAAACTTGCAGAAGGGTGGACCCCGCCCGAGCGGGGCGCTCTGGACGCGGCCAGTCGCGTTCACCAGCTGCGCCACGACGGCGAGGCGGCGGGCGAGGTCCACGCCCGCTACTGGCCCCCTGCCAGCAGCGCAGCTGTGGCTCGAGGCCCCCGCCACCTCCGACGTCGTGGACGATGCGGGCCTGGACAGCTTCAGAAGCCTACCCGCGGTCCTCCGAGCCGCGACCGCGGGCGCAGCGGGCGCGCTGGGCCGAGCGCCCCGTCGGGCTCCCGTCCCGCCCGCGGCGGTGGAAGGCAGCTGGGCCCCCGCTTGGGCCGCTCAGGCCAGGTCGCCATCCCGGGCTCGCAGCAACCTGGCACGGCCGCGCGAGTCGGCGCGGCAGCGGTTTCTGCTGCTGGCGCTTCTCCTGAGCGCCCTTCAGCGGGAGCGGATCCGCCCAGCCGCGCAGCGGGGCTCCTGCGACGTGCTGGAGCAGCTGGCGGACTACCTTGGCCGACGTCCGCTTCCCGCTTGATCGGGGTTGCAGAGGGCGAGCGTCTCCTCGCCTTCGTGGGGCGGGCTCGGGCCGCGGGTGGTCGCGCGCTCTGGCTGGGCGCCTGCTGGCCGCGGCGGTCTGGGCGCAGCCGACGCTCCGGGGGCCTTTGCGCCAGGTTCTCCCAGGAGCGCGCGCGGCGACGCTGGGTTGGCGGCAGCTTCAGCCGGCGCCGGCCGTCGCTGCGGCGGGGCGATGCGCCGGCCCTGGCCCGGGCCACGCTGCCTCGCTGCCGCGCGGGGGGCCCGGCTATCATCGCGACGTTCGAGACCAGCATGCGCCCCTCGGAGCTCCTCGGCCTCGCGGCGGCGCAGCTGGCCCCGACCGCGGGCAGTCGAGGACAGGGGGCCTTCCTGGGTTTCTGCGCGCACATGGAGGAGCTCGGTCGCCCGTCTAAGACGCGGGCTTTCGACCTCAGCGCGCTGCTTGACCTGGAGCGCCAGTGCACGCCGGTGCCTGCCTTGCAGGCTCCGAAGGGCGGTCGGCGTCGGGCCGAGCGCCTGTTGGACGTCAGCTCGCAGGAGTTGCGCCGACCCTTCGCGGGCGCCGCTCGCGAGGAGGCCCCCTCGGGCGAGTCGACGTTGCGCGCGCTGAGGCGCGAGGGCGCCAGCCACGACCGCCTCGCGCAGGCGCGCTCCCTGTCCAAAGCGCAGCAGCGGGGGCATTGGCGGAGCTTCCGCAGTGTTGCTCTTTACGACGAGCACGCGCGGGCCTTTGCAGCTCGGCAAGCCCCTGGCGTCGGCCCAGGCGAAGATCGCGACGATCGTGGAGCGCGGCGTGATGCCTTTCGCCGCGCGCAGCTCGCAGTACCTGCGCAGCCGCAGCCGCGCGGGCGGAGGGTCTCCACCAAGTTGTTCTCTGGCTCGGGTACCCTTGGCAAGGCGCTGGCCAGTCGCAATGTGCCGGTCATCTGCATTGATATCTGTCACGGGCCTCAGTGCGACCTGTTGACTGATGAAGTATCATTGATGCTGCTCCGGTGGGTACAGTCGGTAAATTATCGGTGACGTGGTCTGGAACGCCTTCTCAGAGTTTTACGATGGCGCGTCGCGTCCCAGAGTGGTCTCGCCTTCCCATTGCCTTCGTTATCATGGGCGTCCGTCTGGCTTGCCCAAATTGTGTGACCGAGACAAACAAGTCGTTTCGGAAGTAACTTGTTGCCCCACAGAAGTGGGGTGTCGCTGCAGGCCTGCATTACGCGTCACTGACATTGTGGTGAAGAGAATTCCGCTCAGTCTTTTCTCTGGCTGCCCCGCGGTCGCCCTGACATGTTTCGTCATCCCTCGCGTGCTGGCCAGGTGATAGATTGTTGCGCGTTCGGAACCCTTTGGAGAGCCAGGACCAGGCTTCAGCTTTTCACTGTGACATGTGCTATGTTGGCGAATGCTCAGTGTACTGGTCGAGGTAAAGCCATTTCCTGTGGAAAACTTTACTCTCAGCTAGATGGGCCAAATGGAGGAGGAGAGTTTCATTCTCGGCAAAAACAAGTCTCCGCAGAGAAGTTGTTGCTTCGTGCTGTCTGAGGTTTTCGCTAAGTCAATGGGAAGTGTGCGTGTGCGTCAGCTCTCGCCTGTCTCCTCTCTTCCTCTCTGTCATTCCATTTCGGGCCTCGGGGGGAGGCGTTCCTCTTTCAAGTTGTAAGGTAATGTGCTATAACTACAGAGTCACCGAATGCACTTCGCCACCCCAGTCCCGGTTGCGGCGGGTCCTGGAAATGGGCAGATTTGGTTCGACGCCCGCCCGTTGCTCATAGGCTTTCTGGTTCACCCAGAACCCTCCCACCCTCGGAAAGCTGGGGCAGACTTGGCGCGAAGAAGAGCTCACTTGGTCTCCGCAAAAAGTGGTTTGGAAATGAGCAGTCCGAGGCGTGATGATGATGATGGTGATGATGATGTGGCTGCTGCAGCAGGCTCATCTTTTCAAATGCGCGATGTGCTGCATTGCCCTCCTCGCGCGGTGGAGGTGTCAGCGTGCTGTCACGACGTGCTGCCGTCTGCAGCATGTCATTTTGGCTTTGTGCGCAGGTTTTCTCCTACGCGTTTGGATCCCGGGCGCATCTACTCGACGACCAGCCCGTCTTCGGAGGGGAACAGGGTGATCCAGTCGATTTCGACGGCGACACCATGGGTGACATCTCCCACGACTGCGGGGACCACGATGACATGATGGGCGGCGGCTCAGGCGGTTCAGCAGCGGCATCGGCCGACGACCCCTGGGCTGCTCCTCGCAGCTCAGCACAGGCGGCGCCCCTTGAAAATCACCCCTGCACGTCTCTTTCACGAACTTCAAGAAGAACGAGGAGCAGGCGAGATGCGCGACAGCAGCCGAGACTTCCTTCAGGGGGCCCTGAGAGATTCGCCCCGATTCGGACATCCAAGATTCCACGGGCGTGGGCGGCGCGGGAACCGCAGAGGTCGACGAGGTGTTCCGCGACGAGCAGCCCGGGGCCACTGACATGCACATTCCGCACTCCCTGGGCCGCTTCGAATCTAGAGGCCGAGGCGTCATCGCACGCGATGGCGGCGACAGCGATGTCGTGGACTACGTGGCCAGGGAGGACACCGACAACGAAGCCCTGTCATCCGAGGCCGAGAAGAAGAGAGATGAGAAGATGGCGGGCTCAGACAAAAATATCACCGACCGCAGATGTGAACAGGCGAAGAGGGCACGCCGCGTGGACGACTACAACAAGACCCTCGCGGAGTACGTCAACCGCCTCGAGCCACCTGAGGAGGTCCCCAGGGAGCGGGTGCCATCCGAGTCGGTACCAAGTGTCTGTCACCTCAGAGCGCACATTGCACTCCCCATGGCCACGACCCAGAACCCCAAACTGGAATTTCGCCGTTTGGACCAGGTGCTCTCCGGGGTGCATGATGCTGAAGGCGTTCCCTGTGCCGTCGGCAGGGGGCCATCCAGCTGCGGGAGGCGGGAGAGGAGCCTCAAGCTGAAATTCAACGGGTCAAGCTGCAGCGGCACCTCGATCTGCACCAGACCAAGACAACTTTGATCAAGCATCGCGGCGAGGCGGAGAACAGACTCGCATGCGCCCAACGTCAAACCGAGGGGCTGAAGCACAAGGCGTTCGACCCAGAGACTGCAAACCCTGCGGGCTACGCTGGAGGGCTGCCGACCTTTCTCTACAAGTTCGCGGCGCGTTCGGAGATGCAACGCATCCAGCGTGCCGAGAGGAGCCAGCTCGCGAAGTTATTGTTCAATTTCCACACCTGGGCTTCTTGGAACCGTTACCTCAAGAGGCAGCAACGGAATCGAGCCCACGGACCATGCGCGCGTTGAACGACAGTAGAAGCCACGTGGCCATGATGGCGGGCCCGGAGGGAGCAGTGGACACACCGCGGGGAGCCCGACAACCTACCAAGAATGACCTAGGCCGCGCGCTTTCATCGCCAGACCGAGCAGTCCGAGGAGGCGGTCGAGGACGAGGGCTCGAGCGAGGGCGACGACAAACAGGACGAAGATATCGCGCAGGAGGAAGAGCCCCGCGGTGGACAACCGGGCGCAGCATCAGGTGACCGCGTCAACGGCGGCCGCTTCTTCCGGCAGTACGAGACGCCCTACGAAGGCTGCGCGGAGAGGAAGCACATTGCCAGGGCTCTGGCCAGAGCAAGAGAGGAATAGTAGGAAGAGCCCGGGCCGACTCCAGAGACAGCAGCGGGCGATGCTCCACAGCGAGAGGAACCAAGAGACCTGCGACAGGAGCACAGTGTCCTCGCGTCAAAATTTACCTCGCTGACCACCCGACCCAGGACGCGGCCCAGGAGAGCCGAGGAGACAGCCAAGGATACCACCGAGGACGACAAACCATTTTTCCCAAGGCCGAAGTGCGTCGGGGCAGTCGGCGTCTACGTCCTGTTCCCCGACGATAACAACAACTTCGACGTCCTGGTCCATCGTCGGAGCTCCAAGGTGAGGCACTCGATCGCGGTCGCCACTCCAGGAGGACAAGTCGATCAGGCAGATCTGAATGTTGCTCACAAGCGTAACCTGGTCTTGGATTGCGCTGCCAGGCACGCGGCAATCCGGGAGCTTCGCGAAGAAGCTGGCCTGCGCATCGGTCTGGAAGACCTGGCGGGGATTCCTAACGGCAAGACAACGATCCCCCCTCGCAAGAACAACGGGTTCTTCTACTTGGGACAACCCGAGGCGAAGGGGCCGCAGTATCGTTCTCGTGTTGAGGTGGTATTTCAGGGTGTTCAGAACCTGGGATTCCCTGCCGGAGATAACTACCATGCCTGTGGCAACGTGGACGACCTCATCGCGCTACCAGACCACCGACCAGCTCGTGGGCAGCCACAGCTCTACATCGCGACGGTGGAGAAGGAGAGGAACCTGCACACGAAGCAAGGCATGGCGAAGCAAGCGGAGGCGATGATGGACGAGCCAGCTGAGCTCGAAAGGAAAGGGCGCTGGCCTACCGGTGATGCGATCTACTTCCTGGCGTTGAAGAGCCGCGCTCAGCCGAACGCTCGGGGCCCGAACCTCAACGCGACCTTCAAGGATCCCATGCCGGAGATAATTGCCGCGCATCATCAATGCCCGAGACAGCCTACTCGTCGTATTTGATTGAAGCTGTTGGCGCAAATGCCGATCGACATCGCCCTGGGTCTGGTTGAACCGTGCAGTGCGTATGAGTGCGAGACCGCGCAGAGCTACCTGAAGACAGTAGACGAGAGCGGTGATTACGAGGTCCTCTACGCGTATTTCCAGATGTGCGCGGGCGCCGAAATCCATGACCCTTCCGACCCTCACCTGGTGTCAATTTGGTGACCTGCCTGGCTGGGTACCTGCGGCGCTGGCCATCATCCCCATCATGAGCTGCAGCGAACTCCCATGGCAACCTCATCCGGAGGAAAAGCAGTTTATGATCGGGAGCTGGGGGGAGCTGGTGAAAGGAGGTGAGAAGGCCATCGAGGACATCTTGGACCATATCAATATCCTTGGCGAGACCGTCGGCAAGCTGGATAACCTCGGCGAGTTGGACGGCGCCGTGGGGATTCGCAAAGGATTCGTCAAGAACCCCCACCAATGGGCGGAACCGTCTCCGAGGCCACGAAGGCCGCGGCGACGATTGACCATTGCGCCGCTTTACCAGGATTAGATGGACCTCCAGCGGAGCAGGGTGAGCTACTTCTTGGACCTGAAGAAAAGTACATCAGTTCCCAATTGCGGAAGACCTACAAGCTGTCCAGGAGGAACAAGTACGTCTTCAACCAGATGATGAGCGACCACTGGAAGACGCGTCATAAGGTCGACGTGACGAGGGGCCACTTTCTCGACGCCCTGCTTCACTACGATTGTTCTGGCCGCATTGGTTCTGGAAGCTCAATTTGGGGAACCCTAGTCCCCAAGGGATCCCGCTTTACTCGTGGGCATCTTCAGGACTCATCGATTGCCCTCATGTCAAGGGGCCAATTGCGCATCCAACCGGACAGCGGTGGACCATGGACACGGCGCCGACATGCCCCAGGGAGACGCAGCACGACAAGGAGCTCGACAAGAAGGAGGCCCAGATCGGGACTGTTTACCACGGTGCCGACTTGGCAGAACTGCCATCTATCTGGGGCAAACAGGGCCTCTTCGAGTTGAAGCCAAGACCTTCGGACTGCGAAAACGTTTGCGGCCTTTTCTTCGAAAGGGCACTTCGCCGTACTTCTTGTGCCCACTATGGTACATGCGTCGTCTGACGTCAGACCTGCGATGACTCTATACTCTTGCATTTTCGAGCTGCAGGTGGGTCGCAACCGACGCGCAGGCTATCCCAAGATTCGCGTCCACAGGCAGTGTTGCCGAACCGAAGGCGGCGTCTACGTCAATGCGCTCTGGATTCACGCTGCGACGATGAGGGGGATCTGGGGCAAGCTACAGGCGGAGGAGCAAGTCTTTGGACGGTGCCGGGCCTGGAATTGCACGGTCAGGATGCACCTCGCGGCAGAGGCCATCCCGACGGCGTTTCCGAGTGTCCACGCGTGCGCAGACGAGGCGAGCGATTTTTCTGACTTCCGATTCTCCGGGCCAAGCTGGTTCCCAAGGACGAGAAATTGGCTCCGCAGTGGATCAAGGAGCTCAGCGCGGCAGATCGTTTCCTGGAGCGCACAGGCCAACAGTGCGACCAACGGGAAATCGAGCCACAGAGTTTCATGGATCAGATGGGGCAGGCTACGGACGCAGATAAGTTAAAAGGCTTCATCATGGACCCCGGGTCGGACAATCCCTTCAAGGCTCTCCCCTAGAGATGCTCCCAAGTCCTACGTGTTCGTGAAGCTGCACCAGCTGCGCGTATACTATGAGAGGAGTTGCATGTTCTGAGACGAGGCGGCGTTTCGGCTGCAGGAAAGGTAGGAGCTGTGGTTGTCAGGCCCCTGTCAGCCTTCTTCCTCCTGCGCCTCTTTCTGCACTCCCTTGTGCGCCGCCGTATCGGCTCACAAGGGCCCCTGAGATGTCGCGGCGCGCCGGCGACGGGCGCGCCCGCGCCTCCGCACAAGGAGAGAGAGCGTGCTGTCTTCTAATACGGGTCCTCCGATTTGTCCCTAGTGTCTCTCTGTATCCATGCAGTCACCCCCGTGCAATCCACACTTCTCAGAGCCCACTCAAGCCTGATACCCTCCCTATACATGCGTCCAAAGAACTCCTCGGCCCCCTCAACAACGAGCGGACATTCGTCACCGCCCTCGTCTTCCACCGGCCACGAACGACCAAGAGGGCAGCGAAATACACATACCAACGATTCTCCCAAACTTGTCGATGGATTTGGATTCGGCGCACGCGGCCCCCAAAACGCCACGAAGGCCTCCAATTGGCCCTTAGTCGTCGCATTGGCCCAAAAACACGCGCGAACTTAGGAATATTTGACCACGACAAAGAGCTCGTCATTGCGTGCCCCTCTTCGAACGGTGGGGCTCACCACCCCTTCTCCGAGCGATGACCTCCACCCCCTCGCGGTCATCAGCGTCGCCCCCATCGTCGCGCCGACCCCTGCCCCTTTCCGACGGCCCTCACATCCACCCCGCCCCCAGTGCCGGCGGCCCCCATTCGCGCCCATGGACGTGGTTTGTCGACATCATGACCTTCACCCACTTCGCGGTCATCACATCAGCTCTCTCGCTGCCGGAAGCGCTTTCCGTCATGACTTGCCCCCGTTTCCATGACTTGCCCCCGTTTCTGGCGAGTGCGGGACCGTCTGTCTGGTCGTGCCCGTCCTCCTCGTCGTTCTCGTCTTCTTTTTTCCATTTCTGCTTCTTCTTTCTCGTTGTCCTCGCTGCGGATCATTCGTTCGTGTTTTTACTCCGACCGCAGCCCCCCTCATGCTCACTTCCACCCACCTCTCATGCGTGACTCAGGCCTGGTCACATCCCCCTCATGCTCACTTCCTCCCACCTCGCATGCGTGACCCCGGCCCCGTCACACCGATGTCCTTGCTCCCACGTCACAGACATGCTTGTGGCCCGTTCCGGGATAATGACCCTGCCCCCCCCCCCGCGGTCATCATTTGCTCTCATCAATCGCCCACACCGAGTGGGCTGGGCGGGAGCGCATGGACGCCAGACCAAAATTGAGGCGAAGCAAAGCAAGCCTTCAAATCTTGTGTGCAATTTCATACATACGCACCGATCGCAAACTGGCCCGGCAATAATCGCACATCGAAGACTTGCACAATCCGCCCCCCCCCACCCTCCCCCCCGCAGCCTCCGCAGCACCCGAATGGTGGTCCATGCGGTCTGCACAAGCAAACGTGCAGGAATAGTATATACATCGGAGCGAAGGGCTTCCGCTCACGCGAATCCAGTCCAAGTCGCGCGCGCGTTGGCTGCTTCGGGGCAGGCGAACGTCGTCGTAGTTCTCTTCTTCTTGTTGCGGGCCCGGGGGGGGGGGGGGGAAGAGCTGGCGCGGCCCGGCCGGGGGGGCCCACGCGCACGTGCACGTGTGGGGGCCCGGGGGGGTGGGGGGGCTGGGCTGGAGACCCCACCGCGGGGGACCCGCGGCCGCGCGGCCCACGGGCGCCGCCGGTCGACGGGCGCGGGGGAGGGGGCCCTCGCGTGGGGCCCGCGGCGTCGTGGGGGCCCGCCGCTGCGGCGCCCCGGGGTGGCGTTGGTAGTGGTCTCGCGGAAATGCAGTGTTGAAACATACAACATCGGCGTCAGCGGCGGGCCTCTTCACTGAGTGTGCCTCTCGAGTTTTTTCCGGCGACCCATTTGGGGGGCCGACGGCGTCGTGGGGGCCCGTCGCCGCGGGGCCCACGGGTGGCGCCAGCTGTGGTTGCGCAGAGACGCAGCAACGTTGAACACACACACACAAAACAAAACAAACCAACACAAACAAACAGCGCCTGCGGCGCGCCTCTTCGTCGAATTCAAGGGAAGAGAAACCACCCAGACCGGACAATTGACGTTTACTAAACGGCTTTGGATGTTAATTGTCGATTCCTTGTTTGGGCGCGTTTGCTAAACGGCCTCGCTTGTCGGGGTGCTCATTATGGGGGCGAATTTTCTGTCTTCTATGAATGCTGCACTGAATTAGTTTCAGTAAGCCGCCCGGGGGAATCGCGGCGTCGTGGGGCTCCATTGTTGGCACCGGTCTTGGCTACGCAGAAATGCATGTTCAAAATGAAAAGCTCGGTGCCTGCGGCGGGCTTCTTCTTTGTCCAGTTCACAGCACGTCGCGCCGAGAACACAGCAACCCCTCATTCCTATCCGCACTTGCGGGGGTATGGTGTATCTATATATATATATATGTTCATATATATATAGCGGGGAAGATAGGCAAAGAGAGAGTGAGAGAGAGACGAGAGAGAGAGAGAGAAAGAGAGGTGAATGTGAGAGCAGCGCATGATCGAATCGTGACTCGTGGACATGGTTTGCCCCCGAAGGCGGCTTCATGTGTTGGCTCCCTGGCTCCTGAAACTTATTGTTTGAGCATGGGTACGGGGGCCCCCAGAAAGAACAAGAATTGCATGATTCAGAGGCAATTCTGTTTGATGACTTGGCTGCACAAATCTGCACCTGTTGAGCCAAAAAGATGTGGCATTGAGTTGGGGGTTGAGCTTGACTCTTGGCAGAAGGAGCGCTCGAGAGTCCACCAGTCGCTGGCCAGAAGCACGTTTCCATCCGAGGCCCTCATCCAGCTCCAGCAAACAGTTAGCATGGTGGCAGGCCTTGGATCCACAAGCTGCTGTCCTAATTAGTTCCGTCATACACTGCATTGAACGTGTTACCCCCTTCCGAATAGAGGTTCCCCCATTGAAGAAGATCCAGCGAGACCCCGCGGCAGCTGCGATAGCTCAAATGAAGACCCCGTGTCCACTAGCGGTACAGCTCTTGTCTGCGATGTTGTTTGGGCATGGCGCCCAGCTCCATGATTATAGCAACAAGGTTGTCCCTAAGCGACGGTGGTCGTCCGTATGGTTTCCCGCGTTGTCTCCCGTGCGGTCTCAACTCCCGCATGGTTGTCCGTTCGGTTTCCAGTGCGGTCTTCCGTCTTGTCTCCGTTAAGGTCTCCCGTTTGGTCTCATTGATGGTTTGTTAATCGTATTCTCTAGAGTGGTCATTGTATGACTTGTCTCTTCACCGTCTAGAGTACTATACGTAGTGGTAGGTAAATTCAGCGTTATGATATCGTTGGGGTGATGGTGTGGATGTGTAACCAAGTCTCAGCAGAGCGAGACCATGGTTAGTTTTATAGACTTACCAGCCACCTCGCGAAGTTAACATGTCTGCGCATGGATTTCTCGCATCTGATATTGTCTCATGCTTGTGCTGGGCTGCCGTAGAGCTCTTTAGCCATGCATGTTCGATGCCTGCCAGCTGCACTCACACCAATATTAGGCGGACCCCTCCTGGCTCAAAGTGGCTTCTCCAGGGTTGATGCCAGCATCTACGTTTCATGTTAAGCCACTTCTCGCCAGCTCTCCCTGCACGTTATTCTCAGCTTCGAGATCATGTTTGGTACACGATGTCACATGTCTGCCCACAGCTTTCCTTTCGCGGATCAGATCCTGGACCCACATAGTACTACTAGTGATGATGTGATGAGTTTGCAAAAGATGGTCGTTTACAGCTGATAGTTTGACCATCAGTTCGACAGCTCTATTTCACGGAATGGTTCAACGAAACAACGATCAACACGTTCCTTCCGTCTTGCATTTCCTCTGAGACGCAAGTTGATCAACCATGGAACGGGCATACGAGCAGTTTGGTGAGAGCGTTGTGACCACATCTGTCTGTTCAGCTTTGCATTTTTGAGTGCCTCCAGGGTAGCCCTAGCAGGCACAGCAGGTTCCTTGAACAATCCATGACAGTTGCGCTGCACCATGCACTCAGATGATGTTGCAGCGGTGTGAGCCTCAGTGGCTGTTTTTGGTTACCTCCCCCCCCGCATCTCGCCCATCCGCGGCGAGGTTAAGGAGATGTTGGAGGGGACCTACCGGGCTGGAGAGAAGCAAGACGCTGGTGTCAAGGATCGGGTTGCACGGGAGAAGAGGGGATGGCTCGTAATCTTCGAAGCACGGAGTATGCCGCTGTGCGTAGTTGGAGTGCAACGGCCAGTGGATAGTTGGTGGAGAGTGTTGCCGGGACTGAGTAGCGGCAGCCCGTGCCCGGAGCATGATGTGACCCTCCCAGCTGATGTTACGTCAGGCTTGCCTCCCTCTACAGGAGGAGTATTCAAAAATATTTACAAAATAGCCAGGGGACTATTTTTGAGTTATTTAAAGTATTTTGAGTTTTCCTTTTATTTTTTGCTCCTGTTGCCAAAAATCCCCTTGTAGGGGGACCTGCCCGATCTAAAGTTGATGTCATTTGGCGACATCCCATAGAACCGCATCCCTAGAATTGTTAAGACTTCTATGTCGTCTCGAGAATGCGTCCCTGAGCTATGAGGGCCTCGTCAATGCTCTGACCGTTGCAGTCGTTTCGCTAGACTGGCCGAAAGAAGGCATGGCAGCTTGGAAGTCGTGAAACGGATGGGAATCGTTGTTGGGATGGGGGGTGGTCTAAACGAGGAGTCTCACATAGAGAAAGGGATTACGCCGTATGTTCTGCATCCGAAAATGTGCATTATGGGAACTTGCAATAGCACACACACACACACACTAGGCCGCGCCGTCCCAGTAGGTCATGCGTCACAGTGTGCACGTTAATTTCTTGGATTTTCTGTCGCGTGGATACCGTCGTGATGACAGGGTCAGATGGTTGATTACACGTGCTGATGCGACAGAAGCACCAGAGAGGCGCCAAAAGCTCGAGATCCCGAGTGGGTCCCGAACAAGTCATTGGGCTTGTGAAAGCGTTCTAACTTTGCTTTGAGGGCGCGAGGGTTTCCAAGCCATCCTTTGGGCCTGGTGTCGTCTTCAAAGCCATGGTGGCTTGTGTACTTGGAGGCCAGGCATGATTGTGGGAAGGGCATCTACAGGAGGGCGAGGGATCTTTAGATCCGTTCTAATCTGCCCTATGTCTCCGCTGGGTCGTAAGCCGTCTGGAAAGCCATCCGGGACGTTGCTTGGCATTCAAACGGCGAGCTCCTTGCTCTTAAGTTGTTGTCCCATTGATCCGATCGACGAGTTTGTGTGCAAAAGCATGTCTTCTTTTCGAAATCGTGGCTTGTCGTAGAAGTATTGACCAGTACTCACCAGAGGCATCGTTAGACATGCGCAAAGTATCTGGATGAGTTGCTCCACGTGAAGGGCGGGCGGGGTCAAGGGCTTCCCTTGTATACGACAGCGCCCTGTTATAGTGGAGATCTGCCCTCCAGCGCTTGGAGGTAGCATGCCGTTTCTCCGTTTAACGACTCGACATACTTCGCGAGATATTTTGGCTTTTGGGAAGCGGGCTTGGGGTTCGGAGGTCTCAAGGTCGGGTCTGCTTGCTAGAGAGCCGAATATCTACATGTCGTACGTCCAGGGAGCGACTCCAAAGACGCTTTGGCAACGACCGCCGACTCAATATTTTGCGAATCGCACATGTCCTGCGTAGTTGCGTGCTCAAGCGCAGGGGTTTCTGTCATGGTTGTCACGCGCGACCCCCGCCTCCCAATGTGGTTAGCTCCGCGCCGTTATGTGGATCATTGCAGGCCTTGGCTGAGAAGTTCAACTTGGACGAGAGGGCAACGTATAAGCTCGGCGATACGCCCCTCTTGTCTTCCCTTGCTCGCGACATCTCTCTCCGCGCTCTCTGCCTCTGTTTCTATGCACGGCCCGCTCCGCTACGATCGATCCGATTCGATGCCGAATTCTCCCGGCTCGATACGATTCGATGCCGACGCTCAGCGATCCGATGCGGCCCGCTGTGTGCGTGGCCGTTGTTGCACATCCTGGCGCGGCCGACCCAGTTCGACCTCGATGTCGGTGCCGGTACCGATGCGGCCCGGTCCGGCGCACGTGCCGACTCAACCCGACTTCCCCAATCGATGTTGATTGATGTGTTTCTATTTGGATTGAGCTCAAGTCGGGCCTGTCCTTCTACAGGAGGAAAATTCAAAAATATATATATGTAAATTAGCCTGGCGAAGGGCCCAACCATATGCAATTGCGAATACCGCAATCGCGAATATCATCTTCACCCGCGCCTCCTATGGGGCCACAAACCGCGCGAGGGGCGCGCCGACATCCGCGGCGTGACACGCAGCGCGAACGAAGACGATAGGTCTGCTCGAGAGATTGAGAGCAGATGAGTCTGATCGCGAGTGGGTCTGATTGTGAATGAGTCTTCGCGTGCGTGAATCTGCGCGCATAAATGTCGACGCCCATGTCGACGCGCCCCTCGCGAGGATCGTGCCCGCTTCCTCCCCGTTATTATTCTGCCATTTTGCCTTCGCGCGCCAACGTCCAAGGCTGCGGGCGCGGCGCCGCGCGGAGTCCCCGCGACGCGCGCCTGTCGCCCCGAAGGGGTCCCAGCGACGCGCGCGGGTCGTCCGCTGCGCAGAGCAGAGTGAGCTAGCTAGTTCGCCGATACCGGGCAAGGCTCCCTCTGGCCGCTGGGCAGAGCGACGACGGGGGCGAGCAAGGCGCCGGGCAGAGCGCAGCGTGGAGTTCCCGCGACGCGCGATGGTCGCCCCGAGAGGGCCCCAACGACGCGAGCGGGTCGCCCGCGGCGCGAGGCCAAACAATCAGATCGCCGAGAGACGGCGATGCTCGGGCGGGCCGCTCCTCACGTCAAGCTTCGCGGATAAACTCCCTGAAGCTCAGCTCCCTGGCGAGGAACGTCGCCTCTCTTCTGCGCCGCTTCGCGCGTGCCGCAAACTGCTCCAGCTGCTTCCGCAAGCTCTCCGGCCGCCCTGCCACATGAGCAGGAGGTCCTCGTGGCGCGGGCGCGCGAGAGCAGCGCGTAGAGCTCCAACCGCCAAACGTCGTCCTCCTTCTTGCCGTTCCCGACCTCGTGGCGGCTGCAGTCCAGGATCACTCCTGGGCGACGTCGGCCGAAGGAGCAGCGCGCCGGGCAGCCGACGGCCCAGGGCGAGAGTCCACAGGATCGAGGTCTGGCGGAAGACTGCCCGCGTCCAGCAAGTCTGGCCGTAAACTGCCCCGGAGCGCATTTCCCTCGCCCCGTCGCCTTCGCGCATGGTGCGCCCCTGCCGCTGGAGCCGTCGGTGGAGCTCCCCATGGGGCCACGAAGCGTGTGAGGGGTGTGCCACAATGGGGCGGCGCCGCCGTGCGAGTTCCGCCACTGGGACCTTAGGTGGAGCTCCCGATAGGGCCACGAAACGTGCGGCGAGGCCGCCGTGGGAGTTCCGCCACTGGGACCTAAGGTGGAACTCCTTCTGGGGGCACGAAACGTGTGAGGGGTGCGCCCAAATGGGGCGGGGATGCCATGCGAGCTCCGCCACTGGGACCTTCGGTGAAGCTCCCTATGGGGGCACGAAGCATGTGAGGGGTGTGCCAAAATGGGGCGCGGATGCCATGCGAGTTCCGCCACTGCGACCTCCTATGGGGCCACGAAGCGTGTGAGGGGTGTGCCACAATGGGGCGGGGATGCCATGCGAGTTCCGCCATTGGGACCTGCGGTGTAGCCACCCATGGGGCCACGAAACGTGTGAGGGGTGTGCCAAACTGGTGCGGGGCCGCCATGCGAGTTCCGCCAGTTGGAGCTCCTTATGGGGGCACGAAACGTGCGAGGGGTGTGCCAGCATGGGGCGGGGATGCCGTGCGAGTTCCGCCACTGGGACCCCAAGTGGAGCTCCCTAGTGGGGCCACGAAACGTGTGAGGGGTGCGCCACAATGGGGCGGGGATGTCATGCTGAGTTCCGCCACTGGGACCTTACGTGGAGCTCCCTATGGGGCCACGAAGCGTTGTAATGGGTGGGTGAAACGCAGGGAGGAAAGAGGAGGAGAGGAAGGAGGAAGGAGGAGACGCGCCGCACCGCCTCTTCAAAACGAGGACCCAACACCACAGGATGGTTGGGACAAGTAGTATATGAACACTTGTTTTCGTATTTTTTACAATTTGGAAACATTTTCGGTGTATTGTTTTCTTCCAAAATCCCCCTGTAAGGGGGACGTGCCCGACCTGAGATTGGGTGTTGGACGAGATCAGCGCGGCGGCTCGGCGATACGCGCGCCGCGCGGGGCGTTCCAAAGAGGGCCCTGCCCTCGAGGATCGAAGCAGTGGCCATCTCTTTCGCGGCGGAGGGCGGCGGAAGGCCGGGCCGGACAAAAGGGGGGGATTGGGAAAGGGGGGGGGTACGAATTCCGTCTCCTCCTCCTCGAGCCCTCCTCCTCCTGGTTGCGAACTTTGCTGCATGCAGCTGGTTTCGGCCCAACCGAGGGGCCCACTCCTCGATACATAGCCGCCTCAGGCGCCGGGAGGCGCCGGGAAAATCAGCTACGTGAGCTGATTCTCAAACCCCCCTATGCTATCCCCCCCTTTCGCCCGACCCGAGAAGGGCGGTGGAAGGTCGGCGGAAGTGAAACGAGGCCGAAGCCTGCGGAAGCTCATCGGAAACCGGCGGAAGTGAAAGTCGGCCTCCCAAGAGATGACATCGTCTTTGGGTTCAGGGTTTCCGAAAACACCCATGCGTCCTCTCTCTACCCACTCTCGGCCTCCGTATCTGTTCGGTTTAGGCACTCGGTTAGATCGGCTTCGCGGCGTGGGTCCAGAAACGAACGTGGTTCATTGGCTGCGCAGAGAACCATCGTTTTCCAGTCCAGGCACTCTTCTTCCTCCTCCTCCTCCTCCTCCTCCTCCTCCTCCTCCTCCTCCTCCTATAGCAATGAGGCCATCAGAAGGGGTTCGTCGACGGTAGAGACGAGGGAATGGAGGGGGGGACGTGGGAACGGTGGAGTAGATGGGGGGAAGGGAGGGAGGAGGATTGGACAAGTGAGTGAGGTATCAAAAACGAATACGCGCCCAAGAGGAGGTGGCAACATACACCCACTGCGCTCTGAGCCTGCAACGGCCTGTGCTGGAACCTAAAGCGTACGCGAAGCACGCGCGTGGCCTTAGGGATGACAAAGCAGAGACCGTGATACGAAAAAGTTTGCTGAGGAGGAGGAGTTTTGTTTCTCTCCTTTCAATCAGGGGTGGACGGACCCCCCACCCTGACACGTCGATTAGTGAGTTGTCCGTCTTCGGTTCTCGAGAGGGCGCCGCGGCCGTCGTTTTCCGGGCTTGCGCCCGCCAGGTTTGGGCCCGAGGTCGTTTTCACTAAACAACGTTTTGCTAAAAGGGACACACGTCCCCATCCCCGATTCAACCTTCAATGTTGAGTCGGGCTTGTCCCTCTACAGAGGGAATATTCAAAAATAGTCAAAAAGTTGCCTGGGAACGACTTTCTGGCATTTGTTTGATTATGTTTGAGTATGTTGGGGGTATTTTTCATGCTTCGCCCAAAGTGCGCCTGTAGGGGGACCCGCCCGACCTCATTTTGATGCCAGCCAGCATGCAGGCTCGGCGCGCTCTGCTGCGGGACCCCGGGGCGAGCCCCCGCACGAGCGGCCGGAGAGCGGCGGTGCTGTCGGGCGGGCCGGGGGGGCGGCAGGCCGCCTGGTAGGGGGCCACACGGGAACCCTACCTACCCCTACCCCCTCACGATTTCTGAGGGGGAGGGTGGGGTTCCCTTCGCTCGGGAGCTCCCGAGCGCAGCGAACCCAACCCTCCCCCCTCGGAAATCTTGGGGGGGGCAGGGGTCAGGTCAGGAGGAAAAGAAACACACAGACACAATCAATCGTCGACTCCGCAGAAAATATGGGAAAAGTTGGGAAGTGGGGGGGGAAGACAAAATCCCAGGACATATGGGAAACTATTGGGAATCTGTTTATTTGTGTGTATTTATTTGTGTGTCCCAGGGCCCCTTCAGCAGGGTTCGCATGCGGCCCCCTACGCCTGGGGCGAGGCCCGCCGGCCCCCGCGCCACGGCGGACGGAGGCGGGCGCGGGGGAGAGGGCGGGGGTCGAGCCTCCGCTCCTTCCCTTGGTGCTCTTTCGCCGGCTTGGTATCGCTCGGGCGTGTGCACTTTTTCTCGGCGGGGGTTCTTAAGGAGCATCTTGGAGCATCCTGCGAAGGAACCGCGCACGAGACCGAACAAAAGCACAGGGAATGGACGTCCGAGCGACGGGGAGCTGGGGTCGAGCCCCACAGTTGTGTCTCACCTCTCGCGTCTCACCCTTTTCCCCAAGGAGCCCCCGACCCCCTCTGTGTTCAGACGAGGGGTGCTCGGCAGGACAGGCGGTTGCAGGATCACCTTCAGCTACCGTTAGCAGCAGCAGCAGGGGGAAAAGGAGAGAGCCTAGGTGTCCTCCTCTGTTCGAGGCGTCCTCCAACCTCCTTCTCGAGTGTTCCATTCCCGCATGCCGCTGCACCAGGTTGCAGGGGAGAAGACGAGCACATTACAGAAGGCAGCATGGGAAGTGATGGTGTGGATAAGAACTGCTGGACTCTAACCTAAGCTCGCGTGACACGCGCGTGTGATTCTAGCATGAGTGCACTTGCATAATGCATGCATGAATTGATCCGTTTGCGCAGCATCGTTTTGAAGAAGCCGTCCCTCAGGCGAGGTGTTGTCGACGAGGCCAAACCGGAAAGAGGTGAGCTTGCCGCGCGCGTTGGTTTGCTTCCATGCTCTTGCCCCAGTGCCTAGTATTGCTCTGGCCACCCCAGCTATGCAAGCCTAGGTCTTAGCCACAGCACTTTCTTGGTCCACGGAGCACCTCCAAGATTCAAACTCCATGCCAGCTGCTGCGAGGGGGCGAAGCAGCCTGTCTCCCTGCCCGTTTTCCTAGGACCACGTCCTGTCGTCCCGGCCACAATCAGCTTGAACGTCCGGAATCTTTTTTGTTGATCCAGTGTGGCAGAGGGCGTGGAGGGCCAGGACCAACGACACATAGACACAATTATCTGGTGGCCTCCAGCCCATCCCGCCTGGATCGTGGAGAGGCGACCTTTTGGATACCTCTTGGAGCCTTGAGGGAGACCTTGCGGGGGCATGTTCGCCTCCTCGGGGCACCTTCTCAGGGGCGTGTTCGAGGACTCCTGTAGACTCTGAGAGCCTATTTGGGATTTCTTGGAGGCATGCTGGTTTTCGCGATGTTCCTCCGGGGACGGCTCCACATGGCAGTTCGATTATCGTTCTCTGGAGCCTCGCTGGAGCCTGAAGACTCTGGAGCCCCTCCTAGGGGGCCAGGGCACCATCTTGAGACCATCTTGGGATCCTCTTGGTGCTCTCTTGGGAGCCTCTTGGGCTGCCTCGAGCGCTCTTAAGATCGAAGATGTCATACAAAAATCAGATTAAAATATATTGTTGTTCCATGGCCTCTTGGACTGGCCCCCAGGGCCTCCAAGACGGCCCAAGAGGCGCTCACGAGGGCTCACGAATGGAAGCGAGGACTCGTGGCGACCCACAAGAGCGCCAAGAGGCGCCCGAGAATGCCGTGAATCGGGGGCTTGGGGCCATTCAAGAAAGAGCATGTGCAGTCTTAAATGAAGAGACCTCGAAGGGATCTGAGGACATTCCACTCAGCGCCTCGCGACACGACCGCGGATTTCCCATTCTTTCCTGGGCTATTGGAGCAAAATTGCAGACTGCCTCGTGGACTTATCCCCGCCCAGAGACGAGGCGTGGGGAACGCGTCGTGTAATATATGATGCACGTTGGCGGATTTGGTCTCCTGCCTAACCAGCGTGATTAGCCCATCCCAGTCTTCCACTGTTGGTAGGCGCTGTGAAGGACGTCAGAGGGTTGTGCCATGTTGCTCCCCAAAGCAAGATTGCCTCGGATGTTTCATTTGTTTTGCGAAGAGGAGCGCTGCTTGGTTTTTGTTAGCCGACTGCTCCTCGCATCAAGGGCGCAAGCTCCCCGCATATGTTATCGAAGACGCCCACCACGAGTCATCGCCGCCTCCTGTCTGTCGGAAGCGCCTATGTCGTGCAATGTCGAGTGGCAGTGCGGCCACGCAAGTGAATTGCATGGTTCTTTTCTAACCTGTTGGGCCTTCTTGGGGGCCTCCTGGGGCCATCTTGTGCCATCTTGGGGGCCTCCTGAAGTCCTGTTGGGCCAACTTGGAGTTCTCTAGGAGCGTCTCAGGGCGCTCTTGGAGCCCTCCTGCGCCTTTGGAGGCCGTCTTGGGAGGTCTTGGGGCTCTCCGGAGTCCTTGCAGGCCTTCTGAAGACTCCTGGGCCGTTATGGGGCCCGCTTGGGGGCCTCTTAAGCCATCTTGAAGCTCTCTTGAGCCGTCTTGGGGCCCTCTTGGAGACATCTCTGACCGTCTCAGGGCAATCTCGGAGGCGTGTTGGCCGTCTGGGGCTGTCGGAAGTATGAAAAGGCAAGAACCCCCAAATCTCCCAACAGGCAATGGGAAACAACGATTGTGGTCGCCTGGGGTCTGTTGGAGGTCTTCTTGGAGGCCTCTTGCGGCGTCTTGGGGCATTCTTGGACCGCCTTCCTGCGATCCTGGGCCGCCCGGTGGCGGTCTTGGGCCAGCCTGGAGGCCTCTTGCGACCCTCTTGGGCCATGTTGAAGATGATCTGTGACCGTCTTGGGCCGCATCGACGTCGGCACGGGGCCTTTAGGATACCCCCGTTGGAGCCATTCCGGGCGGGAAAAACCGGCGGGAGGCCTGTACCCTTCAAAGGAGCGCTTCTGCAGGGACCCTGCGGGTCGGGCCGAAGGCCCCTGGGAGTGGCTGGGGAGGGGCCAAGGCGTGGTATAAAACCCATCGGGTGTGTCGTGAAGGGGGGCGGTTCTGCCCAGGTGGGACTGGGGGAACGAGCCCGGCTGGATGCCCACAGTGCCTTCTCCCATGCGCCGTTCCGAGCAGTTTTCCTCTGACCCCACCTCTGTCCCTGCCGTCCACCCGCGCATCATAGGGATGAGCGACTTTCCAAGCTTACCCTTGTATCCTTCTCGTTCGGTCCATCCTTGGCCGCTTTCGCTGGCCGCGCCCCGCTCGCAAAGTGTCTGCATGGCCTTCCACGGCCCTTGAATCCTCATAGTGCGTCCTTGTTGCACGTGTCGGCTGTACCCCACCTTTGCGCCCCCCCCCCCGAACCTGACGCACCAGCACCCCTCCGGGAGGCTGCCGGGGGCGGCGGAAATCGAAGATGCCTTTGGCGAGCCACCGCCGACCCACTGCCTTCTTGGGAAGCGCCTGCCTGGTCAAACGTCGAGCGAAGGCGCGGCCGTGCTAGAGGTACAGTCGGACCGAGGTATAAGATCGAGGTCGGTTCGAGGAGGGTACCCTAGTGTTCTTCATGTCTCTTGGATGCTCCTAGTGCATGCCGGGGATGATACCCTTGGATGTTCTATGCGCTTTGGCCGACGGAGGTTCCCATGTTCTTCAGTGGGGTTCTTCTGGCCTAGGTCCGAATGTATTCAGGAGGGGGAAGAAACACAGACACACGTAATCGTGGACTCCCAGGAGAATATGGGAAAATATGGGAAGTGGGGGAGGATGGAAGCCCAGAAAATATTAGAAAAAGTTGGGAATCCGGAGGTTTGTGTTTATTCATTTGTGTGTCCCTGGGCCCCTTATGTGTGTGTGTGTGTGTGTGTGTGAGTCTGTGTGAGTCTGTGTGAGTCTGTGTGTGTGTGTCTTCCCAGCGCTCGGGGGCACCACTGGGGGAGCACTTGGGAAAGGCCCTCTGCGGTCGTTTTGGGGGCTCTACCAGAGCTGTTCTCCTGCCATGTTGAGGCCTCCTCTCGGGCTTCTGCAGACAGGGGAACGCTTCTGCCTTCCATGTGTCATGGCGCCACCATCGCAGAGCGGATTTCGTTTGGAAAACGATCGGATGGGCCTGGAGTGTCCTGGAGAATTTCGTTCCCGATTTCGAGGTGACTTTCGTGCGGATTGATGTTGGCCGGAAATGAAGACTAACAACATCCATGCGAAATTCACGCCGTTTTTTACTCGCTGTTTCGGGGTTTTGCATTGGCAGAAATCCATGCGAAATCCGCTGCAGCACGTCGGCAAGGTCTGAGCAGTGACAGGTGTCTAGGCCCTCCGCAGACAGATCGGTCACGTCGGAGGGATGGCAGCCGATGTCGTCCTGGCTCGAAGCGCGCGGAAGCATTACGGTAACCAGCGGAAATTTGGGCAGAGATTTGCGGCTTGGTGAGGCAGCCTAGGCGAGATACCAATTTCTTGACGCTTCGCGCATCCCCACCAGCCAATCCAACACAGACGCCCAGGCGAGTTGAGACGAGCATGGACGCGTAGAGGCAAAATGGGGGACAGTCGCATCCCAAGAGGGGTACGCTAAGAGGGGGAAGAAGGAGGAGGAATCGCAGGAGGAGGAGGAAGAGAAGGAGAGGAGGAGGAAGGAGGAGGATACCGTGAAAAGGACGAGGAAATGGAGGTGGGGGAGGGGCAGGAGGCGGAGGAGGAGGAGGAGGAGGACAAGGGGCGAACAGAAGGGCTAGACGCCTCTTCAATGCCTTTCGGAGTCTTTGGGGCGTCTGCGGGGGCATCGTGTCGGGCCCATGGCCGTCTTTGAGCGTCTTGGGTGCCTCGGGGATCCTCTTGAGGCCTCTTGAGGGTCTCTTGGGAGCCTCTTGGAGGCCCCTTGGACGCCTCTTGGGGCCGTCTGGGCACCTCTAGGTGCCCTCTTTGGGGCACTCTTGGGAGCTTTAGGGGCAATATTGGAGCCATCTTGGAAGACATCGATCAACCACGATGGGATCTTCAATTAGCCTTGCCCTTTAGAGTGCCTAAAGCCGCCTCCTGGGGCGCTCTTGGAGCGCTCTTGGGTGCTCTTGGAACCGTCTTAGGGCTCTCTGAGGCCTCTCTTGGGCCCTCTTGGGCCATCTTGGAGCCATGTTGGGACATCGGAGGGCCATCGGAAGCGAAAAGGCGAGAACGCAAAAAACAGTGATGTTCCTTGGGTGGTGGAAGGATCTTGGCCTCTTCGGGGCCTCCTTGGGGAGCTCTTTGGCCACTTGGAGCCGTATTGGGGCGGTCTTGGGGGCTCTTGAAGCATCTTGGAAGCCATCATGAGCGATATTGCGCTATCTTGTGCCATATTGGAGGCCATCTTGGGCTCTCTGAGGCGCTCTTGGAGTCGACTTGGGCCACTTGGACGCACCAACGCCTCGCGGACCCCCCCGTCCAGGTCCAGTGGAGGAGGCCCTCCTCGAAGGGGAAGAAGGGGGTTGGAAGAGGAGCCTCCCTTGACCACCTGGGTTCATGAACAGACGTAACGAGGCATGATCCGAAGCCTTGCCTCAACACGGTCTCTACGTGTACCCCATATCCTCGAGGTCATTGCGGCAGTCACGTCGGGCGGGTGTCGAGGCCCCATCCGCAAGGGCTCCCACATGGTCTCCACACTGCCTCAACGTGCACCCCACGTCTTCGAGGACTCTGCGGGAGAGGCACGTCGGGTGGACGTGGAGGCCCTGACCGCGGATGCCACAACATGGCCTCAGCGTGCACCCCAAATCTTCGATCACCGAGCGGGCGTTACGTACGGCGGATGTCCGGTCCGTACCCGCAGGGGTCTCAACGTTGGCGGGAGATCCTCGACGAAGATGCGGGTAGCTCGTTTGCAGTGTGCCGGGGCAGACCTCATCTCGGCGTAACATGCCCCAGACATCTTGTATGGGAGTGTCGAGGCCGATGACCTGCAGTGGCCTCGACGCGGCGCGGCCTCACCGAGGGCCAAAGCCCCTTCTGGGCAGCGGCAGGGCTGGCATGCTACAAGTTGCAGCAGGAGAGCGGCTATGGTGGAGAAGACGCGATGGCTGATACGGGCAAGTTGCGGTCGAGCCAAGCTCATCGAACACATTCCACTACTCACAAAGTGCCTACTCGCAAGCGCAAGAGAAACAACATGCCTGTTTCAATGTAATGTGTCGTAGATCTCACGCGGCGGATCCAGGCCATTTGCGACTAGTCACTTTGCGAGTAGTGGAACGCGCTTGTCTACAATCAGCCATGTATTCCTGAAGAGGCGCGTGGCTCCTGCCAACGATCTGCGTAGATCTGCTTCGGGAGCCTCTGTGGGCTTCAGAGTGTTTTGAGGACAGACTCTGTGAAACGGGAGCGTCCCTGTTGTCGGGCGTGTGGCCGCGTGCCAATTGCCTCGAAGGCGTTTCGAACAACGAAGGATGTTGCAGAATTTTTCGGACCGCTCATTGCTAACGAAGGCTAGGTTTCAGTAGGGCATGTCCCTCTACAGGAGGAATCTTCAAAAATAGTCCAAACATAGTCTGCGGACTATTTTTTCAATATCGTTTGACTATTTGGGAATCTTTTTTGGGTTTTGTTTATAATATAAAAGAATCGTGGAAAATCCCCCTGTAGGGGGACACGCCCAACTTAAGGCTAGGTGGGAGTTGGTGTGCGGGGCAGGGTGGCCTGGCTTTGGGGCTCGAGCGCCTCGGAGGTGGGGCGGGCGGGGCGCCGTGGACCTCGCTGGCCAGCCATGGACGACGCCTTGCTGTGCAGAGTCCAGGCGCTGGTTGCTGCCGAGCCGTCCCTGGGCTACCGAGGGCTGCACGCGAAGCTGAAGTCAGAGCCCGAGTTCCAGCAGGCCGGCCATCGGGGCGGAGGAGGAAGGAGAGCGAGGAGGAGGAGGAGGAGGAGGAGGAGGAAGAGAGAGAGAGAGGAGGAGGAGGAGGAGGAGGAGGAGGACCAGTGGAAACCCAGGACTCATCAACGATGTTGCAGTGAGCCGTCCCGTCAAGTCCCCTCTTCATAGGTCCCTACAAGAATTTCTTCTCACTGCGGGAAGTGCCCCGTTGGAAGACAACCGTTTGAAAATCTCGAGCCGTGCCAGAACACCGGTTTTGGGACTTCACACCGCGAGTCAACGTTTTGCCTCTTGACGATCTTAAATCGCGACAGAACACCATTGCCGAGACGTCATCACCGCGAATCAACGTGATTAATGCGCCCTGGCATTCCTACGTCGTGCCAAAGAACCATGTTTGGGAAGGCAGCCATCAGAATATCTGAAGCTGCTATAAACTCTTAAGGCGAATGTGCGCGGCGCTAGGGAAAGAGCCACATGTTGAAAAGGAGCCTCCCTCCATCCGTGAAGCTCTTGTAAACTTTAGAACGAATGCGCGCGACGCTAAGGAGGGAACCATATTTTGACAGCCGCCCGCCCTCCATCCGTGAAACCTTTCTGCAAACTGTGAAGACCCACGTGCGCGGCGCTAGGCGAGAACCACATTTTGAGGATGACCCGCCCTCCATTCGTGAAGCCGTTGCTAACTTTGAAAGCGAATGTGCGCGTCGCTAAGGCGAATGTCTTATTTTGAACCCGCCCTCCATCCGTGAAGCTCTTGCGAACATTTCGAACGAATGCTCTCGGCGCCCAGGCGAGAACCCCATTTTGAAAACGAACCGCCCTCCATCCGCGAAACTGGTTCAGCTTCTTAGCCCAAGGATCATAAACGGTGAAGAAGTCTCACACGAAACGCCCGACGCGTCCCGGGTCCCGGGGAGCGACAGGGAGGAGGTACTTGTAAGGGAAGGGGATGGCGGAGGAGGAGGGAGGAGGAGGAGGAGGAGGGAGGAGGAGGGAGGAGGAGGAGGAGGCAGACGAGAGAGGAAGATCCTCTGTCAGGATCTTGAGTCCATGACAGGGCGCAGCTCTGCTACGCCTGCTCGCATGCGTGTGCTTGATTCGAAATCTGTACACGGCGCGAGCCATCACCCACCTCAAAGAGGTAAATCGGTTGCACGACGATTTGTAGTCACAGCCTGTACCCGCCACGCAGATACACGGCGCCCTCACACATAGAGAGTCAAGTCAAGTCCGGTCGAGGGGCTTATGGAAGCACCTCGCTACGCAAGGGAGCCGGAGGCTCACACATAGAGAAAAGCAGCATTATGGCATGCAGACAGTTCGCTGCGACATGAGGGCACCCATGGCACCCACTTGCACAGCTGTCGAAGCGCCTTCGAGGCCGAAGCTGTGACGCGTCCCGGAAGCTTAGCTGCGTTCGTGTCCGCGTGGAGACATCCAGTTATATGTCCGCGTCGCTTGCAAAGCGGCAGGCGGCATAGCCAATTTGACCCCACTCCTGACCAGGGAAGCTTCTTGGCGGCACTTTGTCCGCACAGCTAAGCTGTCAACACGGCGCAACGTAGCCCGACTGTATTACTCAATCTGCAGTTTTTGCCATCCAGGGTCCTGCGCACCTCCGGGTGTATGACTTCTTGCTTGCCTGCGTTCCTCTCCCCTGCTCCTCCCATTTTGGGGCGCGTCAGCTTCTGGAGTTCGTGCCCGAGCAGCTACTGCAGGGCAGGGCGGGCGCCTCGTGCGGCCTGGCGGGCGGGCAGGGCAGAGAACGAGAACGGCGGCGACCGCACAGCGCAAGGCGGCCGCAGCCTGGACCAGCCACGGAGTCGACGACAGCGGCAGCCTCGCAGCTCGAGGCCCGAGGACGGCGCCACTGCCGCCGAGGAGCAGCCCCTTCGCCGGGTGGGTTCGTTTTCCACCACCACCACCATGAGCTGGAGGGGGGGAAGGAGGAGGAGGAGGAGGAGGAGGAGGACGAAGAGGAGGAGGAGGAGGAGGAGGAGGACACCCTCCCCCTTCAACTTATGGTGGTGGTAGTGGAAAACAGGCCCAGCATCGCCCATGGATCGGGTTGGCCCAAAAGGGGGTCCAGCGACAAGGGGGTGGTGCAATAGATTTGGTGCAAGAGATTCGTGGGGTTGCAATGCACTTGGGGCGTGGAATACCTTCCGGGGTGCACATGTACTGCTGGACTGTCGCGTGCAATACATTCGTTGCAAATGCACTGCACCACGAGTGTCCGGGGCACTACATTCGCAATCTACAATTGCCCCAAATCTATCGCACCACCTGGACTTAAGTCGGGCCTGTCCCTCTACAGGAGGAATATTCAAAAATAGGCCAAAAATTAGTCTGGGCACATTTTTTTGATTATTTTGTAGCATTTGGGGGGTCTTGTTTCAGTTTGTTTTGATTTTTCGCCCCAAATTCCCCTGTAGGGGGACAGGCCCGACTTAAAGCTGGACCCCCTTATGGGCCACCCGAAATGGACGCGCCGCGCCCGCCCGCGGGCACCTCCCCCTCGGCAGCGGCAGCGGGCCGGCCCCTTCGCTCGCTGCAGGAGTGCCGCAGCAGTGCTGCAGGGGCTCTCGCGGCCTCCTCCTCCTCCTCCTCCTCCTCCTCCTCCTCCTCCTCCTCCTCCTCCTCCTCCTCCTCCTCCCTCCTCCTCCTCCGCTGGGCCCCGCCCGCCCGGCCGCCGTCGCCGTGGCGGCCGTGGCTCAGGAGCGAAGGAAGGACGTCACGTACACGAAGCCACGCTGGTTCCGAGAGTGCGCACCGCGCAAATATTCGTACGGCGCGGCCGGCCTCGCGGATCGAGGGTCCGTGTTCATGCACATAGCTGGGCGCGCATGTCCTTTGTGGGCTCCCCAGTGGCCGGGGGCGCGGCTGCGGCCAAGGGCGGCGCGGATGCCAGCGGGAGCGGCAGCGGCATCTGCTGCGATGCGGCGGGTCGACGCCGCCACCGCCCGCGGCGGCGTCAGCAGACGGGGAAGGGGGATGACTGGGGTTCAGTCGGGCGTGTCCCTCTACAGGAGGAACATTTTAAACATAGTCCATGCAACAGTCTGTGTACGTTTTTTTAGATTTGTGCACATGTTTGATTCGTTTTCATTTTTCATCCAAAACCCGCCTGCAGGAGGTCACGCCCGACCTAACACTCGGGGGAAGGAGAAAGCGACACCAACACCAGCAGGGGGCCACCTCCAACGAGGAGGTCCACGGTGCCTCTCCGAGCTGGGGATAGGGGATGTCTTGAGCGAGAGGGGGGACCACAGCACCAGGGCGACCCCTCCCTGGCTCCTCCCGCTGGTGGTCCCTGGTGGTGTGGGTGTCGCTTGTCCATGTTCCTGGATGATGGCGAGGCCGACATGTAGGAAGTCGTGGCCCAAATTGGCCTCGAGAGCAGCTGCCGCACCACAGGCAGCGCGGCGGCGGGGCGGGAAGAGCGAGAGCAGGGCCCCAGGCCCCTGGACCGTTCCACATCTTAGGCCTGACGCATGACGGCGAGGGTGACTGGCAGCGCGAGTGCTTCCCGGCGTTCGCGGGGATGTTGACGCGCAGGTCGCCGAGTCAGCGCAGCGCTTCTCGGAGCGCCCCGCCGTGTTCGGCCACCGGGCGCGTTGCGGACCTCCCGGGCGAGATAATGCCGCGGCGCATGAGTTTCATGAAGCCAACTTCGGGGCGCCGGCGCTGGAGGTCGCCCCAGCCGCAGCGCTCATGAAGCCGATCGTAGCGCGGACGCTGGAGCCGGGAGTACATATAGTTGTCCTGGCAAAGGTCCGCGGCTGGCAGCAGGACGGTCCTGGACGTCATCATCGAGCTCGGGATGGCGGCCAGCTTCACAGCGTGCGGGTTCCACTGCTCGCAAAGTGGCTACTAGAAAACGTCCAGAACAAAAAAGAAAAACATGTTTGCCTCGATGCAGTGGATTGCCATTCGTAGTTGTTATTGCGAGTAGTGGAGCGCGCTCGTCTACAGCCGCCTGCAGCGCGAAGGAGCGGCGCAGGTGTGCCGCGCCACCCTTGCAGTGGGGGCGCGCATCAAGAAACCATCTGCTTTTCGTCAGGGTATCCTGGGCTTCTTCGCTCCGCGCGCCGCGCGGTGGCTTCCCGCAGCCGGGGAAGGAGCGGCTGCGTTCAGGGTGCTCCGGGCTTCCCCTCAGGTGCACCTCGCGCGCGGGTTTGCAGGGTTGGGTTTCTTGCGAGGGTTTCTTGCGGCCGCGCCCAGACTGTAGTCAAGGGGGCGGCGCACGCCGTGGCGACGCGGGGTGGGGCCCCGCCCTTCGCCAGCCGTCACTGCCGCGGAGAGCGCGAGGCAGAGGCTTCGGCCGCGCGGCGGCGGCCCGCTGGGCT
This sequence comes from Prorocentrum cordatum, assembly GCA_963575745.1. Taxonomy (NCBI): domain Eukaryota; class Dinophyceae; order Prorocentrales; family Prorocentraceae; genus Prorocentrum; species Prorocentrum cordatum. The sequence continues at coordinate 186,266 of CAUYUJ010001914.1, read as the reverse complement.
GGGGCGCTGGTCCGCTGCCAGCGGCTTGGTCGCCACCTGCCGCCCTCGTTACCCGAGGCCGAAAATAAAGAAAAACAAATCAACACAAAAGTCTCTATTTTCGGCCTCCGGGGGTCCTTGCCGGGATTCGGGGCCGTCAAAGAAGGACTCGGGACGAAGAACCGATCCCGGGCAAGGGGTCCAGACCTCTGGGGGTCGACGTTGTGACAAGAATCGCGACGTTGGGGGTCTGGGGACGTGTGGGACACCCTGGCGGCAGCTGAACGTTGGTGCGCGCGCACCCGCAAATTCTGGAGGACTGCCGCCTGTGCAGCCGATCCAGATCGTCCCGGGACGCTCCGTGCGAACCCGTTCTGTTCAATACTTTGCGAGCTTCACTTCGGGGAGGCAGGAGAGAGGATGAGGGGGGAGGAGGAGGAGGAGGAGGAGGAGGAGGAGGAGGAGGAGGAGGAGGAGGAGGAGGAGCAGAAATACAAGGGAGGAGGGGAAGGAGTGTGTTGCCAGTCGCCTCTTATAGGCAGTATGTGTTGAATGGACTGGTCGCGCCGTGCCCGCCTGTCGAGCTGGGAGGAGGAGGAGGAGGAGGAGGAGGAGGAGGAGGAGGAGGAGGAGGAGGTCCGGCCCCCGCCCCAGCCCGGCCACAGCCCTGGCCCACTGGCCCACCAGCCCACCGGCCCCGGCCCTGGCCCCGGCCCCGACCTTGGCGGCGCGCAGACCCAGAGATCGAACGCATTGAAAAAGTCAAGGCGGAAGTTTTTCGCAGTTCTCGGCCTCCATGCAGGGGCCCTCGCCGGGCCCCAGGACCGTCAAAAAACGACTCAGGATGAAAAACGGGCCCGAGGGAATGGGTCGAGACTTCCGGGGGGCCCGCATTGAAAAATTCACGACGTCGGATCCCTCTGGAGGGGGGGAGGGGGAGGGGGGAAGGCTTCTCAGAAGGGGGCCGCTTCTTAGAAGGCGTCGGCCTTACATGTATAGAGAAGGCCCGCGCCTTCTAAGAAGCAGAGGTGCATCTAAGAGGCCTTCCCCCCTCCCCCTACGTGCCCCGCTCTGCGCGTGGCCGACGACCGCGGCCTCGGCCCCCACCCCGGCAACCCCCTCAGCAGAGCTGAAGCTCAGGCTGTAGCTCGTTGATAGTTCACACGCCAGAGTGGCGGAGTTGTGCGACGGTTCGTCGCGCTGATGTAAGCTGAAAACTCGTGTCGATGCCTTTCCGCTGAGAGATACAGCCAACCCGCATAGTTTGTCAGGATGGGCAATCTCCCCAAGGGTACCCTTGCATCCTTGCTTCCTCGGTCCATCCTTGGCCGCTTCTGCTGGCCGCGCCCCGCCCGCGAAGTGTCGGCACGGTCTTCCAAGGCCCCTGCATCCTCATCGTGCGTCCTTATGGTACGGATCGGCTGTCGTTGGCGAACGTTCTGGCCAGTCTTGCGCATGCCGTGGCTCGTCTTGCAGTGCTGCGAATCGTGACTCTGGGTTGTTGTGAACGGGTGGGGCACGCGGTTGGACCCCCATGGCTCTTCTCCTCCCACGACACGGGCCCAGCCCGCAGCCGCCGCGCCGAACGAGCTGAGGGGCCGAGAGCGACGCGGACAGCGCCCGAGAGCCTCGTCCTGCTCCTCCTGCTCCTCCTCTTCCTTCTCCTCCTCCTCCTGCTCCTCCTCCTGCTCCTCTTTCTCTTCCTCCGCCTCCTCCTCCTCCTCCTGCTCCTCTCTGGTCGGACGAGATCCACGCCCCTGCAGACGAGCGGCGGTTTTGCACGCCCATGCGGACGTGCATCGCGTGGGCCCCGAGAACAGCAGCAGAACAGAGAGTAGGAGAGGGGAGTAGGATGAGGAGGATGTTGCAACAAGTACTCCCCGCGCGCCGAGTCGGCCTTGCACCCTACTTATTGCACGTCATCTTCGAGAACGCAACAGCTGTTGCTCAGGTCGGACTAGCGTGAAAGAAAGCTGCTTCGGCGTTTCGCGAACAAAGGCGGCCCAGGTGTACTCATCCATAGTCCACAGTGCACACCCTCCAAGACTCTCGCTGCGCAGTGTTGCCTGCTCCCTGGCTGTCAAGGATGGAAGACGAGGAGAGAGGAGGGTAGGGGTAGGATTGGGCAGAGGAGGAGAGGGATGATGAGGTGAGGATGGGGACATGAGGGCGGCGAGAGGGAAGAGAAGGAGAAGGAGGAGGAGAGGGAGGGAGATTGAGAATGCCAGCAGGAGGGTGGGGGTCAGGATGAGGAGAAGAACATGCAGAGACGGTGAGAGAGGATGTGAGATGAGTGGCGGCGGGGAGGGAGAGACACGTAGGGGAACACCTCGTCGCACCCCGTTTCGGCGCACATCCCATGAATGCCACGGTTGAGGGTGGCAGTGATTTTGCGGTATTGAAGTTTTGTGTGTTGGCATGGACTGCAAAGCGCGAAAACACACCTCGATTCCAGCCATAGCATGGCACTCTTTCCGGTATCGGTCATCAGTGCGCGAGTGCAGCCATCGTTTGCTGGACAAGTATCGGGTACATATTTGTTTTTCGTTGGCGGATGCTCCACTCCAGCCTGCTCTCTCAACAACAGCCCACGGCCCTCCCTTGGACCTCCGCCCACTGCATATCCTGTTTTACGCTTCGTGTCCTCCCATAGTTGTGTCTGCAGTGGGTTATGGTTGCTCTGCTTCTCATCAGTAAATACGGGAACCGCAGCTGGTTCGGTCACCGTCGGAGATTTTCAAAGAGAGGCCAAGGATTATGAAGGATGGGCCGGGCGAGCGAGGGGTGAGGCCGGTGATTCACGTTGTTTCTAACCTCGATAAGTCTTTTGTTTTGCGATCCCCTTGTTTCTCTATGCGGGGGGGAAATTTGCCCCTCCTCCTAATGTTCCTGCTCCTCCTCTTTCTCCTCCTCCAGGTCTTCCCCTTCTCCTTTATATCCTCCTCCTCCTCCTCCTGATCCTCCTGTTGCTCCTCCTTCTCCTGATGCTCCTGGTTGCAATCGTGATTGTAATCGTGCTTGCAGTCGCGATTGCGGTCGTAATCGTCGGCGTGGTTGTAGTCGCAATCGCAGTCGCAATCTTAGTCGTAATCGCAAGCGTCGCCGTCATCGCGGTGGAGATGATGTTCCCTCTATTGTATGGGCGGGCTGGAGAATGTTGGGTACTCCTCCTCCCAGGGAGTAATGTCTCCAGGGCAACCCTGCACGACAGCGGGATTTCGAGCACGTTTGCAAGCGGATTGCAATATCAATCGGCACCAAAGGCGTTGCTCACAATCTCCTCTTTCATCTCGTCGTCGTCATTGTTTTGCGGCGGGTGCCGCGGAGAATTAATCATTTTCCATTATTGGTGGGGCCCCAGTCCATCAATAAGGGCGTCGAAACAAGATGATTCGTCTCCATTTTTCTTGGGGGGGCCTCTAAAGACTTATCGCGGTTACCCGGCATGGGATGTCAAGCAGGTTTCGCTCAAGAAGGTGCAGACCGTTCTCCAGGCCCTTCGCCGCGAGGACCGCAATGCATGAGCGCAGCGCCGATTCACACAGTCAGCCTGGCAGCGCGATGGTATACATATGTGTCTGGCATTCGTCCGCAAGTTCTCGGTAGTTATCGGAACGTGCGCACGCCGTCGCAAGCTTCTTATACATGTGTGTTTTCTCTCGTCGTCCATCGTTGCCACTACATCGCTGTCATATTGAAACGATTGTCCCTTGTCTTGCTCGACGACTGACCGACTTAGTCGCAAAGTTATATCGATCGGTGTTTTCGTCTTCGTGCGCCATGCACG
>CAUYUJ010001914.1:170000-177500 GCA_963575745.1 Prorocentrum cordatum | reverse complement strand
CCACTTGGCGGTGAGCCCGGGGGGAAGTGAGAGGGGGCAGGCCTTCTCGGAAGGAAGCGGGGCTTCTCGGAAGCCCTCGCGGCGCCTCCGGGGAAGCCGCCTGTGGCCTCGGAGATGGTTCACGAGGCTTCTCGGGAGGCGCCGCGGGGGCTTCTGAGAGGCCCCCGCCGCCCTCTGAGAAGGCCTGCCCCCTCTCAGGATATAAACCCGAAGCGCCGCCCTGCTGCGGGCGCCAGCCAAACGTCATGAGACAGGTCTGCCGCGGCATCCTTCTTCTTCTTCTTCGTCTTCACCTTCTTCCTCTTCTTCTTCTTCTTATTCTTCTTCTTCCTCTTATAATTAATATATTATTTTCTTCTTCTTATCATTAGTCGTCTTCTTATGCTTATCATTGCTAGTATCATAATCACTTCCACTTCCCCCCTGGGCTCGCCGCCAAGCCCGCTCCTCCGTGGGGCTCTGCGGCGCGGCGGCCCCACGGCAGCGCGCTGCCGAGGGGTGGTAAGCGCCCGCGCCACGCGCCGCGCCTGCGAGGCCAGACAAAGGGCGGCCCCTCCGGCCCTCCGCCGCCTCCGCGCCGGGGGTGCCCCATCGTGGGCGGGCCTCGCCCTCGAGGCGCCGAGAGGCTTTGGAGCGCCCGCTCCCAGGCGGACAGCCCGCCTCCTCCTCCTCCTCCTCCTCCTCCTCCTCCTCCTCCTCCTCCCCGTCCTCCTCCCCCTCCCTCCTTCCTCCTCTTCCTCCCCCTCCCTCCCTCCTCCTCCTCCTCCTCCTCCTCCTCCTCCTCCTCCTCCTCCTCCTTCCTCCTCCTCCTCCTCCTCCTCCTCCTCCTCCCTCCTCCTCCTCCTCCTCCTCCTCCTCCTCCTCCTCCTCCTCCTCCTCCTCCTCCTCCTCCTCCTCCTCCTCCCCCTCCCTCCCTCCCTCCTCCCTCCTCCCTCCCTCCCTCCCTCCCTCCCTCCCTCCCTCCCCCCCTCCCTCCCTCCCTCCCTCCCTCCCTCCCTCCCTCCCTCCCCCCTCCTCCTTCCACGACGTGAAGTCTCAATCCCGGCTCTTGGGCCTGTCGCTGCGCCGTTCGTGCCGGCGCGCGGCCCCGCACACCGTGGGCCGGGGCTGCAGAGACGGGGGTCGATGCGAGCGGGGGTGCGTCGGAGCGCCGGGTCGATGCAGGCTCCCGCAGGGCCGGGTGTGCACTGGCAGGCCAGCCACAATTGGGGGAGCTGTGGTCCTTACCCCCCTGGGGGACCCATCGATTTCGACACCCCTCTCGAGAGATCGTCGATGCGATGGGTTGCCCCAGGGGGGTAAGGACCACAGCTCCCCCAGTTATGGCTGGTCGGATTAGCCCGGGCTCGGGCGCAGGATCTTGCAGGATCCTGCAGGATCCTGCAAGGACTGGCTGTCCCAGATTCGCAGTCGACCTGGGTCGGAAGGACTTCGACTGGAGAGGGCGCAGCCACCAGGGGAAACTCCACCTCGGACTCGGTGGGTTCGCCCTGGAGTCTGCCCTGGGGTTTGCTGCGGTGCCGGCTTCGTCTGCGTGGGCGCGGGACGCAAGGTTTGCCGTGGGTTTGCCGTGGTGTCCGCGGCGTCCAGATGGGCGCGTCGAAAGCCGAAACACGGAGCGGACACAGGACTAGACATGGATCCGGGGCGAAAAACGATCTTTGGGGAAGGGTTCGGCAGCTCGGGGGCCGCGGATTGAACAAAAACATGTCGGAGGATGCTTGGGGAGCTGGTGGAAGGGCGGCGGAAGCCGGCGACAGCAAAACGAGGGGAGCGGAGGGCGGGCGGAAGGCCAGCAGGAAGGCAGGTAGACAGAGATAGAGAGAGAGAGAGAGAGAGAAAGAGAGAGAGAGAGAGAGAAACAAACAACAACAAGAAAAAAACGAGAGGGAGAGGAGGCGGAGCAGGAAGTCGGAAGGGGGGAACCTGGATGGGGCGGATGGGGAGGGAGGAGGTCCGTGGAGGGGCGAGGAGGTGGAAGCGCGGGGGGACATACAGGTGGCGGAGGCATGGCGGGGGAGGGGGGGGAGGGCGGAGCAGTCGGGCGCAGGAGACGGGGGCCCGCACGCAGGGCAGCGCTGCTCGCGGGGGGGCCAGTCCCTCGAGGCGGCGCCGCCGCGAGGTCGTCCAGGGCGGGCGCGGGGACGGCGAGCACGCTGCCCTGCGGGGCTCTCGCTGCGATGAACAGCCCTGGAAGCGAATGGCCCGGCCAGGTGCAGCAAAAGCACGCCGGCAATGGACCGGCAGGCGCTGGCGATGGCAGCGCTGGGGCGAGGGGCGTTGCCCAGTGTCGTGCGTGCCGAGTCTGTCCACGCGCTCTTCGGCGCATGCTTTGCGAGGCCATGATGTAATGCGATGCTGCCAGAGAGCAGTCGGCCGTGATCGTGTCAAACTCGATCCCTGGAGCCCTCTCTGGGGACCCCTGCCTGGTCGGGGCTCACGTCACACGGGGGCCAGCGCCGATGGGCGCAAGCCTATCCCCACTTGGCCGACCCCGGGATTTAGGAGCCACGTGGGGCCGACTCCCCCTTCCGTCTGGACGCCCGAAATGGGTACGGGAAGAACTGGTACGATGCCCAACAGCAGTTCCTGCTCATTTTGAACAGGACTCGCTGTCCGCGCCGCCGCGGCCTGTGTCCATTTGAGACAGGAGGCCGCCCGCCCAACAGCGGCCGCTGTTGGTTCGGGACAACATTTGCTGTTGGGCATTGTACCCTTTCTTTCCGTACCCATTTCGGGCGCCCAGATTCCGCACTCCGTTGGCCCGGGATGGGGAGCTACGAAGCTTTAGTCGGGCGTGCCCCTCTACAGCAGGAAAGTTCAAGAATAGTTGGAAAAGTAGGCGCTCTTTTGAATCTGCTTGAATATGTTTGACAATGTTCATATTTTTCTTCCCAAATTCGCTTGTAGGAAGGAGGACATGCCCGACCTAATACTGAGCGGCCGGCCCGGTTTCGCAGCAGGGCCCCGACCGAACCCAGGTGTGCGCTGACCTGGGCGTCCCCGACTCTGGGGCACCTGTCGAGGGTGCCCCGGGGCCTCTCGAGGGGGCCGCTTGAGGGCCTCTGGGGAATTCTTTGGGGGGACATGCCGGCAGTCTCGGAGACCCTCACAGGAGACCTTTTGGGCCGTTTTTTGAAGGGTTCTTGGGCCGTCTTGGGGCCCTCGTGGACTGTCTGGAGTCGCTCCTGGGGGAGTCTCGGGCCGTCTGGGAGCACTTTCGGAAGCATCTTGGGCCGTCTTGGGCTGTCGGAGGCCAAGACAGGCGAGAAAACGAACATTATGTGCTGTTTTATGGCGCACCTATGTATATACACACATACACACAAATGTGTATGTGTGTACCTGTGTACCTGTGTACCTGTGTATGTGTGTATGTGTATGTGTGTATGTGCGTATGCATGTTTGTATGTGTGTATATGTATGTGTATGTGTGTGCCTGTGTGTATGTGTCAGTGTGTGTCTGTTTGTGTGTGTGTGTGTCTGTGTGTGTCTGTGCGTCTGTGTGTCTGTGTGTCTGTGTGTCTGTGTGTGTTGCATATTTGGGCCGTCTTGAGGCCATCTTGGGCCGTCTTAGAGCCCTCCTGGGCTGGCCCGTGGGCTTCCTTGGGGCGCTCTTGGGGCTGCAGCGTCTCACGGTGCTGGGGATTATTGCACGCCTTGGGCCCGCTGGGCTGGCGACTTCGGTGGTTGGGTGCGGAAGCATTGCGACGTAATAACATGATGTGGCTTTGGCGGAAGCAGGAGTTCCAGTAGACACACACACGATCAGAAATCTGGCCGATGCTTGAGGGTCTTACAGTGCCCCTAAGCATTCTTCGGGTCCCTGGGGCCATCGCGGATTGAGCGTGTTCCATGGGGCATCTGCTCGCATGGCGACTCATTGTTTTTTGCGCCTATTGGTGATGGTCCAAAGCCAACCGTAGCGACAGCAAACGATTGCTGGGCATTGCGGCTCCGGTCGATCATACCTGCGAGGGCGCCGCTCCGTTCTGCCAAGCAGACGCGCCGCAGCCATGTCGCACCTCTCCAGCCTCTTCGACCAGGCGGGCGTCTTCTTTGTTCTGCAGGTCATGGGAGGTTTTTCTCAGCAGGCGCATACGATGATAACTTGTGCCATGAGAAAGGTAGGGGCACGCTCTTCGTTGGCCCCTGGCCCCTGGACTTCTTAAGGTGTCCCGGGGCTTCTGTGAGTGCCCAGGGGGGCCATTGTAGGATGAGAAATTTCCGTGTGGCACGTGTTGGCAGGCTTGTTTATTATTTGGTGCACCTATTGCATGTTCAGCATCTGTTGCGCTTGGAGATGATGCGCTGCGTGTCAATTCTTCCCATTTGACCAAATCTTGCTTCTCTGCACCAGCAGGCCTCGTGCATGCCAGATTTATGATTTTATGTTGCTGGTGAACAGCATAAACATTGGCTTGAGGTCAGTATCAGAGTTGTGTTCAGATATGCGAGCGCCTCTGCGAATCGGTGTCTGCGGCGCACGCGCGGAGCGTGTGGTTGCGAATGCACCGTAGATCCCAACAACAGCAGATGTTTGCGGGACCAAAGCACAACGTAGGCGGGGAGAGGGGACATGATGCCATTCGGGTGCGTTGGCGAGAAGCCTGCACGGTCCGTCAACGCATAAGGTACAAGTCATGTTTCCACCCCACCCTCTCTCTCATACACCCCGATCAGTCTATCGTTTCAGCTGCTGTCTCCCGTCTTGTCTCCCATTCGATTTCTCTTCTTACCTTGCCTGACCTCCCCCTGCGTCTTCCCTCTTACCTCTTCCCCCCTCTCCTCATCCTCCTCTCCATACCCTCCCCTCTCGCCTGCGTGGCCTCTTGATGGGGCACAGCTTCTCCTTCGGCCGCGTTGCGGCGAGGCGGATTGCCAAGGCTCCATAGCCATAGCCATAGCCCCTCTCGCCCGCTCTCGCAGCTAACTTCGGCCTGGTCGGCTCCTGGCTGCCCGCCGGTACACGATGGTCGTTGAAAGTATGTATCTAATCGTCGGCCCATCCCGCCACCGTGCCTGGGTTGTGGGTATGAAGCCTGTTGGATGTTCGTTGGGATCTCGTGGGAGGCCTCTCGGGGGCCTCTTGGAGGCAATTCGGATGCCTCGTTGGGGCCGTTTGGGGGCCGCTTGAGGCCTCTTTTGGGCCTCCTGGGGACCCCTGTGTGCCTCTTGAAGGCCTCTTGGGGGCCTCTTGGGGCGTCTTGGGCGCCTCTTGGGCCGCCTTGGGGCGCTCTTAGGCCGTCTTGGGGTACATCTGAGGCCTGTTGGGCTTTTCGGGGCTGATCTTGGGAGCCTCATGGAGCGTCGGAAAGCCGAAAAGGCGAGAACGCCAAAGTCTGTCAAACACCTTAGGGAAATCAGTGACTTGGGCCTCTTGGGGCCCTCTTGGGAGGCATCTTTGAGGCCTCTTAGGGGCGTCTTGGAGGCCTCTGAAGGGCCATCTTGGAACATCATGTCAGCGACTCGGGGCACTCTGGGACCGTCTTGGGGGCCTCGTGGGGCCCTCTTGGCCCGTCTTGGGACCATCTCTGGCCAGACAAAATCGCGCGACGAGATGCGCCGGAGCCCAGGGGGGCACGCAGGGGGCCCCGCCGAATTTCGGAACGTGGGGCCTGGGCCTTTCGGGGGTGGACAGAACCCCCCACAGTGACACGTCGATTAGTGAATCGTCCGTTTTCGGTTCTCGAGAGGGCGCCGCGGCCGTTATTTTCCAGGCTTGCGCCCGCCAGGTTTGGGCCCGAGGTCGTTTTCACTAAACCACGTTTTACTAAAGGGAGGTCTGTCCATCCCCGAGCCTTGGAAGGACGCGCCTGGCCTCCGTGTCCGCTTCTCCCTGTCCCCGCCGCCGTCGGCAAGCGTCCTGTCTGGACAGCCGCCACGGGAGCGTGGCTGGTCACCCGTCCGCGCCACCCGAGGCCCATGGGAACTTCGAAGCACCCCAGAGGAGGAGGAGGAGGGGGGAGGAGGAGGAGGAGGAGGAGGAGGAGGAGGAGGAGGAGGAGGAGCCCCCCCCGAAAAAAAAGAGGATTGAGAACTGAGGCTCCAGGAATTAGGTAAAGGACCCGAGGACGCACCCTCTCCGTGCCCGGAGGCGCCGTGGCGGATTTTTGGATACGGTGGAGGCGGTGGTTAAGGAACAGTCCCAGGAGGCGCGAGACCGTGGAGGATTCGGTGATATCCGTGGCCGATCCACGATTGGAGTTCCACTGGCTTCCAGACCCTGGATTCCTTATCTAAGGGCTCCATATCCAATGCCCACACCGTGTCCAGATCCCAGTAATCCCAGTCTGCTTCAAGCGCCGTCCTACTTCCAGAGTCGATACGTTGTTGTTGCTGCTGCTGTTGTTGTTGAGCTCTCATTACTGAAGAATGACGATTGTTGATCCCCCCTCCGGTGACCATTGTGTTTTTTTCCATTGAGGTGCTTCCCCCCGGGCTCGCACCCTGTTTGTTTATCCGGGGAAGTCACTCGGTTCAAACTGCGCCCCTGGCCCCTGGATTACAACAACAACAACCACAACCACAACAACAACAACAACAACAACAACAACAACAACAACAACGGTTCCCGCCTGAGACTTCCTCAGTTCAGCTAGGACCCCGCTACCACCTGAGACTTCTTCGCGTTTTACTCAGGAATCGCACTTTCGCTTGGGACTTCCCTACAATTCATTCAGGAATCGCTTTTGTCGGCACTCTGGAGTCGTGCTCTCGCTGGAAACTTGCTTTCAATTTACTAAAGAATCGCGCTCTTGCGTTGGAATTTCCCGCAATTCACTCGCGCGCGCGCGCGCTCCCGACACTCAGGCACCCAGGAGTCGCGCTCACGCTTAGGACCCCCACACAGCTTACTTAGGAATCGGGTTCTCGCTGCCCTGCGTGACCCCGTTGCAGCCCTTCGTGGCCCCCTCGCTGCCCTTCGTGGACCCGCTGCAGCCCTTCGTGGCCCCCTCGCTGCTCTTCGTGGCCCCCTCGCTGCCCTTCGTGGCCCCGTTGCACCCCTTCGTGGCCCCCTCGCTGCCACTCGTGGCCCCGTTGCACCCCTCTGTTGCCCCCATTCCCCTGTTGCCCCCACTGTCTGCCCTTCGTGGCCCCGTAAACTATCTGCCCTTCGTGACCCCCGCTCGTTCGCGCCCGTCGTGGCCTCCTATGCATGCGTTTCGTGGCCCCGCTGTCGACCTTCGTGGTTCCCTCGCTGCCCTTCGTGGCCCCGCTGCTACCCTCAGAGGCCCCGTCCTTGCCTTCTGCGGCCCAATAATTATACGTATGCCGTTTGTGGCCCCCGCTCATTCGCGCCCATCGTTGCGCCATATGCACGCCCTTCGTGGCTTCGATGTCGCCCTTGGTGGCCCCATCGCTGTCCTACGTGGCCCTGTTGCTACCCTCAGTGGCCCCGTCGTTGCCCTCTGTGGCCCCGCATTTTCTGCCCGTCGTGGCCCCCGCTCGTTCGCGCCCTTCGTGGCCCCATACGCTGCCCTTCATGGCCCCGTTGTC
>CAUYUJ010001914.1:122500-165000 GCA_963575745.1 Prorocentrum cordatum | reverse complement strand
AGGAGGGAGATGAGGAGGAGTGCGGGGGAAGGGAGGGAGGGATCTGCGAAACCTTGGCATATTGAGGCTTGCCACAAGAGGATGGGCCTCACAGCAGCCATCCCCGTGAGCTTCGCTAGCTGAGGATTTGTTTTCGGGTAGGACGCTCTTTTACCCTTCGGCGCAGAGTTCCCCACACCTCCCATCGTATCCCTTCCCATATCATCCTCCCCCTCTTCTTCCCGCTCCGCTCGTCCTTCGCAGCCGTCCCCCTCTTCGCATCCTTGCCTTCCCACCTCTCTCCCCGCCCTCTCTCCCGCCCCCCGCCCCTCGCAGCGGGCCTCCTCCCGTCATCGCCCTCTTTTCCCGCCCCACGCATCGTCTTAGACAGCCAGGGGCCAGTCCTGGCCTCTCCGCCGCTCAGGCAGGAGGCTGGCGCTCGGCCGGCCAGGCGGAAGCGAGCCTGCCTTGCCGCGCCTGGCTTCCGCGCCTGCTCATCGATCGCATGCCCGGGCTCATCCTCCGCTCGAGGATCAATCTGCAAGTCCGCGGGCGCCAGGGTGTGCGAGACGGTCAGGCCGACGCCCTCCCCCCAATTCGGGGAACAAGCAATGGCATCAACATGAAACCTCAGAGGTCCGCGCGGATTTCTTGGATCGGCGCCGCCGGGGTCCAGCTCCGATCCAAGAGATCCGCGCAGATTTCCGAGTTTGTATGTCTTATGTCATTGTTTGTTCCCAGATCCAGCACTCGCCCCGGCGGCAAGAAGCCGCTCGAAAGGTCGGGCCCGCGCCCACTGCAGACTCGGGCGCAAGTCGCGAGCGGGCCCAGGCAGGGGGCGTAATTACGTGGAAGAGATATTCTGCAGTGTGTGACGCGCTGGCGATCGGGTGAGAAGATGTACATGCGGACCGGCCGCAGCTCGCAGCCTCGGCGATCGCAAGGGCGGCCCTCGTGCCAGGCCTGCCCAAGAGCCCCAAGAGGCCCTACAGAGGCCAAATTTGTTCCGTCGGCGGCGAGGCGGCGACATCCGCTCCAGCGAGGAGCTAGATAGGGGCACTGACCGGCGAAGTGGCCGGCGGGCAGAGGAGGGGGAGGGGGGACGGCCGCGAGGACGAAGGGACGCTCAGGCGTCGAAGAGTCCGACGAGGAGTGGAGAGGCCGAAGGCGCCAACCAGAGATCCCTAGTCCTCTCTGGACCCCCGAAATGGGTACTGAAAGAACGGGTACGACGCCCAACAGCAGATCTTGCTCATTTTGCACAGGACTCGCTGTCGGTGTCGCCGCGGCCTGTGCACGTTTGAGACAGAAGGCCGCCTGCCCAACAGCGGCCGCCGTTGGTTGGGGACGACACTTGCTGTTGGGCAATGTACCCATCTTTTCCGTACAGTGCCGTTTTTTATACATGCTCCGCGTGCGGACCATGTATCAAAAATGCAGGGATTTAGTATAAAACAACGATGAGTTCATGCGTAAGCTTATTCATGAAATAATCATGTATGAAAAAAACCTATATGTTTGAAAATCTGATGTATCAAAAACTGCCCTGTACCCACTTCGGGCGTCCAAACCCTCGGGCCGCCGATCGGGGCGACGTGGTCGCAGGAGGCGGGCGGAAGAGGGCGCTGCCACAGCACGGCTCGCCGTGGCGGGCACGGTGCTGCCCGGAGGCTTTCTGCCCCGCGTGCCGCGCCGCCGGCGGCAGGAGGAGCTCGACCGCAAGGAGCCGCCCGCAGGAGACCCAGCCCTGAGATGAAGTCGGGCCTGTCCCTCTACAGGAGGGAGGTTCAGAAATAGCCCCCAAAATAGTCTGGGGACTACTTCTTTCATTTTGTTGTTTTGAACATTGTGTGACTCTTAAATGTTTCGAGAAAGAAAATAAAAAATTATCCCAGTGCGACCCTACCTAGGAGTTGGAGCCCCTAGGAAAGCAGCATTAGTAGTAACAGTAAAGCTAAGCTAAAGCTAAGCTAAAGCTAAGCTAAAGTTAAGCGAAAGCTAAGCTAAAGCTAAGCTGAAGCTAAACTGAAGCTAAGCTAGAGCTAAGCTAAAGCTAAACTAAGGCTAAGCTAACACTAAGCTAACGCTAAGCTGAAGCTAAGCTGAAGCTAAGCTAAAGCTAAAGCTAAAGTTAAAGCTAAGCTAAAGCTAAGCTACAGCTAAGCTAAAGCTAAGCTGAAGCTAAGCTGAAGCTAAGCTAAAGCTAAGCTAAAGCTAAGCTAAAGCTAAGCTAAAGCTAAGCTAAAGCTAAGCTGAAGCTAAGTTAAAGCTAAGCTAAACTTAAGCTAAAGCTAAGCTAAAGCTAATATAAAGCTAAACTAAAGTTAAGCTAACACTAAGCTGAAGCTAAGCTAAAGCTAAGCTAAATCTAAGCTAACACTAAGCTGAAGCTAAGCTAAAGCTAAGCTAAAGCTAAGTTAAATCTAAGCTAAAGCTACGCTAAGGCGAAGCTAACACTAAGTTAAAGCTAAGCTAAAGCTAAGCTGAAGCTAAGTTAAAGCTCAGCTAAAGCTAAGCTAAAGCTAAGCTAACACTAAGCTGAAGCTAATCTAAAGCTAAGCTAAAGCTAAGCTAAAGCTAAGCTAAAGCTAAGCTAAAGCTAAGCTAAAGCTAAGCTAAAGCTAAGCTAAAGCTAAAGTTAAAGCTAAAGCTAAGCTAAAGCTGAAGCTAAGGATAAAGCTCCCAGGGGACTGGGGGAACCGTGGGGCGGGGACTGGGGGAACCGCCCGGGGCGGTTAGCACTGCCCGGCCCTTTAATCAAAGAGAGTAAGAACCCTTCTAGGCAGAGCCTAGGTAGGAAAAAAGCACATGCATGCAGGTGCGCCGATGATCGATGTCTTCGACAAGGCTCCGGGGCGAATGCGTGTAATGCCCGCCCCTGGGCTATTCGCCCCCCTCGTCGCCGCCGACACACCCCGAGCTGCTCCCAGCCTGCCGCGGGTTCCGCGGGGATCGGAGCGACACGCTGCTCCCAGCCTGCCGCGGGGCCCGCGGGGAGCGGAGCGACACGCCATGTCCGCCTGCAGGGCACAGCGTGTCGCCGGGCCCCTCCCCCACGCCACGCGAAGCGAAAGTTCTCCCGACCGCAGAGGAGTGGCTGCAGGAAGCGCGGTCCGGGCGCGTACTGCTCCGCCTCCCCCTCCTCCTCCTCCTCATCCTCCTCCTTCTCATCCTCCTCCTCCTTCTCCTCCTCCTCCTCCATCCCATCGGCCGAAGACGACAAGGACAACGAGGACGACGACGAGGACGATCGATTGGACGTCGAGGGTCTGGGGAAGCTGTTTCTGCTGACCTTCTGGGCTTCCGCGAGCCTTCCCTCGTTGTTTGGCGTGCGAGCGTTTCCACCTCTGAGTCTTGGCGAGGCGATCGAGGTGATGAAGTCCGAGCACTACGCGGCACAGATGAGCCTCAACAAAGAGCAGGTTGCGATCTTCAGCCTCGACCTCAGCGCCTGCAGCCTCTTGAGCCTGAGCACATCCAGATGACGCAGTAGCGGAAAGCGACGGCGGTATGCCACCAACGCGTTGAGCACCGAACGAAGTATCCAAACATGTTCAGGTTCCCATAAGTCTATCGTAGATGCGCGTCGCCAGCAACAACTAGCCGACGAGGGCCATGTCATACGCATGATTTTACGAGATCGTTGTTCGCAATCTTGGTCGTTACCAGCAGCGCAGAACAGTAGCAGATCGTCATGCTCCGCGTATCTTTACCAGCCCACTCAGAAACGCTGTCGCTGAGAGTTGACAGGGAACTGGCGGAAGAGATCCTGAAGCGATGCTCAGGCGAGTTTGTTTCTTCAGGGAAGTGTAAAGTAGGAGCGTGCAGTGGAACATCTGCCCCAGAGTGGCATTCGGGGGAGCAGGAGGAGGACGAGAACGAGGAAGAGAAGGAACAGGAGGACGAGCACGGACACAAGGAAGAGGAGGACGAGGAAGATGACGAGGGCGAGGGCGAGGACGTTGACGAGAAGGAACAGGAGGACGAGCACGGGAACAAGCAGGAGGAGGAGGAGGAGGAGCAGGAGGACGACGCCGACGAGGAAGAGGAAGAGGACGACAAGGACGAGGAGGATGACGAAAGGAGGAGGACAATGAGGAAGAGGATAAACATAATGAAGATAATGAGAACTAGGAGGAGGAGAAGAGGGGGGCAAGGGAGAGGATGAGGAGGAGGAGGAGGAGGAGGAGGAGGAGGAGGAGGAGGAGGAGGACGACGACGACGACGACCGACGACGAGGACGAGGACAAGGACTCTGTCAGCCATCTCTTCTTGAGGCCTTTTGGGCGCCTTCTTGGGGCTGTCTCGGGGCCCTCTTTTGGGGGTTCTGGGGCGCGCTTGATGCCCGTTGAGGGTCTTGGGGTCGTCTTGGGAGCCCTTGAGGGCATCTTGGGGCCATCGTGGAGGCCGTCTATCAAAGGAGGGGGGTCGTAACGTTACCCTCCGTCTGGGGCCCTCGAAACCGCTTCTTGGGGCGCTCTTGAAGCGCTCTTGGGGGTGATCTTGGGCGCTCGTGGCACCGCCTCGGTAGCCTCTTGGGCCCCTCTTGGGCCTCTCGTGCGACATCTTAGGGCCATCTTGAGGCCTCCGAAGCCAATCGGAAGCAAACAGGCGTGACGGCGAACAGCATTTCGTTTCCGTAAGATGTTGGCCTTTGGGGAGGTCCTGAAGGGGCTACGAGAGCACTTGGGGCAGTTTTGGAGCGATTTGGGGGGGGCTCTCGGAACCTGGTGGAAGTCATCTTGAGCCATCGCCAGCTATATTGAGCATTCTTGGAGGCCATCTTGGAGCATCGGAGGCCCTCTTGGAGTCACCTTGGGCGGAAGAGGATCCACTGACACCTCGCGCAAATTCCAAAAGCACGTCAGTGAGGGGAGGGGAGTGTACCTCTCCCCGAAGGGTAGAGGGGGCTTGGACGAGAAACGAGAACCATCGTTAGATCACCTACGCCCAGAGGGCTAGTGGGATGTTGATGTACAAGAAAGCCCATCTCGAGGCACTATCGTGCCCCGCGTTCCTGGCAGGTCCGTCTCAGTCTTTTATTGGGGAGGTACTGGAAGGCCGCCCATAAAGGCTGAAGGAACGCCCCGAGGCCGTCTTGATGGCGTTTTAGGACAACCAGGCCCGAAGCAGCAAAGAGACCAAAAGCAACAACTCGAAAGCACACCCATGCTGTTCGGTATATGTCGCTTTTCAGGCGCCGTCCAGAGCAGTTCGTGAGTTGTCCTGGATGCGTCTCGGGCCTCCTACAAACAGGCCTGTAAACGGCAAGAACAATTCTGGCCGTGCCTTCACCATAGGAATTTGTGTTGGTTCGTATCCATGCGTCTCGAAGGCGTTTACAGACAGTTTGGTGACATCTTGGGACGGTCTCGGAGCGTCTTTGACTGGCGGGGGGCCTCTTGGAGCTTTCGGCATCTTACCAGGGCGACATTGGAGCGGAATATTTACGTGGTGTCTTGCTCATTCAACGATAGCCATCTGGAACTGAAAATGGCCGCAAGCGACAAGCAACTAAAGAGCATGTGAGCTGAGCGTGTCGGGTGTACCAGTGGCGCAGCTTCTGGACTGTCTACGTTGCGTCGGGGCCCATTGGAAGCCAAAAGTGGTCCGAGGCAATGAGTTCGCGTTCCTTCGCTCTCGGATCTGCCCGAGCCGAGGCAAAGCCGCACGCCGCTACGCGCCGGGCCTGCGATGTCTCCCACGGTAAGCTTTTGCCTTGCTGGTTGAGGAGGAGCGCTCTTTCGCGCTGGTTTGCCTTGCTGGCTTAGCTCTTTTGAGCTTTTGCCTTGCTGGTTCGTCTTGCTTTGGAGCGTTGGGCCTGCGATGTCTCCCAAGGCGGTCTTTGTTGATTGAGGAGGAGCGCTCTCTGGTGGCCGTTGGGTGATCGTTTTCTTTTTCCGTAAGGGCTTCGCCCCCTGCCGCCGGCACCTTCCCTCGGATCATGGGAAATGCAAGAGCGAAATCAGAAAGCCTTGGCGCCACCGTGAAGCAGCGTTGGGACTTCATGCGAAGACGATGAGTAACCGGCAAGACAAATTGAGATTATGATGATATTGTTGAGTTCGGTGTTGTATTTCGAGCTTGCTCGCGTATGCTGTGCAAACAACTTTTCCACTAAGTATAGAAATTTTTGAAGACACGAGTATACTGTAATTTGCAAGGGTTTATCGCTTTTCGGCTCCCCGCTCGCGCGCCCTACAACAAGGAACAATAAGCAGCATAAAACAGAACTGTAACAGTGGTAACTGGGCACTGGAACTGGCGCAGGGAGCAGCAAACCTTTGCCCTACAGCCTTGTTCCCCGCAAGGGGGCCGGCGGATTCATTCCCAACCCTCCTGCGTTGGGTTCTCGTTTTGAATAGAGCACTGCTCGCGCGTCTCCTTCCCACCCCCTCCCGTCCCTCTCTTCCCCCTTGCCTTTCGCCTCGCTCGTCGCTGCGTGCCAGCTGGGGGGCTGCGATCTGTGAAACTGTCGCCATTTTCGAGGCCTGCTGGGGGGCCCAGCACAGAGGGCACTCACGGCAGACTCAAATGGGACCTCGCCGTCCCTGGGGGGCTGCGATCTGTGAAACTGTCGCCACTTTCGAGGCCTGCTGGGGGGCCCAGCACAGTGGGTACTCACGGCAGACTCAAATGGGACCTCGCCATCCCTGGGGGGCTGCGATCTGTGAAATTATCGCCACTTTCGAGGCCTGCTGGGGGGCCCAGCACAGTGGGTACTCACGGCAAACTCAAATGGGACCTCGCCATCCCTGGGGGGCTGCGATGTGTGAAACTGTCGCCACTTTCGAGGGCTGCTGAGGGGCCCAGCACAGTGGGTACTCACGGCAGACTCAAATGGGACCTCGCCATCCCTGGGGGGCTGCGATCTGTGAAACTGTCGCCACTTTCGAGGGCTGCTGCGGGGCCCAGCACAGTGGGTACTCACCGCAGATCAAATTAGACCTCGCCATCCCTGGGGGGGCTTTGAATATTGTGAAACTGTCGCCAATGTCGAGGCCTGCTGATGGGGCCCAGCACAGTGGGTACTCACGGCAGACTCA
This sequence comes from Prorocentrum cordatum, assembly GCA_963575745.1. Taxonomy (NCBI): domain Eukaryota; class Dinophyceae; order Prorocentrales; family Prorocentraceae; genus Prorocentrum; species Prorocentrum cordatum. Next base: position 157,975 of record CAUYUJ010001914.1, on the reverse strand, counting down.
AATGGGACCTCGCCATCCCTGGGGGGCTGCGATGTGTGAAACTGTCGCCACTTTCGAGGCCTGCTGAGGGGCACAGCACAGTGGGTACTCACCGCGGACTCAAATTGGACATCGCCATCCCTGGGGGGCTGCGACCTGTGAAACCGTCGCCACGTTCGAGGCCTGGTCGGGGGCCCAGCACAGTGGGTACTCACGGCAGACTCAAATTTGACCTCGCCATCCCTGGGGGGCTGCGATTTGTGAATCTGTCGCCACTTTCGAGGGCTGCTGAGGGGCCCAGCGCAATGGGTACCCACACGCAGATTCAAATTAGACCTCGCAATCCCTGGGGGGCTTTGAATATTGTGAAACCGTCGCCACTTTCGAAGCCTGCTGGGGGGCCCAGCACAGTGACGCCTCCCAAGTAGCTTACACATCAAGCCGATTGTCCATACAAGTTTCGGCCAACTCCTCGTTTCCATTGATACAAATGGGTCGGGTACGTCACAGGGTACGTCCATTGATACAAATGGGTCGGGTACGTCACAGGGTCGCACCCCCCCCTGAAGTAGATCTTGGCTGTTTCAAGCAGGTGGGGTCCCCCCCACAGCACGCACTGCTGCAAACAGTCGCGCTAAGCAGAGGCCCAGAGCCAGACCACCGCCGCTCCCCCAGCCTTCCGCCCAGTGTCGAAACGCCGAATCAGAAAACTGTCACCCGGTTGCCGCTAGCCAGCCAGTGCCTTGCCGCCTGGGAGCCAGTTCCTCAGCCATGGTGCGTCAAGATCTGCGACGGGTTGATGTGCTCTGTCGTGCCGATGGCATGCCGTCTTATATCGTGCGTCGTCGTGGTGCGCAGTGCTGTGATACGCCGTGTTCGTAGGCGCAAAGCAAACGGTGTGCCACGCCAGCGTTGGCACGGGAGATATTGGAATCCCCCCCCTCGAAGTGGGGGGCTGTACGTATGCTGACTGGCCGATTCACGGTTTGTTCTACAGTCGGTTTTGATTAGTAGATCGACACTGCCAACGCAAGGGTAGTCTTGTGTCCTGCGTCTCGCGACCCACGCTTTCTATATTCCTGTGGCGACGTGGCCCTCGGAAGGGTCTTGTGTCCCCTCGCGTGGGGGAGGGAGCAGGAGGGAGAGGAGGAGGAGGAGGAGGAGGAGGGAGGGAGGGAGGAGGAGGAGGAGGAGGAGGAGGGGAGGAGGAGGAGGAGAGGAGGAGGAGGAGGAGGAGGAGGAGGAGGAGAGGAGGAGGGAGGAGAGAGGAGGAGGAGGAGGAGGAGGAGGAGGAGAGGAGAGGAGAGGAGGGAGGAGGAGGAGGAGGGAGGAGGAGGAGGAGAGGAGGAGGAGGAGGAGGAGGAGGGAGGAGGAGGGAGGAGGGAGGAGGAGGAGGAGGAGGAGGGAGGAGGAGGAGAGGAGGAGAAGGAGGAGAGGGAGGAGGGAGGAGGAGGAGAAAGAGGAGGAGGAGGAGGAGGAGGAGGAGGAGGAGCAGGCGAAGGAACGAGGTGCAGGAGGAGGAGGCGGTGGAGGAGGAGGAGGAGCAGGAGGAGGACAGAAGAGGAGAAGGAGGAACGGGGAGCAGGAGGCGGAGGAGGGAGGAAGTGGAGGAGGAGCGGAAGGAGGGAATATCTGCTGCGCCGCCGAGGCCGGGACATGGACCGGTTGCAGCAGGCCGTCGCTCAGTTGCAGGAGCGCCCAGAGGGGTTGGCCGCCGCAGCGGTGGGCGTCGTGGCACGACGCCTTTGCGGTGGGAGGTCTCTCGGGCTTGGGTATCGATGGAGGGGGGGGAAGGGGGGGGGGAAGTGAGAAATGGAGGGGGGGAAGGGGGCGAGGGATGGAGGGAGGGGGGAGGGGGAGGGAGGGGAGAGGGGGGAGGGGCGGGAGGGAGGGAGGGCAGGCGGGAGGGAGGGAGGGAGGGCAGGCGGGATGGAGGGAGGGATGAGGCGAAGGAGGACGAGTGCAAACCCAAGCCCATCAACGATATTGCAATACATCCTCCCTCCAAGTTCCCTCTTCACAGGCCCCTACTAGGATTCATTTTTCCTGTAGGAAGTGCCCCGTTGGAAAACAACCTTCTGAAAATCTTGAACTGCGTCAGGAAACCGTTCCTGGGACTTCAACGCCGCGAGTCACAGTAATTGGTGCGCCTTGACGACCCTGAGTCGTGTCAGATCACCGTTCTTGGGACTTCAGCACCACACACCAACGTAACTGTTGCGCCCTGACAGTCCGCATCTGGTCAAAAACTTTATTTCTGGTACGTTACCCATGATGATCCGTTAAACTGTTGGAAACTATTGGAACGAATGTGTGCGGCGCGAAAACGAGAGTCTCTTCCCCCCACCCACACACTTGCTCCTCCTCGCTCGTTACTGCCCCTCCTTCCTCACCAGTCCTGGGGCTTGCCCCCCCCCTCGCCTGCCCCTCCTCCATTTCCTTTCCTTGAAGATAAGTCCTCCCTGTCGAAAGGGCGGAACCGGCGTTTTGCGCAAGTCTTCTTTCCTATTCGTGATCCAGAAGTTTAGAACTTGCACCAGCTCTGCGTGGTCATCAAACTGTGGTTCTCGCTTTAGCGTTGCGCACATCCTTGTTTCGATGTCTGTTCATGGGAGCCTGGGGCAGCGACATTGAAATCAGCTTTTCCTGCATTTGGACCGCACTGGGGCCGCACTTGGTTCCTCCTCCTGCTCCTCTTCATACTTCCTTTTCTCCTCCTCCTCCTCATCATCCTCCTCCTCCGCCTCGTTCTTGTCGTCTCCCTTGTTGTGAAGGTGCGAATATCGTACAATTCTGGTCCAAATGTGGTCCAAGTCAGGCCCAAATCGGACAGCGCCATGGGCCACGCAGGCTCCCATGAAACGAACACCAAACCTGGTTACAAATTGCAATAGTTTCACGGGTGGATGGCGGGTGGTTTTCAATCCGTTGCAAACATGTGCAAATAATGTCGTAGGTCGAAGGCGCGTGGTTTTCAAAACGTTGCCCTCGCCTCAGCGCCGCGCACATTCGTTAACAAAACACTTGCAAGAGTTTCACGGATGGAAGGCAGGTATTGTTTAACACGTGGTTTTCGTTTCAGCGCGGCGCACATCCGTTTCAAGAATTCACAACCGTTTCAAGGAGATGCGTTGCTAACGTCCCAGAACTGGTGTTATGGTACGATGCCCGATTGTCAGGGCGCAACAGTTACGTACCGGTGATCTGTCACGATTCAGGACCGCCAAGACGCAACAGTAAGGGTGATCCGCGGCGCTGAAGTCCCAAGAATGGTGTTCTGGTACAGCTGAGGGCGTTCAAGCGCTTCTTTTCCAATTGAGCATTTCCTCGAGTCAAAATGAACCCTGATATGGGCCTGCGAAGAGACAGAGAATTTTGAGGCTTGGTTTATTTCAATATCGCTCATGCGCCTTGGGTTTACACTGGTCCTCCTCCTCCTCCTCCCCATCCTCCTCCTCTTCCTTCCTTCTCCTCCTCCTCCTCCTCCTCCTCCTCCTCCTCCTCCTCCTCTCCTCCTCCGCCTCTTCCTCCTCGTCTTCCTCCTCCTCCTCTTCCTCCTCCTCCTCCTCCTCGTCTTCCTCCTCGTCTCCTCGCTCGTCTGGGTCCTGAGGGGACTACCGTGGCCGAACTGGTGGCGGGCCTCTGCGTTGGCGGCGACGCTGGAGACGGCGGCCGAGGGCGCCCGCACCCTGGCGTGGAGGGCCCCGGTGCTCTCCCTGCCGCATTCGACGGCGATGGCGGACCGGCCGCGCCCGCAGGCCGTGCTTTACCAGTCTCGAGGCTGCCAGAAGGGTTTGTTGGACAAGGTTGGTGTCGCTGGACTCGAGGTCCCTCCAGCCCGACCTCAGGCACTCCAGCACGACCTGAGGCGCTCCAGCAATCGTCGAGATCACCCTTCTCGAAGCAGACCTTCTCGCCGTCCTCGACAGTCGCTCCTCTCGCACCTCTACCCCTCCCCTCCTCGTGTGCAGCGCCGCCTCGCCACCTGTCGTCACCACTGGTCTGGGGCCGCCCTGGCCGATGCGGAGGCAATCGACTAGTAGGCCGTCGTGTGGGGGATGCATCGCGTCCCCCCGTCCTGGCGCAGTGCCCACATGAAGACATGGGGAGGGGGATGGATCACAGATTCCAGAGGCCAGGTATAGTTTAAAGCGTTACTATTGCCACTGCTACCTGGTGTATGTCTTAGTTCGTCGGCAGCTGAGATCTGATCTCTTGGCCTCCCTTTCATGGACCCTCTCCTGGCTCTTGGTCTTGTCCACCCGTCCCCTGCGACCTTCAAGTATACTGCATTGTATGTTCATGTGTGCAGATTGGCCCACCAGGAAAGCAAGGCCCACCCGACTCCTTTCTCTCAGGGGGCCGCCCAAATCTTGGCGCGGGCCGACCCGCAAGCCGTCGAACTACCCCTCGGCAAAACCGGCCGCGGGCGGCTTCAGCGGCAGCTGATGCGGAGAAGACGTCGCCCCCCCAGACGCTCCAACCTCCTCCTCCTCCTCCTCCTTCTCCAACTTCATCCTCCTCCTCCTCATCCTCCTCATCCTCATCCCCATCCCCATCCTCACCCGCCTCCCCTTCTGCGCCTTGGACCCCCCTCGAAAGCAGGCAAGGAGGTCGTGTCCCGTTTGCCTCGGGGGCCGCCCAACAAGAGCGTGGGAAAGCCTCCCCATCTGTGAATCGTGAAGCTTGCCCAGGCTTGGCCTGATCTCCACGGGTTTCTCTTATCCGAGCTCACCTCCTGCACCCTGGTGCACACCTGCCTCCCTCCTCCCTCTCTCCTCGCCCTCCTCTCCCTCATCCCTGTCTTCCTCCCTCCTCCCTCCTTCATTCCTCCCTCCTCCCTCCTCCCTCCTCCCTCCTCCCTCCTGCCTCCCTCCCTCTCTCCCTCCCTCCCTCCTCGCCCCTCCCCCCCCCCCCTGCAGGAGTTCATCGGCCCGGCCCCCGGCATCCCTGGCGACGCTCGCCGCCGCGGCACGGGAGAGGGCAAGCGCCGCAGGGTATATAGTTCCCTCATCGGGGACATGGCGGGAGCGCGGGGGGGCCAACACCCCGACCTTCGTTGCCTCGGTACGCCCGCTCTGACACGCAGCACGTACCGTGCTCAAAACGTCCGTGTTAGTACGCTGCGTGTTGACTCGGCGTATGGGCCCAGGTCTTGGCGAACGTATCGCGTCATACCTAAGGGTTCCGTCTACGTGTTGAGCTCCGTGTCGACACGCTGCGTGTTGCGTGCTGCGTATCGCGGCAGCTGAGACCCTGCCAGACCTTCCAGGAGGGCCAGAAAAATTCACCAGGACCTTCACTTCTGAATTCCGGTCGAGGTTCTGGGCATTCCAGATAGGTCTGCAGATTTGGAGGGCTACCTTTTTGCAGTGGAAGTTCAGGGATGTTTCCCCCCCGTCGACGATCGAGGTTTTCGAATCAGTTTCTGCCTTTGGGCTGGCCCACGGGGGCCTCAGGGTGCCTCCGGGGACCTCGGGAGACCCCCCGAGACCTCGAGGAGGTGGATGAGGCCATGTTCTGGCCTGTGAGTGTCTCCGGGGCCCTCCAGAGGCCTGCAAACACCTCCAGAGGAGTCCAGGGACCTCCAGAGAATCCAAGCTTGAGCTCCAGACTGGATGGAGGTGGCGCGCTGTCGGCCCTGCTAGATCGCTTTGCCCCCTCGTAGTGTTCATCATTCGCACCCCCTGTCACTGTTTCCTCGCTGTCGTGGTCCTCCTCCTGATCAGTCTCAGCATCCTCTTGTAGTCTCACTGTCCTCTGCCCGGGAGGGTTTGCGAACATGCTCCTCATGCTATGTGGAGGATGTGTGCACATGCTCCTTCGTCTGCGGAGGGCTTACAAGCATATTCGTCGTGTTTGGGGGAGCTGAAAAGATGCTGGCTGAATAACGCATGACCCTGCCGATGGGCCCAACCATATGCAGGCGAGACAGGCGGGACAAAGGACCTGGAAGTCCCTCTTGGGGCCAAAATAGCCGTGTGAGGTGGGTGCCCAAAAGGGGGAGGTGCCGCCTTGCGGACGGCGGCGTTGGCGCCGTTGGTGGAGCTCCCGCTGGCCCGCGGGGCCACGAAACGTGTGAGGGGGGTGCTGACATCAAGCACCGACGCCATGCGGACCCTGACACCTGGGCCTTAGCTGGAGCCCCCGATGGGGCCACGAAGCGTACGAGGGTTGTGCCGAAGTCAAGCACAGCCGCCATGCGGACCCGTGCATTTGGGCCCTAGCTGGAGCGGGGTGTGCCCAAATGAGGCACCGCCGCCACGCGGACCCTGGCAGTTGGGTCTTAGCTGGGGCTCCCTGTGGGACCACGACATGTGTGAGGTGTGTGTGTGTGTGTGCCGACGTGAGGCACCGCCGCCATGAGGACCCTGGCATTTAGGCCGTAGCTGGAGCTCCTGGGACCGCGACACGCGTGAGAGGTGCACTGAAATGACGCGCCGCCGCCGTACGGACCTTGCCACTGGAGCCTTCCTTGAAGCTCCCTCTGGAGCCAAGACACGCGTGAGGGCTGCGCTGAAATGAAGCACCGCCGCCATGCAAACCGTGCCAGCAGCCGTTGGTGGAGCTCCCTGTGGGGGCACGAAACGTGTGAGGGGTGTGCCGACATGGGCGCGGTGGCGCCATGCGGCCCTTGACATTGGAGCCTCCCTTTTGGGGCCACGAAACGTGTGAGGGGTGTGCCGGATCATGGGGCCATGAAGCGTGCGAGCGGGGTGTCGAAATTGGGAGGTGCCGCCTTGCGGGCGACGGTATTGGCGCCGTTGGTGGAGCTCCCGATGTCCTGTGGGGCCACGAAACGTGAGGGGGGTGCCGAAGTCAAGCACCGACGCCATGCGGACCCTGACATGTGGGCCTTAGCTAGAGCTCCCGATGGGGCCACAAACGTATGAGGAGTGTGCAGAAAACAAGCTCCGCCGCCACGCGGACCTTGGCATTTTGACCTTAGCTGTAGCTCCCGATGTGGCCACGAAACAGTGAGCGGTGTGCCGAAGTGGACATGCGGAGGGCAGAGGCAGGGATGGGAGGGGGGGCGAGGAGGGGGAGGTGGAGGAAGGACGCGGGGCGCTGCTGATTCAGAACGAGCGCCCAACTCAACATAGGATGGTTGGAAACAAAACATGCCCCTAACAGTGTCCGCACCGAGGGGTTCTTCATTCTAGTCTTCTGGTCTGAAGAACTGGGCCTGGGTGGCGGTCTGGCGGCTATGTCGTCGCCGTCGCCGCATCATCGCCGCCCGTCGTCTGGGCCTGAGTGGGGGTCGGGCGGCTGTGTTGTCGCCGTCGCCGCCCAGTCGCCGCCTAGATTGCGCAGCATACGTTGCCTCACATAGACCGCACCGCATACAATGCACCACGTAGATTGTACCGCATAGGTTGCATCACGTCGTTTCTCCCTTAAAGAGTACTAGGATATATCTCCCCTCCGGGGTTAACAATACACCTAATCGTAGCGCAATGCACATATGAGTCTGCCCCATCGTCCATCCTAAATCTGAGTTCGTACCGTTCCAGACAGGCCGGAGCTCGCCCCCCAGTTCATCTTTTGCTACAATTATTTTTCGCGCGCACGTGTCTGTCACAAATCATCCGTGTTCAAGAATCCCTTACAAAAGAACGGGACGATGTGCATACGCGCGCGTCAACGCGCGCGCATGCCCAAAGCTTTCAAAATCGAGCGCCATGAATGCATACCTATACGACCACCCTTCGGGTGATAAGGAGGTTCGGGGGGGGGGAGGAACCAACGTCTCACACGATCGGTCTCACTATCGATCTCACTATCGGTCTCGCTCGATCGATCTCACCCGATCGATCTCACAATCGATCTCATTCGATATATTTCATTCGATCGATCTCACAATCGATCTGACTATCGATCTCACAATCGATCTCACGATCGATCTCACTATCGATATCACAATCGATCTCACATTCGGTATAACTTTCGATCTCACTATCGATATCACAATCGATACCACAATCAACATCATCATCAACGACAGCATTGTCATCAACGTCATCAACATCATCACCATTATCAGCATCACTGGGACACCATCATCAGCATCACATCATCACTATCATCATCAACATCATCATCATCACTATCATCATCATCATCGGGACACAGTCATCGTCACCATCATCATCAACATCATCATCATCCGGGCACCATCATCAGCATCATCGGAACACCACCATCAGCATCATCACCAACGTCATCCCATCACCATGATCATCATCATCATCAACATCATCATCATCATCATCATCATCGGGACACCGTCACCATCATCCTTTTAGCAACATCAGCATCATCAACCTCATCACCATCATCGGAACACCATCATCGTCACCACCATCATCATCACCACCATCATCATCGTCAACATCATCGGGACACCATCGTCATCATCAACATCAGCAGCATCATCACAATCATTGGGCCACCATGATCAAAATCACCATCATCACCTCATCATCATGCTCACCGTCAACATCATCATCATCGAAACACCATCATCGTCATCATTGTCATCGTCATCGGGACACCATCATCATCATCACCATCATCATCAACAGCAGCATCATCAACCTCATCATCATCATCGGGACCATCATCATCGTCTCCATCATCATCATCATTTCATCTGATCATCATCAACATCATCAGGATCATCAGCATCATCATCAACATCGGGTCACCTTCACCATCAGCATCATCAGCAACATCATCATCATCAACATCTTCATCATCGGGGCACCATCATCGTCACCACCATCACCATCATCAACATCGTCAACATCATCACCATCATCATCATCATCGGGACACCATCATCTTCACCACCATCACCATCATCATCATCGTCAACATCATCAATAGCATCATCATCATCATCATCATCATCATCATCATCATCGGGACACCGACGGGACATTGGCGGGACACCGGCGAGACACCGCGCGCCACCGCCCCCGTGCAGGACACCAGAGGGACACCGCGGGGCACCGGTTGCCAGAAGGGAGACTTTTGGTCCGGCCGCGCATCAGCTACAGGAGACTTCTGGCCCGCCCACGCAGTTTCGCCTCGCCCGCACGCACGGCACGCACGAACACGAAACCGAAACGGATTTCCCGGTAGGGGGGCTCTCCGTTCTAAAATAACACACGGCTTCGCAACACGAGTTTTCACAAGGAAATTTACGCTCACGCTCTTGCGAAGTCTTCAACATGCTCAAAACATGCTTCGAAATTGGCTTCTCCGCGAACGCGTGTCCAAATCCTCGAACGCCCTTTGCGCGCGTGCTGTCACACGGATGCCTTGCAAACGTTGTGTCGGATTGCGCACGCGCGCTTTCTCGCGCGCGCATGCATAGATCTTTCCAGAACTTTTGGTTTCGTGCGGATTTCAGAACCGAGTGCCCCAAAAACAAAGAGAAATACATTGTTTTCCAAAGTCAGCTTTCCAAGAAAAACAAAAAATGCGCCGGCGCTCTTGCGGATTTCTTGGGAAAAAAAAGCGTCTGTTTTCCAACATGTTCATCCACTTCTGCCAGACGGGCCTTTCGAGCGCCCTTGCGCGCGTGCTGGGGAGGGCACGGTCCGTGTCAAATCATGTAACGCGGGCCACTCGCGCGCGTCGGCCGCGCGCGCATGTCGAACTCCTTCAAAAACCTGCATCACCGACGCGAGGACATCGTCATCGTTATTGGCAGGCGTGATCAGCATCGGCGCCGTCATCGGCCTTGCCGTCGTCATCGCCACCATCGTCACCATCATCGGTACTATCATAATCGTGTCTACCGTTGTCAGCGTCGCCATGATACCGCCCCACTCAAGTCACCGATTTGCACTGAAGTGCCCGATGGGAAGTGCTCACCGATCAGCGCCACCGTGGCCGCGTCGGTCGCGCCAAACTGGCTGGCCGCTGTGCGCGCGAGCATGCGCGGGCTAGCGCGGCCGCAGAGACGCACCAGCCAACGCCAACCACTCGTCGCAATCGCTGCCGCATGGGCTTTGCAAATCAAGTTGCGGGTGGGTGGGTGGGACGCTTGCAACAACATAAAATTCACCAATTCGTTGATGACAATAAATTGCGCATATAGAATGTCCGAATTCGGTTGCGTAAGATAGACTGCACCACACATATTGCACTACGTCGATGGCACCACATAAATTGCGCATTACACCACATTTACTGCACTACGCGCTCTGCACCATGCATCGGTGTTGCGCCACCTAGATTGCACTGCGTAGTTTGTTCCACAAACGTTGTGCAACCGGCACGGCACCACAAATATTTCTCCACGTCGATTGCACCACATATGTTTCATCACGTAGGTTGCGCCACATGAATTGCTCGACATAGATTGCATCACGTATATTGATAGAAACATACGGTGCGGGTCCACGCTGGCTAACGACATGTCATTGATTTCTCGGGCGCCCCGCGGCGGACGTAGTTACCGACGGTTGTGGAGCTACGTGCGTTCCTCCTCTTCATCCGTATATATTTTTGTTGAAGTTCGAAACGTGTGGCCTTGGCGCTTCGAATTTGGACGCCGCCAAGTGGTCAGCCCGAGCGTCCGTCCTGCGGTTTGGCATCACATTCCTCCCCAAACGTGCGCCAAAGCACGCGGTACTCCGACAGCTTAGAATTTTGCCCTTGCCTCTCGCACCATCCCTCGCATCACACCTGTCGGCCCGCAGTCCGCAGCACAGATGGGACTTCGAATCAGTGAGAAGAAAACGGGCCGCCGTCCTACGAGAAGCTCGAGCAGTCCGTCCAGGAGTCTAAGCCCGACTGCGCCTCACCGTTCGTTGCCTCGCGGTTCAGTTCATCGCATAGACAGCAGCGATGATAACCAAAGTCGCACCCGCAGCGGACGAGAGAGTCCACCGCCATCGAGAGCCCCTTCATGGGATGTCCGAGATCATCCAGACCGTCAAAGACACCAATACCAAGCTGTTCGAGCAGATTTTCGAGCAGGAGGTATCGTCGATGCGCGTGTTTCTCGAGCTGCATTACAAGAACGTAAGTGCCCTACATGAGAGAAGATTGCGGTTGAAGCTGGGAGCCAGGAGTCAGTCACAGCTGCTGTAACGGCAACAGTGGATGAGAAGTTCAGTTCCTTGCAGACCCAGTTTGGGGCGATGTTGGCCCAGGTTCAGTCCTCATCCAGTGGTGCGTCTTCAGCTGGGCGCATTCGGTCGCCCGCGTTCGCTGCCAATGCAGGAGAGGGTGGACGCAGTCTCGACGGCCCGCCCATCTGCAAGACCAGGCGCTGGGTCAGAACATTCCCCAGAGCCCTCACATCCCAGCAGCGCCAAGCGAACTGAGACAACATCGTCGCGCCTCCGATCCCTCAGAGCCTGCGTGATGGCGCCCCGTTGACGATTACCAGAGCTGCAAAGTCGTATTCGGTCGCTTTCACAAGCGAGGAGAACGCCAACCCCTTCGCCACAATTTGCAGCGGCTTGGACCTGAGCTGGCGTGACCCTCGGGACAACAAATCCAGCATCATCCGAGTCAGAGGTGACTTACCTCTCGATGTGCGCGCCCGACAGAGAGCTGCGAGTCCCATTTGGCAGCAGGCCTCGGGGCTTCTGAAAATAAAAAGTGGTTGGCCGCCGGCAGTTCCAAGCTGGCAGTCGACGGGTATCAAGGCGTCGCGCATCTCTCGTCGGCGGAGGGCGTCTTTGAATTGTACCGCATCAAGGGGGCATCCGAGACTGGTTTCCAGCGCGAGCCGAACCCTGAGACCTTCAGCGCCTCAGGTACTGGCAGGTCGCGGACAAGGACGTTCTCGACATGCTCGAGAGCGTCGCGGCGGCCAGCGGCGCCGGTCGCAAAGGGTTCCCTGCAGAGCGCAGAGCGCGGCATGCCCAGCATCAAGGAATATATGGGCGCGAGGTCGGCCTCAGGGAGTCGCCTGCTAGTATTCTGCTCGCTGTGCCCGCCTGCGCCACCTTTCCGCTCTCTGTTCAATATTTTGTTATTCGCCCTCCAGAGATCCCGGTGGCCCTGGACAGTCCTCTCCTGTCATCATTGCTGAAGGATCTCTCACACTAGCGAAGTGAATGCACACACTTTATTTGGTAGTCTTTGGGCGTCTCATGATACTCAGACCCGTTATGGGAAATATTTTCGGATGTTTCTGAAGAAGCACGACATCGTTATGCTCCAGGAGACCCGTGCTAATGGGAGAAGACATAGAAGAGCTTCATCGTCGGCTTCCCAGGTTTAGGACAATTGGTTTGTTTGTTATGGAGTCTGAGGTTGCTGGAGGGGTCGCGATCCTGGCCCATGAGAGGATTGCTTCCCTCTTTCAGAGCGCGGTGGCCCAGGAAACCGTCAATGGCCGAATCATGATTGCCCACCTGGCAGGCATTGCAGGTACTCTCCAGCCCATCAACCTCCACATCGACACCGCTCTGTCCCACGCTGCCATCAAGCGCCAGATCTGCCAGATTGCGACCGTGTTCCTAGGCGTCGAATCGGCCACTACTTTGCTCGCTGGCGATCAAAGTCTATGCGCAGCTGGCGAAGGGTGGCTACGAGACAGAGATGGCACCGCGAGTATCTCCTCTCCTCATCTCTATAACTACTGCCAGTACCAGTTCAGAGGATATGCAGCAACATACCAGCCTCTCCACACTCGCGAGACAATCAGGGGCGATAGAGTTATCTCTGTGGGCAGGATTGATTGTGCATGCGTCTTCACCATCCTCATGGTCCTCCTCGACCACAAACCTATCGAGGGTGTCGTCTCGATTCTCTTCCAGGGCAGTTGTCCTAGCGACCGCGCCGCGGTGTTCCCCCTCCCCGCGCCCCCGCCCGCCTATGCCGGCCGCTGCCCCGCGCCTAAGTGGGCGTCGCGATCCATTCGCTGCCGCGGAGAGCTCCACGGCATCATCGAAGAGATCGATCTCTCCGAGGACCCCGTTCAAAGGAGTCTTGATTATAAGGAAGCTATATATGAGACTGCTCGCCGCGCCAGACATCGCCATGAGGTCCGAGGCCCCCAGAATGTTGATGCGCAGATATCGGCTTGCCCTTGCTCGCGCTGCCAGAGCGATGAACAGGCGCGCAGCCATGAGTGCGCGCCTGGCAAATCCGCGCCTGCAGTTTTTTTTCGAGCGCGACGTCATGCAGTGGCAGGACAGGCGGGGCTTTCACGAACCTCTCTCTTTAACGGGAGGAACAAGCACTGCTTGCTGACCCCTCGATTCGCCCCGAACGTAAAGATCAGCGTGTCGCTCGTCTTCGCGAACTCGCTGCCGCGCGGGCCCCTCACGATCGTCGGATATACCTCCATAGCATTGCTGGCCCCAAAGGGGCCCCCGTTCGCATCGCCCGATGACTCTGCCTTGGCCTTCGCGGCCAACTGGGGGGAGATTGGGACAAAGCGCTTCGTGGACCTCGTGCATTTCCAGGCGCTGAAACCGTTCATCCAAGCCGTCTCGGCGTCGACCTCTCGGGAGATTTCAGAAGGCCAACTCGAGGATACCATTCGCCGACGTCGCGATTCCGCACCCGGCCCCGAGGGCATCCAATATAGAGCTCGGAACCCCGACGCCGGAGCCCAGACTCGAGACCCCGCCTCCGCTCGCCCCCTGACTCTCCGTAACGCCGACAACAAGATTATCGCCGCTGCCCTAGACTGCCCGCTCGCCCAAGCCTCCGCCCACCTCTGTCGTGGCATCCAGCGGGGATTGGTGCCTGGCCGCCAAGGACTCGAGCGCATCATAGATGTTGACCCGGACACGGCGATTTTCAATGATAATGAGTATGAGCGAGAAAGTGAGACTTGCTGTTTCGACGTTAAGACGCCCTTTCCGCGTTTGCATGTCCAGTGGATCGAGCACGTGCTCGTGATGACTGGCGCCCCTGAGTGGCATCATACTGCATTCGTGAAGCTGTATCAGAGTGTATCCATTCACGTGAATGTTTAAGACCCCGGCGGGCACTCATACAAGGTCGAGAGAGGCGTCTAACAGGGTTGCCCCTTCTCGGGTGCGATTTTGGCGGCGTGTTTTGAGCCATTCAGATTTTCTTCACAGATGGTCCGGATCTATACACGACCCCGAGTTCTCTTCGCACGGCTTTGCCAGCGACCTCGCCACGGTTGACCCCGACATGTACGAGTCCTTCCAAAAGGTATTCCGTGGGCTCCTTTTTCGGGATAAATCGACTGGGCTCCACATCCGACCGTCAAAAAAAGGAAATTCTCTTCCTTCGCCGTTTTGACCTTGTTGATGTTCGGGCTGGATTTAGGGGGAGAGGTCTCAGCACTTGTGTTCATTATTGGAGCTGGGTCTCGTGAGTTGTCTTGGCAGGGCCCAGTGGCGTCTCTTACTAAGCACAGGTTTCATATGACATCGCTCGGTCTATCCTTCTGCCAGAATGTCGAAGCCTACAACATATATTGCTTCACAGTCTGCAAATATGTGGCGCAAGTGTTCCCGCCATCCTCTGCTATTTTGAAGACTGAAGCCAAGGCTATCACACGTTGTACACGTGGTCCGAACTGTGCCATCACCCTCATCAGGATGCACAACATGAGCGCGTTTGGCTTCGCACAATATGTTCGCATATTATCATACTGCAAGGACGCAGCGTATCGAGCATGCTGCAAGTGTGCTGCGTCCGACAGAAATCGGAGGAGAGTCGAGGATACTCTCGAGGGAGACGACTGTGTGGTGGCGTTTCGGAGTCAATTTATTTGGAAGAGCTCTATCTTGGCCTATATCGAGGAGGTGTGGGCCGAGCTCACATACATGCCAGGCATTCCGTCGGAGCCCCTCCTTGTCGGTCTTCAGACAAAAGCTTTGAAGCTGCATGAGCGGCACAGGTCTCCGAATTGTTGTCGTCGAGCCACCCTCGCTCGTCTCAGGCACTTTTACCCTGAATGCTCAGAACAGATATTAAACCGGCAGCTCATGATAATGGGCTTCATTGGTAGAGACCTCCCGCCGTTCAGTCTCCTTCCCACCGTCAAGACAATCACAAATTGCTGAAACACCACCTCGAGGTACAGATCCAAAATTTTCATTTCGGCTGCATTGCGATGGGCGGTGACCGTCTCCAACGCAATATTCGCTGTCCCCTGTCCCAACCCGAAGTGATGGCTCTCCTCCCCCATTTTCCCGCTGATTGGGCCACCCGGATATCTCTGGCGCATCTGTTTTTAATTTCGGGGTAGCCCTCGATGCCATTATGAATCATTTCAGCCAGAAGCACCTAAGTGGCGTCCCTGATTTCTCCCGAGCGATGCGTTTGATTTCGGGCGAGAGTTCGTTCGATCGCTGTTGCCTCTGCCGTTGCGCCTCAGCTTCTTCAAGGTGCTGTCGTTGCATTTCCGCACGGCTCCGAGTAGGGGCAGGGAGGAAGATTTTGGGAACGGTGTGCGCGCTCCTCCTCCTCCTCCTCCTCCTCCTCCTCCTCCTCCTCCTCCTCCTCCTCCTCCTCCTCCTCCTCCTCTTCCGACTCCTCCTATTCCTACTCCTATTCCCATTTTCCCTCTTTCTCCGCATCCTCCTCCTCTTGCTCCTTGCACGCTGACTGTTGATGCTGCGACGGATGCCCAGAAGCCCTGCGGCCGCTTTCCCGCCGAGGCCTCACGTCCATGGGCGAAGGTTGCGCGAAGCTCGTCGACCGCGTCGCCTACCTGGAGAGGGACGTGGGCGACTCCTTCGAGAAGCACGTGAAGGCGCTGCAGGAGCTGCAGGGTTCCCACGCGACGCACATGGGCGACGTCGGGAGGCACCACGCGAGCATGGAGGACGGCGGGGCCGCGGGCTCCCCGAGGGGGCACGCAAGGGAGCCACGGGAGGACGAGCACGAGGCGCGAGGAGCGACGACAGGGCGATCGGGGGCGTGGGCAGGAGCAGGAGGAGGACCAGGAGGAGCAGGAGGTCGAGGAGGGGGAGCAGGAGGAAGACGAGGATGAAGAGGGGTACGAGGACGAGGAGAAGTGGCAGGAGGAGGAGGAGGAGGAGGACGTCGTCGTCGTCGACGACGACGGCGACGACGACAAGCGGTGGACGACGAGGACGAGCAGGCGAGGGAGAGTCGGACGAGGATGGCGAGGATGTTCGGGCTTTCCGATCGCTTGGTGACCAACTGGTCGTCTGGTTGCTGGAGGGTTCTCTGCCTGGTCGGCGTCCATTTCTTAGCACTTAGCAGCATCAGTTATGGGAAGGAAGGGTAGGTTCTGATGGATATTATCGTTAGGAATATAATGACAGCGCGCTCACCACATGATTCAGGAAAGGCACGAGAGGGAACGAGGGGGTGGTGGTCACGAGCATTCTCTCTTCCTCCTCGTCCTCCTCCTCCTCCTCGTCCGCTTCTCCCTTCAGCGGGCTTGAGGGCGCATGCATGTCAAAGATTGCATCCAGAGCTCCGTCTGTTCCACATGCTCCCTATTCGCATCCTGGCTGACGGCCGACGATCGCCCACGCGACTTGGGGCTGCATCGACACCTGATCCAGCAAGCCTCTCCAGGATCGGTCTCCGATTCTGAATCCGATCACGCGGGCTTGGAGCAACCCTGCTGGAATGCCTTTCAGGACCCACCTAAGCCAAGCCAAGGCTCCTTCGCAGCCTCCTCGCCTACTCCTTATCCCCCCCCTTCTTCGGCTCTTCAACCCTCGGGAAGGGAAAAAACACACAGACACAATGAATCGTCGATTCCCCAGGAAAATATGGGAAGTGTGGGGGAGACAAGAACCCAGAAAATATTGGAGAAGATGGGGAATCCTTTTATTTGTGTGTATCTATTTGTATGTCTCAGGGCCCCTTCAACCCCCCCCTGGCCCTCCTCCAGTCGCCCCCGCTCTTCCCCCCCCCGGTTCTCGAGCGAGCCCGAGGTCGAAGCTCGCCGTGGCCAGAGACGAGAGTCGCAGCCCGGGTCGGCCAGTGAAGAGAGTGTGCGTCCCTCCCGTCGCGGAGGGCGACGGGAGCAGACCGAGGGCCAGGGCGAGGCGGGGAAGGAGGAGGAGGGGGAGGAGGAGCAGAAGTAAGGAAGAGGGGGAGGAGGAGGAGGAGAAAAAGTAAGGAGGAGGGGGAGGAGGAGGAGGAAGAGGAGGAGGAGGAGGAGGAGGAGGAGGAGGAGGAGGGGGAGGAGGAGAGGGAGGAGGAGCAGAAGAGGTCTGAAGCAAGATGGAGCACTCTCGCTGACTCCCACACAGCCCTCTCTCTCTTTCCTCTCTCTCTCTCTCTTTCTCTCTTGCTCGTTCTCTCGCCGGCACTGCATGTCCTCGCTCACCTCCGCTCTCACTTACTCAACTCACCATACCTGCAGCACCAATACTGGCGCATGTAAAAGTCCATGCTGGCGTCTTGCTGCCCGCCAGACACTGTGGTTTCAGATGTGTTGGAGAGAAGCTGCCGATCCTGGACATTACACCACAGCAGATGCATTAGGTTTGTTGCCCCAGCTAAGCGGTTGCTTTGGAGGACTTCGACGAGGACGAAGAGGTTGTGGGTCTAAATCCCGCTCCAGTTTGGGATAATAAAGATGGATTGTACGGACGGAATCTATCCCGCATCTGGGTCGACGCTTTGCAGCAGGAGCGCATGGCGTTCGTGGAGAAGTCGCTCGGGGACTCGGCAGAGAAGCACGAAAGGATTCGGGCAGCGGCGACGAGACTTCCACACCCACATCTTCACTCCGCCCCTCTCCACTTCTCCTCCGTCTCTCGGGAGGTTGGGCGGGAGTGGAGGCGGGAGCGGAGAGACGGAAGGGAAGGAAGGGAAGGGAAGAGAAGGAGCAATGGGAAAGAAGTGGTGAGAAGGGGAAGCAGACAGGAACGGAGGGGGCGGAGGGAGATGTGGAAGAGAATCGGGTTTTGCCAAAAACCCCAGGTAAGGGGACCCGGTTAGTGGTAGTGCCCCGGAGCCCCCAAAGTGGCCAGAATCCCTAAACCAGGTCTGCCGTGGCTGGTGTGTTTCGGGTGACGGCAGTTCTGGTTAGTGGAACGGGGCCTGGGGGGCGCCCCCCACCCAGTACACATCACTAAACCAGGTCCCACTAAACCCAGTTGTGCCAACGCCCGAGAGATGGGCGACGAGCTGGGGCATAGAAAGAGGAAGGAAAATAAAACAAGGGTGGGGGAGTGGGAGCGGATGGGCACGACGAGAGAACACACAGCTATTCGAAGAGGACGACCCAGGGACATGACCAACCCATCTGCACATCTGCAATGTGTATCAATATCCACGGGCTCACTCAGGACGAACAAGCATTTGAAAAGGGTTCTGTCTCCGCCCTTCCAGCTACACGTGAGACTTATGCGCTGGGAGCACGAGAAGCTCTCGTGAGGCGGCGCCCGAGCAAAACGACCTACAGGCGTAATGCGTCGCTCGGCTTGACCTCCTAGGAGCTCACGACAGAGGCGAGACACTTGCGCTGCTGGCTGCACCCCGCGGCGGGAAGAGCTGGTCTGGGTCTGTTATGCACCGCACTCCGAAGGAGACCACCCATGAGCTCCCGAGAGTGCTGCCAGTTGCGCAGTCGGCCCCTCCCAGGGAAGGGGGAGGGGGGGTTAGCTGAAGTCGACGAACAACAAAAAAAGATGCAAATTAACTTTTGGCGATCCGCGCGGATTTCTTGGATCTGCGCTGGGACCCCCTGGCTGCGCCTCCGGCGCCGCCCCTGGCGCGCCCAGCGCGCCGGGGAGGGGGATCCAGCTCAGATCTGAGAAATCTACCCGGACCGTCAAACGCTTATGTTTATGCCGTTCTTTGTTCCTCTATTAAGTCCGCGAGGGAACGCGGTCCACTGGATCTCCCAGGAGCTCACGAAATTGCCAACGTCTGCGCAGCTGGCAGCGCCCTGGGAGGGGAGTAGTAGTTCCAGTCCGCGCAGGACCGAACTTTGCTGGACCCCCCGGTGGTCTCCCGGAAGTACGGGCAGTTGCGCAGCTGGCAGCGCCCATGAAAGGGAGTACATGATTATGTGGGTCATTTCCAGCTACATGGGGAGGGGGGGAGTGCGCATCATCTCGAAACCGAACGCACGTGCGTGCGTTACGCAGTCGAGCGTGTGGAGCATGTATGTTGTGCGCTTGGAGACACATCGGGATCCCACTGTGCAGGTCCAAGGGACATTCCTTTTCTGCGGCGGGCGGGCACGGTAAGAAATGTGTTTCATGGCTGGCGGTGGGGAGGTTAGATCACGAGAGACTACTATAGCATCCGTGGTGCGTGCTGGGCTTACTCTGGTCCTCCTCCTCCTCATTCTCCTCCTCCTTCTCCTCCTCCTCCTCCTCCTCCTCCTCCTCCTCTTATTCCTCCTTCTCCGCCTCAGCATCATAGCCCTGCTTAACCTCATCTTGCAGCTCCTCGTCATCCTCATCTCTTTTTGCTTCCTCCACCGAATTTCCTCCCCATCCCCCTCAGCAAGAATCCTCGCTTGAGTGAGCCGTGCTGTTCTGACGCCATGGCTGGTCAGTCGTTGCTGCTGCATCGTGTCCTGCCCGCCGCCCCGAACCTCACCCCCAGGATGTGCACCGATCTGCGCAGGGCCCACGACAGGCACGCCAGGGAGCTCGGCGAGCTGAAGGAGCGCACTCGGGGGCAAGACCGAGGCAGACAGAGGACAAGGCGAGGAGGATGAACAGGAGGAGGAGAAGGAGGAGGAGGAGGAGAAGGAGGAGGAGGAGGAGGAGGAGGAGGGAGGGGAGAGGAGCAGCGAGGAGGACGGGGAGGACGACAGCAGTCGCTAGGAGACGAAGGAAGGGCAGAGAGCAAGAAAATGGCAACGAGGTGAAGCAGGTGGAGGGGGCCCAACGCTCACGATCAGGACGCACACAACTGCGTCGGGTTCCTTCGCAGACACCCCAGCAGTTCAGGCCCAACGTGCAAATGTGGAAGGCACGCTACGGTATACGCAGTCAAACCCTGCGCTCCGATGTCGTGGACCATTGGCGCGCGGACCGTCGTACGGCGCGAAACTTCTGAGCTCTTGCAGGACGCAAACACTGGACAAGCATATGAGTTCGGATGACGTGGTTGACGACGTTCATACACGTATTGCTTGGATGCGCAAGGTGTAAAGGTATGCGTTGGCTCTGCGTTGACGGCCACACTAGTACACAGTGGGTCATGTGTTGGTTTGGTGTGGCTCGCGTACGCAATCATTAGAAGTTGGCAGTGGCAGCAACCGGTCGAAGAGCTTTACAACTTGGCATCACTGGCGGAGGATACACTGCGCCCATCGTTCGAGTTGCGTCGCTGTCGTTCCTTGAATTCTCCATGCTTGTAACACTACGCCCGATTGCGCACCCGCACGAACAGGCGCACGCATGTGTTGCGGTTCGTTTTGCGCGTTTTCCCAACCACAGCATTTTGAAGGCAAATGAGAGACCCACTCAGCAAATGGAGTCACGTTTCGGAGAGCCCGTAGTGTGTTGTACGCTTTCCCCGCTGCATTCGACAAACCCTACCACCGTGCCAGCGCACAGGCGTAGACGGAGGGGGGTGAATTCAAGGCCCGAGCCAGGTCTGTGTTTTGTCTGAGCCGCTGGCAGGTCTTGAATACCATGTCCTTGTCCTCAGCCTCGTTGGTCTCCGCTTCCTCCCCATCACCCTCCTCGTCATCACTGCTCCTCCCTCTTGATGGTATCGAAGACGCTGATGGCGAATCGTCGCCGCCCCCTGCCTTTTGGAATCGCCCATGTGGCCGAGCGTTGTGGCAAGAGCTCTGCCAAGCTATCGGACCCTTTATCCTCCTCCTCCTCCTCCTCCTCCGCCTGGACTTCTGCTGTCCTCCTCCTCCTCCTCCTCCTCCTCCTCCTCCTCCTCCTCCTCCTCCTCCTCCCTTAGCTACGTCACTTGTAGGGCCTATCGAATCCCATGGGATTATCCTCCTCCTCCTCGCTCCCGCCCCCCTCCTCAAGTCACCAGGCGGGGCCGGGGCAGGGATAAGTAGTTTCAGAGCGTTCCGGAACGCTCCCACTGTGTTCCGATATATCGCTCACAACCACTGGAGTTCAGAGACCTCCAATGTGTCACAGTCCGATGTTGTTATGTCTTGACCTCGTCTCAAGTCATTTTAGATGGTGATCTTCGGTGTGACCAGTAATAGCTCGAGGAGTTTGGCAAGGGCGGAATGCGGAGATAGGGGCGGTGGTTGGAATGCGCCACAGCATGCCGCCTTCAGTTTGCCATCTGATAAGATGCAAGTCTTGGGAGGCTAATTAAGTTCAGCATCTGAGCTGGTATACCCTTGGTCGAAATGCGGCAAATGCTGCTTAATACTGCCTTTTCCAGCTTGAAGTGCGGCTCAATCCGTCTTAGTCCCAGGCTTCGTCAGACCTCGTCCAGGTCAATGGCCCCAGTCATCGGGCACGTTATCCCTTGATTTGTTCTGACGAGGACTTCACAGGAGTTGCCTCCGAACACCGCAGCACGCCGCCTTGAGGCTGCCCTCTTGCTTTCCCGCGAGGATGCCCGATGCCCCACCCTGCCCAGGAAGGTGCGGACTCGCTATCGGGGGCCTATCGCCGATCTAACAGCGATGTGTCGCCGATTCCAGGTCGAGGCTCCCCCACTGAGCCAGCCCCTTGGTGGTTTTCGGGTCTTAGCTCGGGACTCTGGTGGCCGTGCGGGACGATCTGGGCAGCCCCGGAACGCCCTCGGCGAGGCGCAGCCGCCGGAGCGCATTTCGCGGCTGGAAAGCCACCGAGGGAACCGACTAGAGCGCCCGAAAGCGTCGAACCTCGAATCTTCGAATGGCCTCCCGAAGCCGATCCCACCCCAATCGCTGCCTCCCATTACCAGCCTCGAACGTATCCCTATCCCTAAGATTGACACGCCAAAAGGCGATGACAATCTTAGGGATTCGCCCTCAAAAAATAAGAGAATCCCCAAGATTGGCATCGTGATGAGGAGGTGCCCAGCATAGGAGTAGGGATATGTTCCAGGCTGGTAATCCCATGGCTGCCCGCGAGGATGCCCACTCTTCCCATCACGCCAGCATCCCCGAGCGCGTCGCGTTCCTCGAGAAGGAGCGGCCCGCTGCCGGCAGCATGTTGCCAGCACACGTCTGGAACAGGGTGGCTAGAAGACACGAGGGTGTTTGTTTGTTACCCTCTGGGCCATATCGCGCGTCATGCCCCCTATTCCAAATCCCTATTAATCGACCCCCCACTAAAAAAGTGGACCCCCCTCCAAATGCGACCTAATATTTCGACCCCCCCTCTTCGACGGGGCGCCTTGATAAACCCGACCCCCTACGCTCCATTCCGAAGAAAGCGCCCTAATAAACGGGACCCCCCCAGTTACCAAAAGGCGCCTTAAAAAACTGGACCCGGGGGACGATTAGTAAGGGACTTGGGGTAACGCCCCCCCCCCTCCTCAGTGCGTCCCCGGCACTGCCGCAGTCCGTCCGGCACCACAGTCTGGGGGGGGGGGTCGTCAGGCCCCCGGAGACCAGGACACAGATACACCAGGGCACGGAGAGCCGAGGCAACGGCACCCTCTCCTGCAAAGTCACAGCCTTCAGCACCCGTGCATCTTCTGTTTGCTGCGCTGGAGGATTCGGGTTTGTGTCCAGGTTGTGGGGGGGGAATTGCAGGCTCTTAGGGCCTGTGTCCGGGTATTCTGGGAGTGCTGCAGTGCACTCTGTTGCTCGTGCCGCCCTCTGGGAAAATTGGCTTTGCGGGATGTTGGGTGTCTGGGTCTAGCGTGTCCGGGCTTGCATGGCCCTGAGGGGGGGGGGGGCGCTACGGTCCGTCCCCCCCCCCTCCCCCCACAATGCCCGCTATGGTCGTAAATGCAACATGCGCTCCACGGTGCTTCCGAAAGTCGGCGTGCTTCGAGTGGCGGAAGCCGGCATGAACGCCCCTGGCCGCTCTTCCGGCCCCGCCCCTGGCGCGCCCCGCGCACCGGGGCGGGGGGGCCAGCCTGGTCGAAGAAAGCCGCGCGGACCTCCGAGGAATCATGTTTTTACGCAGGTGTTATATTATTGTTAAGTCGGGCCTGTCCCTCTACAGGGAAAACAAAAGTCTGGGGACTATATTTTGAGTTTTTGTTGGCCGTTTGGGGGCATTTTTTGTTTTTTATTGTTCATTCAAAATCCCCCTGTAGGAGGACAGGCCCGACCTAACTTTAGTGTTGCTCTCATGAACACGCTGAGAAGTGGAGGGCTCGATGGTGGTCACTTGAACTCCATGGTGAGCGCACTTTGATCTGAGAGGCATCCCAGGGGTTCTGCAACTCAGAGATCTGGCACGTTACCTGCAGCTAGAGCGGGTTGCAGTGGAGTCCAATTGCAGAGATTCGGCCTGACGTTTGAAAGGATGTTGCGCCAGCCGCTCGCAGTAGTAATCCGCGTTGGCTTATGTGCGCACACTCTCGTGAGTTGGCTTCTGACGGGACCCAAGACGGTGTGTGAAGCAGAGTTTTGTTTCCGTTCCAGCTTGAGTTTTTGGTTTGTTCTTCCAGGCGAGTCCCATCTGCCCATGTGAATTGCCCGAGCGTGCCCAGCGCATTGGATACTGAGTCAGGCGCGTATGTTAGTGAAGACGGCACGGTTTCTACCCCGAGCCAACCTTGGACCGAACTTTTGGATGGAGCCCAACTCGGGTATTCTTTCTTCTGGAGCAGCTCAAAGCAGCCATGAACATTGCGAAGCGATGCAATGCAAAGCATTGATTGGCAGAGTTTGGCATTGCTTGACATTGATTGGCATTTATTGGAAGAGTTTCTGCGGATGTGTTGGCATTGCGTGGCACTGCTTGCCATTGGTTGGCCTTGCTCGGCATTGTTTAGCACTGCGTTTGGCTGCTTTGCGTTGTGTGGCAATGCTTGGCGTTGCTTGGCAATGCTTGGCATGGCTTGGCGGTGCTTGGCGTTGCTTGGCATTGTTTGGCGTCGTTTGGCATTGATTGACATTGCTTGGCGTTGCTTGTACATGTATGTTCAGCGCATTGCTTGGCGTTGCTTGGCATTGCTTGATATTGCGTTGCTCTGCATCTCACTACTTCGCATTGCTTGGCAGTGCGTGTCTTGGCAGTGCTTCGTATTGCTTGCCATTGCTCGGCATTCCAGAACCGGACATTCCCTGGGGGACGCCAAACAAACGGGCAACGAGGCAACCCAGGGAACCTCGAGGACCGTTTCTGACAAGCGCCGCCGCACCCACCGTTTTGCTCACAAACAAGTAAGACCCCTGAGGCAAGGCCTAGTTGGTGAACCTATCGCCGAATCCAGTACTACTCAGGCGGCTGCCCCGTGGGAGGCAGTTGCTTCTGCCTTGGAGGAGGTGGGCGGTTGTCCATCGCCTTGCTTTTCTTCGTGTTCTCTCTTTTCCCCTCCTTCTCCTGAATAGTTCCTCCCACATCTCCTGGTCAGGCTTGAAGAGGAGCTTCGGCGGTCAACAAGTCAGCCGCTGCATGGGTGGGGGGAATGTTCTGATCATCTGGCCAGTCCCCAAGAGCTTTCTGGTGATGTGGGGTTAGGGGAGAAGAAAGAACAATGGATTGGCAGTTGAGATTGTTGAAGGGGGGCTAGGGACACTAGGCGTGCTCAGGGGAGCCCTGCAGCCGCCCCAAGGAGGATGACAACTGCCCTCCCAGCAGGCGTCTCCCCTGAGGACCAGATACAGCTTGGCGATTCTCGTGCTTTGCTCGATGATGCTGTCTGTATCCCTCCTCCTCGTCCTCCTCCTCCTCCTCCTCCTCCTCCTCCTCCTCCTCCTCCTCCTCCTCCCTGGAGGGCTGCACGCGCGGGCCGTGGGCATGGGTTGTACGAGGCAGCATGGTGGGCCCCCTGGGCCAGCCCCAGCGGGGATGAGAATCATGGAGACGTAGGAGGAGGAAGAGGAGGAGGAGGAGGAGGAGCAGGAGGAGCAGGAGGAGGAGGAGCCGGGCCTGTCAAATGGTCAGAAAATATAATGGGGACGATTGGTTTTAGCACTTTTGGGTGTAATTTGAATCTTTTGGGCTATTTTGAATGTTTCATCCAAGCTCCGCCTGCATGGGGGACACGCCCGACCTGACAGAAGGCGGCGGAAGGTCGGCGGGAGTACAACGAGACCGCCGCCGCCGGCGGAAGCCGGCAGAAAGGCAACGGAAGTTGGCGCAGGTAAAACAATGCGCCCCCAGGAGATTGCAGCAGTTTTGGGTTCAGGGCTTCTGAAGCCCGCCACATGAATATACCACCACCCCGGGGCAGATTGGCCAGGCAATCGCCCAAAGCGCAGTGTAGAAGCACATTGGGGTGAAGTGCGCTTCCTCCTCTTCCTTCTCCTCCTCCTCCTCCTCCTCCCTCCTCCTCCTCTTTCCTCCTCCTCCTCCTCTTTCCTCCTCCTCGCTCCTTCCTCCTCCTCCGCCCTCCTCCTCCTCGTTCCTCCTCCTGCTCCTCCTCATCCTCGCTCATTGCCCCTCCTCCTCCCTCCTCCTCCGCCCTCCTCCTTCCTCCTCCTCCTCGTTCCTCCTCCTCCTCCTGGACCTCGTGCTGCCTTTCCAAGGGCGCGGCGCGCTCTCCTGAGCGCGTCCGTGGCGATCACGTCGGTGGCATGCGGCGTGCGGCGCGCAGTGCTCGGAGAGTTCGGAGCCGTCCTCGGCTGTTCTTAAGTCGGGCGTGTCCCTCTACAGGAGGAATATTCCAAAATAGTTCAAACAGTCCGGGGGCCATGCTTTGACTATTTTTGAGCATTTGGGTTTTTGGGGGGTTCGCCCACAATCCCCCTGTAGGGGGGGCATGCCCGACTTGAGGCTGTTCCCGGGCAGCTGCGGGAGCCATCTGCCGCAGGAGTTTGGCGACTCCGCCGACAAGCACGCCAGGATGCTTGCAGAGCTCAAGCGGTCCCACGACAAGCACGCTCAGGAGCTCTCGGCCGTGAAGGGCGCACACAGGACGGCGGCGATCAAGTTTCAGCATCGGCTGAACGGGGAACGGAGTCCAAGCGGAGGGTAAGCATTCCATGATTGAAATGTTGATGGGTTTTGGTTCTTATCGTCAGTGCGGTCTCGTGGCGGTTGGAGTTTCCCTGAATGGGCCATGATGTTGACGCGCTGTCGTCGCACAGTTGACGCGGATACATCTTTATAAACCCGCCTCCAGTCATCACGCAACGTCTTCGCCATAGCGTCACGAGGGTCAGATGGATGGGGAATGCACGTGGCTACAGAGGCATGTGGTTCAGACTCGTCTGGCATAAGCGTGAGCTTGTACATAATGCAAAGAGTTTGTGCGGTGCGATCGGCAGATGGGAGGTCGCAGCGCGGACATATCTAAAGCGGTGTAATCGCACAAATATTGCCACAACCACAGAGGACCCCAAACATAGTCAAGCGATGTGCGTCTGTGCTCCTGTTTCCTTGTTGTCTACGGCAGAGGCGTCACAACTATTGCTTGAAAGCGTCGCCGCTTTACTCGCGTCCGACACACGCCACAACACATGGCTGGACCTCGCAGAGTCCTCGCGGTTTCCTATTGGTTGTCTTTTCCTTTTCATTTTGTTTTTCCGCATCAGTTTTATTTGTCTTTCCATACTATCCCGCCCATTTCTGTCAATGTTCTTTCCTTCCTGAATACCACCATTTCTCAGTAACTCCCCCCTCTCCCTGTTCTTCTTCTTCAGAGATACGCACATGTGCCTGTAAGACCACCCTTGGAGTGGTGAGGACGAATGAGCTGTGCACCGAAATAAGTAGCCGCCCAAGTTCCTAGCACACGTTGCTAATTTGATTGGCAAGCCAGCGAGCGAGCAACATTTATCAAAAGTAATGACACCACAAGGCAATCTCGCGCGTTCACTGAACTGAAACATGACCAACGATACGCGTGACAATCTCAATCCTGGCCGAAGTACTGACGAGCCTGCTAACGATTCAGTTAACGAGCTAATAGCACAATGTTTCAGCAAAGCACTTAGTAATACGCGTGTTATTCGTGAAGCGGGCGATATGACTAGGCAGCGACAGCATGACAATCGTCGGGACGAACGCCGGGGGGGACCTTGGGGCAACTGTGATCATACGGTTTCACCGTTTAGGGGACTAGGTACTGATCTACTGAAGGGCAGCACATTTGCATACGTATATGTCAATACATATACAGAACGCCGTGCTATCGATGCCGGGGGACCTTTCCAAGTGATGTGCTCGTGGCAAGCGTAACCGAGTAGTGATGCCTGTGGCGGTCTAAGTACAAGCGGCCTGACGATCGACCAAGCCATATGCTTCACGACCCAACGGTCCAACTGTCGATCTGAGTTCAGGGCCACCCGTCCGTGTATCCGCCTGACGTCATGGAGATCGAACGACTTGATTGACGGTTTGTCTTGTCTAAAGTAATGAGGAGCCGCGGACAGACGAGCAGGTGCATAGGCCTCCTCGTGGCCGCTCGTCGGAAACGCGTCCTCATTCCCGGCTCAGTGCCTCCCCTGAGTGAGGGGGGTAGGTTGTGGTGGGACTGTGCCTTTCCCTTCTTCCCTTATCCCTCGCTCGCTTTCCTTCCCTCCTCCTCCTCCTTTCCCTCCCTTCTCCGCTCCTCTCTCCTTGCGGTCACAGTTCTCGCCGCGGTCCACTCCCCCGCCGGGGTTTTGGGTTTCCTGGTGGTGTGCTGTTTCAGGGTGAGGGGATGAGGAGAATGGACGCGGCTAACCCCAACCCCATTCGGGGTGCTACCTTGTGTGCCTAATGTTAGAGGTCTGGTCGTTGCTGCTGTGGCAGGGCCCTCTTGATTGTGCTCGGGTCGGCCATCCTCTAAGCAGTCCGGATTGTGGTGGAGGCGGGATTGCACAACCTCTCCGGGATCATCACGCCGCCGAGGCGGATGGGGGCTTCGGCTCTTTCCTCCATGGGGGCTTCGGCTCCGGCTGGGGCTGCGGCTGGGGCTGCGGTGTCAGTCGCAGTGTCAGTCGCGGGTCCCGGGGGGCAGACCGGCGACTCGTTTGGCCAGCGCGCGTCGGTATCTGTGCCGTTTGTGGCGTGTGCTTCGGCGAATGTGTCGGTAGAAGGCCCTCCGTTCCCCTCAGGTATAAGTCGGTGTCCGTGTTGGTGTCGCTGATTCGTGCTTTCTGAGGGAATATGGCAAAAGTAGGCGTCTGAATATGTCTGTTCTTCACCCTGCGACGCCAGAGTTCGGTTCTGGGCCTGTTGTCGTGTGTTTGCCACCGCTGGTGCGGCCACCTTCTCGGTGTCATTAGATCTTGGCCTCGTGGTGCAATGGTGGTCTTGCAGAGTGATGCCACACGTGATGTGAGTGTATGATGAGGGGGGTAGGAATTGACGTTTTGACGGTCCCCACTTTGTCTAGGGTCTTTGGGGGGCTGCACCCGAACCTGGCGGCGATCCTACGCTGACGCTGCGGGGGCGGCTGACGGTTCTATAGCTCCGTCTTGTGCCCGGCCTGTCGCTTACTGACGCAGGTCTAGCCGCCCCCACGCCTTAGCAGCCGGGGCAGTTTTCTTTTCCTTTCCCTCATGTTCCCCTGCCCCACAGCCAGACGGGTTTCTTGTATGGTGCCCGCGTGCCAGATAAGATTAGATTGTGGCCCCCGCGCACATTTGACACGCAAACATTCAGAAGTGTGATATTCGGTAGTGGTGGTGGTAGGTTATGTTTGTTGTGTTTCGGGGTCGGGATAGTTGTGGCTGCGTTGCGTATGTGCCAAGATGATACTCGCCCCTTGTCAGATCCCAGGTCAGGCCCGGTTTCTCCCTGAGGGCCCGGGCGTCGTTCGCGGCGTAATACCCGGTAATACCCGGAGGCGGAGGCGGAGGCGGAACCGCGGACATTGGAACGGGACAGCCACTAGACAACCACGAAGCAGTTGCTGGACAACCGTACGAGACAACCGCACGGGATAACCATGAAGAACACCTGCGGGGCAGCCCGCGGGCTCCGTCCCTGTCGGCAACAAAGTAACCAAGCGGGACAACCGCGTGACAACCAGGACGGCCCCGCTCCTAGCCGGACGAGGCGGTACACTTGTCGACGTTGCGCCTGGCTGGAGCTGGTGATCGTGTCGTGCCCGCACGCACGAGGAGCTTCGCCGCGCCCGCGCGGTACGAGCCGACGCCAATCTCGGGTCGGGTGGGTCCCCATCCCATGTGGAACTCATTTTAAATTTTTCGACACAGCATTATGATGTTCAAACCTAGTTTCGCCTTGACCACCAGAAAGAATTTCGAACACCAGAAAAAAAGTACCGAAATTCGAAGGTTTTCACGTGTCGGGCCCTGGGAGACACTCGCCCGACATTGTTTCGACACTGCTTCGAAATTATCGTGACACTTTTCCGGGTGCTCGAAGTTATTTCTGGGATGTGGTCATTAAGTACGATGGGGGCAACATAAACATAACAGACCAGCTTGCGTTGGATGAGGAGGTTGATCAAGGGAGCGGGCTTGCACGTTCCATGCAAGCCAATCGAGACACCAACGCAAATCGACCAGGACAGGGGACGTTATCGATCCATCGAAAATCAACCTGGACGCATCTGAACATCAGTAAGGGCACGGGTGCACATGACTCCAGAAATTATCGTACATACATCGGGACAGCCAGATTTGTTACAGAGCAGTAGGGGCATCTTCGGAAATCAATCGGGAAACCATCGAATATCAAGACAACACACGATCGCACATTAATCGGGACACCATCGCTGACGATTGGGGCTCACTTGCATACATCGGGAGCCTTTGCAAATCATTCAGAACACACACACACATACACTTTTTGCGTCGGCGGCTGGGCAGAGGTTACTGCTCTGGCGCTTGGGCGCACACGCACACACACACGTACACACACACACACACACGTAGAAGACCATAAACAATCGATCGGACACCATCGCAAATCACTTGAGACACCATCGCACATCAATCGGGACACCATCGCAAATCATTCGGGGCACCATCGCAAGCGAATCGCAAATCAATCGGGTCACGACCACACACCAGTCGCAAACCACCCAGGACACAACGACCAACCAAACAAAAACCCAAGCGATCGCAAGACAATGTGACACCATCGCAAAAGAACCCGGCACCCCAATGCACAAGTCAGGAATCAATCGGGGCACAATAACAAGCGGATTATGGATAATCTGGGACATCACCGTGAATCGACCGGGACACGATCGGGACATCGTCAACAGACCATCGAGACAGCATGAGCAAGCCAGCGGGACACCGTCCAGACACAACAAGCCATCGAGTCACCATCGGGGCACCATGGGGCACCATGGGGCACCAATCATCGAAACCATGAGCGCGGCAGGATATCATGTCCCGCCGCCCACTGCCAGCAGCGGCTGGAGCAGCAGGGACAGGACAAGCGGGCTCCGCCGGCGCTGAGGGCCGCCGCTCTCGTGCTGCATTGCACGACTCGCAACACGAAAACACAATTCGCAGGTCTTTGCATATGTTCTGACGCCCGAGTCCTCACGACGCACGTTCAACACATCTGCGAGCGAAGTGCATCGTATGTCATATTTCTCCGAGGGTGTGCTCGGTTCTTGCGATGCTCTGGACTCTTGGACTCCTTGTTCCTTCAGTGCCATTCACACCACTCTCTGCCAGCTTGCTTATCTTTCGTATCAGCTGATACCAACTGAGGTTCGAAGAGCGGATTGAGTACATAGAAAAAGTCGTTGGGGATTCTGCCGATAAGCACGAGAAGGCTTTGTCCGACATGAAGAGGGCTCACGACAGGCGTGTTCGTATTGCATGCTAGGTTTCGTATTGCATGCCAGATGTTGTTTCTCCTGATGGTTTGGCTTTGGATTCGGGGAAGGCCCCATCATATTAAATGAGTGTGGGTATGTGAACTTACATATATCTATACATGTATAGTTCGTTGTACCCAGTAATCGGAGAAGTCGCGTGCTTGGAAACGACCTTGCGCACAGAGCAGGAAGTTGTGTGCCTGCCAGTTGTACCCATACGTCATCGACGCTGCTCCCGTACCATCACATTTGGTCGTTTTGCTCGGTTCCGTTGGCCCTCACAGTGGCATCGTTGCCGTGTGCCCATCTGGTCGTAGCGATTGGGGATGTCATGTGTTCGTGTGCTCGTGGTCAGAGGGAGATGTCTGGGAGTAATTCGATGGCATTTCGGGGCACTCTTGGGACCAAACTGTGTCGTGGACCAGATGCGTCTCCACCTCAGCTCGCGACGGCAGACACAAATTCAGATCGCCGCGGCGCGGCTGGCTCTTCAGGTCATAGAAGCGTTGCAACGCAGCGAGACCGAGGCCCCGGTGCCCCGCGGCGGTGGCTGGCGGAAGCGGCGGAAGTTGCGCTTGTGGAGGCCGGCGGAAGCAGTTCCGCGGGGGGACGGCGCGGATTAAGGCAGAAGCCGCGCTGGTGGAAGCGCTGGATCCGCGGAAGTGGCATCTTCTTCTTCCTCCTCCCCGGCCTTTTGGCCAGCGGGGTGCGGGGTCTTGGGTGTGCCGATTTGAACGAGGGTGTTCTGCCGCTGCTGGCAGAAAACCGGGGGGGGGGGGTCCAACCCGCCCGCCCCTCGAAAACTGGGGGGGGTCACTACCGATTCGAACCGCCCCACCCCGGTCCATCATGAAAAAGGGGGGTGGTCACTACCGCTTCGAGGTCCCCCCCACCTCTCGGGACAGTAGTTGGGACGGTGGCGGGGATGGTGGTGGGAGTGGGGGCAGTGGGGAGAGTGATGGGGACAGTGGGGACAGTGGAACAGTGGTGGGGACAGTGGGGATGGTGGGACAGCACAGTGGGACAGCGGTGGGGACAGTGGGGACACTAGGACAGTGGTGGGGACAGTGCGACAGTGGCGGGAACAGTGGGGACAGTGGGGAGAGTGGGACCGTGATGGGGACAGTGGTGGGGACAGTGGGGACAGTGGGGACAGTGAGACACTGTTGGGGGCACTGGTGGGGACAGTGGGAACAATTTTGGGAACAGCAGGGACAGTGCGATAGTGGTGGGGATAGTGAGGACACAGTGGTGGGGATGGTGGTGGTGGGGACAGTGGTGTGGGGACAGCGGGACAGTGGTGGGGACAGTGGGACAGTGGTGGTGGGGACTGGTGTGGGGACAGTGGGGACAGTGGTGGGGACAGTGGGACAGTGGTGGGGACGGTGGAGGTGGGGACAGAAGTGTGGGGACTGGGACAGTGGTGGGGACAGTGGGACAGTGGTGGGGGCAGTGGTGAGGGCGGTGGTGAGGACGGTGGTGGGACAATGGGACAGTGGTACAGTGGGGACAGTAGCGGGGACAGTGGGACAGTGGGACAGTGGTGGGGACAGTGGGACAGATCAGTGGGACAGTGGTGGGGACAGTGGGGACAGTGGGACAGTAGTTGTGGGGACAGTGTGACAGTGGTGGGGACAGTGGGGACAGTGGGGAGAGTGGAACAGTGGTGGGGACAGTGGTGGGGACTGTGGGGACAGTGGGGACAGTGGTGGGGGCACTGGCGGGGACAGTGGGGACAGTGGTGGGAACAGTGGGGACAATGGGACAGTGGTGGGGACGGTGGTGGTGGGGACAGTGGTGAGGGCGGTGGTGAGGACGGTGGTGGGGACCCCGGAGTCTTTTGCCGGCGGCAAGTGGGGGGGGGTGTTCGAACCGGTAGTGACCCCTCCCGTTTTTTGGAGGTGGGGGATTCGAACCCGTAGTGACCCCCCCCCCGGTTTTCTGGAGGGGGAGGGGGGGTTAAGGGAGATTTTATTTTCCGGGGGAAGGAAAGGGGGGGGGGTTCGAGCAGGGGGGTGGAGTTTCGGAGGGTGGGGGACCCCGGGTTCCAGAGGAAGAAGGGGGGATTTTTCCGCAGAAAAGCGGCGGTGGATCACGCTCTTTCCTCGATTTGGTGTCCCGTCACGGTGTCTTGTTGGTGTCCTTTGCGCATGGGGGGCCATGGGGCGTCGCTGATCCCCAGGATTGACGGCGCGGTGTGGGCGTCCGCGGCCACCGTGGTGTCATCGGCGGATGGCGGACCCCCTTTGCCTCCTGTTCCCTCCCGCTTGCTCGGGTGGGGGCGGCGGCGGTCTGGTCGGCGCCGCCACTTCCTCCAGTGGCGGCGGGGCGGCGGGCGGTCTTCGGGCGGAGGCTCTGCCGGGGCGCCGGGCGGCAGGGTTGCAGTGCCACGGCGGCCTCAGTGCAGGCTGACAGCGCACGCCCCGGCCAGAGGCCGCGGAGCATGCGGCACGGCCGAGGACGCTTGCCGCACGTTCATGTTACAGGCGTCTTGGGATCTCTTCGGAGGCCCTTCGGAGGCTTCTCGGCGGCAGTGGGCCAGCCTCCTTGGGAGGCTTCTCGGGGTCTTCTCGGAGGCCTTTTCGGGGCGGGGGGGCAGTTGTGTGATCTCCTGTGGCATCTTGGGGGCTTCTTGGAGCTTTTGGGGCCTCTTGGGGGCCTCTTCTTGGTGGCGTCTTGGGGGCCTGCTGGCGGGCTCGGGCTCCATCTTTCGGGGCAGGCTCGACGTGCGAGTTTGGATTCCCGCTCTTGGGGCCTGCTTCGGGGGCCTCTCCAGCTCTCCTGTGAGGCCTCCTGGGGCGTCTTGGAATGCTCTTGGACCGTCTGGGGGCCGTCCTGGGAGCCTCTTGGGCCGACTCGGGGCGGTCTCGGCGGCCTGCCGTCCTGGGCGGTCGGAAATCCCCGCGGAGGCGGCAATGCCAAAATCGTTTAGAAATCAACGGGCTTTGACTATTGGGGGCCCTCGGACACAGATACGTTCGAAGGGGCCATGACCTCTCCAATTATTCCAAAGAAAAAACCTATCAGCGGATGGTTTTCACTGAGGAGATCGACCGGGAACCCGGGAGCCCCGGAGCCCAGAGCCCACCGAAATCGGCCCAGAACCAATAACCAGGAACCAACCCGGAACCGGGAACCCGGGAACCCAGCTATTGCTACCAAAATCGGCGGGACATGTTCGCCTAATCTTCCAACTTCCGCTAGGACCCCTTCAGTGCAAGCACTGATTGGGGAATGGCAGCCACTACGGGAACGGATGCGCGTTGTTTGCGCAGCCGGGACACATCGCCCGCGAATGCGTGAGCGATCTGGGTCCTGTGTTGGGGCACTCTTGCTTGGGCCGTCTTTGGGGCCCTCTGGGCCGTCTTGGAGCCAGCTCGAGCCGTCGTGGAGCGCTCCTGGCCTGATGCTGACGGACCCTCTTGGCCTGAGGCCGTGGGGCTGACCCATCCTTGGGGCGCACTGGGGGCCTCCAGGGTCGCGCTCAGGGGTTCTGGCATCCGTGACCCGGACCAGCCCGGGACCTTGCCAGGGTGTTTTTATTTTTTTTGTCTTGGGACACCCAAGGACTGGCGCGCGCGCTCAAGTTAGACCTAGCTTTTCGTTACAAGAGATTTCAACTTGGCCCTGCCCCGTTGGGCAGGCGAAGTTCATATTAATGTGTGTGTGTGTGTGCATCGTTCGTTTGCGCGCGTCTTCGTTGCACGTTATTTGGTCTTGTGGCAAGCATGTTCGACATTCATACGTGTGTGTGTGTGTGTGTGGTAGTCCTGGGCCGCTTTGCTAGTGCAGGTTGTATCGATTGATTGTTTGTGCTAACTTTTCAAGGTGGACGAGTTGAGAACATCATGCGAAGCCCCCATCCGTCTCCCTCGTGCAAATATACATCTCTGTCATTGTGCCCGATGAGCCGTTTCCTTGTTTCCCATTGCATTCGTATTTGTGGTTATGTCTCACGGTCACGGTTCTCCCCGTTCTTCATCCTTCATCCCCTCCTTTTATATCCAACCGCTACGAGTCGCCGTCGTGCTAGCCTTGCTCAGGCATGTGAAGGACATGCAGGACCACAGGTCGATCCACGCATCCCTGCCTGAGAGGGTCGCCTTCATCGAGAAGGAACTGCACGCGAGGGAGAAGCGGATGTCGCAGGGCAGTCGGACCTGTTCGGGGAACAGGCGGTGGGGGAGGGAAGGGGGAGGAGGGGCAGAGAGAGGAGGGCCGGGGAGACGAGGGAGAGGGGGAGGGAGGGACGGGGAGGATGGGGGGGAGGAGGAGGAGGAGGAGGAGGCGGAGGGAGGGGTGCGTGCAAACCCGTGGGCCGCGTGCCTGGTTCTCATGTGGGTCACCCAGTTCGCCTTCCCTGCTCTCGGCGCTGGCGGCCCACGAGCGGGAGGGGGTCGCCCTGCTCGGGCGCCCCCGCTCCCGCGCGACAAGGGTCAGAAGCCGGGCGAAGGCTGGCAAACCCGTGGCTGCGAAAACAGAGCTCGGGGAAATTGTTTTTTTTCTTTCCGGGAAGCAGGAGCAATTGCTGCTGTACGGGAAGGTCGTTCGATCGTTTGCCGCAGATGCGCTTCGTCTTTATACGTTCGTCCCGAGCACCACCATCCCGGCTTCGCAGCGGTATGTCAAGCGATGTGGGCGTCCGCGCAATGAGTGGACGACCATGGTACAGAGATAGTCATTTCGTGCCAATCTGAGCTCTGACCTTTGTGCATGATCAGAGCATGTGGCAGCACAGCGTCCTACAGCACTGTCAGCGTCCACGCGCCTCTGGCGTATGACTTGTGTGTGTGTGAAGCA